>CM051501.1:3155365-3166268 GCA_028031935.1 Paedocypris micromegethes | reverse complement strand
AAAAAAAAAAAACACAGAATACTGTCGGAACATTTACTGTAAAGCAGCTGATCGAGGAACAAATCTCGGACCTCGACATCTCACGATTGGTGTTTCTAAACCAAGATGGCGACGGCGACTGATGATTGGAGTTTGATTGGTTAAGATGGATTTTGCCAGCAGGATTAAGACGTGTGTTGTTCTCCGGCTCACACCAGGTTTGGCGTGGCTGTGAAAGGGTGCGAGATGGACCCGAGGGAACGTTCTCCTGCAGCTTCACGACTCCTGAGGAACCACCTCCATCAGCTTCTGGCATGTGGCTGTGGCTGAGACTGCAATGGAACAGAAGAGCTTATGAGATCACAGCAAACGCTCCGTAGGTTCTCGTCGCCTGGAGAACTCACAAATGATCTGCAAGATCCACTTGGGCTTGTTCTGCCACCAAACGCCAAAGTAGTAGACTGGAACCCCAGTGGCAATGATGCCAAATCCGATGGCACACTCCAAGGGAGTTTTCCAGATGGACACCACGATGAGGAACAAGCAGGCCAGCACGAAGGCAATGGGCAGGAGAATGTTGACCTGGTGGGCCCAGAGAGAAGGTTGAGAAGGTTGTTCACGCAAACAAACTGCCTTTGAGACGATAGATGATCTCTTGAGAAGATCAGGCCGAGACCCTTTAGATTGTTTCTTCTCGTTCTGGTCCCAGACAAACAATGAGCTACAAATGGAAACCGATCTCGGTCCGAACCAATCGCTTGAACAGTCAAAATCGAATGTTAAATAACCTTTAGCGAAAGGATGAAAGAGTGAAGATCTTGTTGTTCTTGTGCGTAAAAGTGAAAAAAATAAAATAAAATGAAACAATTCCACTTCATGCTTGACGAAACTCGCCATCTTGAACTTTCTTAAACGAATTTTAAGCAAATAGTGTTTTCTTGACAAACGGATTTCCTGAGGGTCTCCAGCTTCCTCTCACAGTCCAAAAGCATGCTGGAGAAATGGCCAAATGGAGTCTGGAAAATTGCCAAAAGGTCTGAGTGAAAGCATGAAGGTGTGTCACACGGCCACAAATGTGGGTGTGTCCAGTTTATAGTACATAAGAGTAATATGTTCGCTCATTTAGATCAAAATTCCATTTAATACCACTGAACGTGTCCCACTTTGTGATTGGTTGGCCACAAATGTGGGTGTGTCCAGTTTATATTAAATAAGAGTAATAAGTTCGCTTATTTAGAACAAATTGGACCAAAGAATGCAAGTGGAAATAAAAAAAAAAATGTTGGACGTATCGTCTGTGAAGACAAAGCTGAACTTTGACAAACTTTGTATTATTGACTAAACACTTTAGTTTTAGTCCATTTATTAGAATTAATTTTTTTCCGGACTTTTCTCCATCAAAGACAATTAGTGTCCCATCAGATATACACAACCACAATTGCCTTTCTTCCCCACAGGCGAGAACATCCTGATCACTTTTGAAAAAGCTTCAGCTTTCTCGTTTTACACAATGAAGCAAACAGAGCGAGGAACCGTTCAAAGCCAATTACTTCTTCAAATCCTAGTCGGCTCGAGAACATTTCCAATAAAGCCTCGTCTCACAAAGCTCTAATAATGTCTCCACTGCTTTTCCATTTCTGGGTCACGTGGAGGTGGAGCCAAACTCTGGGGCTGAAAGTGGGTACACGCCCTGAACTGTTGGCCGACCAATCAGAAGAGCAGGACACAATCTCACTCCCTTATGGTCTTATTTCCAGCATGTGGACTGTGAGAGGAAAGAGGAGACCTGGAAGAAACCCACGTTAGCATGAGAAAATTAAAAAAAAATGGATTTTGCCAGCAGGATTAATGGATTTGGTTAGAATATGCAAACTGCACGAGAACTGGAACTTGTGCCTCTTTGCGGTGAGTTAGTTGAGACCCTCGTGTGCTTCAAAACCAGACTAGATCGTTCCTACAGACCAAATCCAGGTCCAGCAGTCCCTAATGAATCGCCCCTAATGAGAAGGATTATCAGCAACAAGCCAATGTCCTCTTTCACTTCACTGAGTCGCGTCCGGGAGATGAGGAGGCCAGCGGGTTCTTCATGAGAAGAAGCCAGAGACAAAAGCGTCAGTGTTGTGACCTTCTACTTCTGGATTTGCCCGGTTTCGCATAGAGAAGCCATGAACCCGTTCACCGGTGCGTCCTGACACTCCAGCTGATCACGCCGAGGTCACGTTCCACTGACACTCACCTTGATCGGCCGTTCCAGTTCAGGCTTCTTGTAGCGCAGCCACATCATGCCGACGATGGCCATGGCGATGCAGAGCCAGTTGAAGAAGCTGAAGAAGTTGATGACGGAGAAAATGTCGTTGGAGAAAGCGTAGAGGAGAGTCATGAGGCACTGCACGGAAACGAAAGGCAACGGTTACAGGAATTACAACTCAATTCCAAAATAGTTTTAAATAAAAAAAATGTTGGTACAAATAAAAACTCATAATAAATATATACAATAATACACAACAATATTATAATTATATATTATATAAGGTAATTTCAGTTTGTTTTCTTTTAAACATAATAATTTGGAAATTATTATTTGGAGCCTTAAAACTACAACATTTTATTTTATATTTTTATTTTATTAATCATTAATTATATTGTATTGTAATGTACTGTACTATACTGTATTTTATTGTATTGTACATTACTGTACTATATCATATCATATCATATCATATCATATAGTAGTCAGTGGTCATTCCACAGCCATTACAGAAATTACAATTCAATTTCAAAATAGATTTACATGAAAATGTGTAAATTTTTTGGTACAACTAAAACAAAAAATAAATAACACAAAAAGTGGGTAAAATTCGGGTAATAAATAATATAAAACTTCTTTTCTTTTTTGTTTTTTTACATTTAAATAATTTGTAATTCAAGCCAAAGTTTTTAATTCCAATGATTTTTCCTACTTAAATTTTATTAATATATTACAAATAATATATGACAGAATAAACAACATCATTATATATTTTGTTAAATAATGTAATTGTTAAATATTTATTTATATTTTTATATGAATTATAGTACTTCATATAATTGAATTAATATTATTAATTTACACAATGTATATTATAGTTACACACACAGGCAAGATACATGTAAAAAGTGTTACATTTAAAATATTTTTAAATGTAATTTTTTACATTTAAACAACAGAAAAACAAGGATGTATATATGCTGACTTACATGGGCTTTAAAGAATTGTTTACATTATTGAAAAAAAAAAAATATTGTGCAATTTTATGACTTTTCCTTTAGGTTTTTTTCAACCAATTTCACTAAATATGTGTCCGAATAATGGCGACTATAGTTAAACTCAAAACGTTCCTACCATTCGAAAATACGTTTGCAATTGTACAGAACAATATCAGGACGATTTCCCTTCACGACGGGATATTTGTAGCGGATTAGCGGACCGTGCGTCTTTTTTCTGGCAAAAATCGTGTTTGTGGCGGGACACGTACGGTAAATATGAGTGAAGGCAGCGGGGTGAGCAGGTCTGGGTGGATCATCGACAGCAAACTGGGGAGATGACCTTCTCTGGAGCCCACGAAGAACAGCCTGAGACAGAAAACACTCGTGTCCGTTATCCAACGGTTTCAAGGTCGAGGCCGCGGTCAAGCGTATTCCCCCGACAACTCCGCGGTTAATCCCCGTTACGACAACACTGAGAAAAAAAAAACAGCTCGCCATTGATCTGATTAACGCGACCTCATCGCAAACAAAGGTGGGTTTGTTAGCCTGCATTACCTAGATGAAGTAAACAGAGAGCCATTCACCGAGCCGAAGCAGGACAGGCCCACGAAGACGGGGATTATCCAGGCCATGGGTCCCAGGTGGTAGTTTCCAAAGTCCTGGAGAAAAACAAGCATATGAATATAAGCACTCCCTTTTTCAAATTTTCGACGCTCAAAAAATTGCGGGGTGCTTATAATCGCCGATTTCAAATATGGGTGTAAATATAAGCCCCCATTTTTTTGTATTTCAAGTCAGGAACAATCACAAATAAACGGAAACACGTCGTCTTTATGCAGCGTGTGTCTATATAATGTTAAACAATGGTCTGTAGCCAGACGTGCTAGAGTATAAGCTTTTAGTAGCTTAATAACAGAAATAAAGAAACATTAGACACGCCGCTACACTTAACAGAGACAAAATAATAGTGGAAGAAGTAAGATTAAACTAAATACAGTACAATAATTTATATTAGAAACAAACAGAGACTACAAACCACAACTGCTTAGCTTAGCTTAGCATAACCGGCTACAAACGAGTCCAATGTGTCATCGCAGAAAGAGTCGAAAATGAAGAACACGGGCAAGAAGTAAAAAAAATTCAAGGAACAGACACAATCAAAACGCTCGGTCACTGCACAGGGGATAATAATAATCCTTGCTCGTCACAGGGCGTCAGATAAACAGAGAGCTTGAAGCAGGCCTGAGCTTGAAACAATTGCTCTGCACATGTGCGGAGTCTGACGGGACAGCAAAGGATTTTGGGAAATGAAGTCCTGACCACTAGAATCGACTTGTTATCTATCATTCAAGTAAAACAATATCAGAAATGACATGAGTCACAATTTAGGTTTGTTAAATAAATAAAAAAACAGTATTTGTAAGAGAATCTTAACATAATTCAACCATAAACGATATGAATTAATAAAATATTAATGTTAATAAAAATGTAAAAAACATATTTATTAACATTAATATTTTATTAATTAATATTCTCTTAATATATTATATTTTAAATATTATATATTATACAAATGTAAATATTATAAAAATACTATTACATTTTTTTTTGTTTTTTTGTGCCTGAAAAATCAGGGGGTTGCTTATATTCGCGTAAATACGGTAATCTCTGACTTTATGAGAAAAGCGCCGGCGAGCGCAATTAAACACTCACCACGGCGACGGCTTCCGACGCCAGCATTTTCTCCGGAGAGAGCGTGGTGAAGTAGGCCAGGTTGGTCAGCACGTAGACGACGGTCACAATGGGCAGAGAGATGATGATGGCTCGAGGCAGATTCCTGCAACACATCAATACGTGTGACCTTCAGAATAAACTCCAGTGGAATGGTTGGGAGTGGGTTAGGCCAGGGCGTGATACGATGGCTGAATAATAACCCATAATCCACTTTAATTGTGGTAAAGAGTCATAGTGAGAAAAAACAAGTTGGTTTTTGTCTACGCTTTAGGGTTCATTCTTTCGTTTGAGAATCACAACTCGAGTGCTTTTTGACTCACTTGTACGGCTCGATCATCTCCTCGGTCACAAAATTCAAGTAATTCCTGTCGGAAGATAAACAGAGATTATGAATGTCTGAAATTGAAAAAAGATGAAACGTAAATCAAGGGCAGCAAACTACCGACACAAAACTAGGGTTTTGGACAAAGCTCAGGAAAACTCTAATTTTTTCTAATTATAAATGTCAGAAATGGAAAAAGATGAAAAGTAACACCCAACAAGGACAGCAAACTACTGACTTTCCCCACTAAGCAAAAACCTGTATTTCTCAGAAAATTATTTTCTCCAGATTAATAATCTGTTCAGATTTTAACTGTCATAAACTGAGAAAATGGGGGAAACTCAAGAAAAAGTCTAAAAATGATCCCTCAATTAAATTTTTCTTTAAATTATAATTTGTGTCAGAAATTACAGAATGAAATATAAAACAGAATAACGACAAGAAACTTTCATGAAAAAACTAGCAGAAAACTCAAGGTAAAATTAACCAAAATGTAAGCTTTTCTCCGGATTCCAATTCCCCAGATTATAAAAGTGTCAAAAATGTAAAAATGAAAAGTAAGACAGACCAATGACACAAGAAAGGACTGACTTTACCTCAAAACTAGGAGAAAACTCAAGAAAAACTCTGAAAAACGATCCTTCATTTCAATTTCTTTTCTCCAGATTATAATTTCGACAGATTATAAGTGTCAGCAAAGGAAACTACTGACTTTCCTTAAAAACTAGGGGAAAACTCAAATAAAATTGTAATAAACAACCCCACTTTAACTGCTTTTCTCCAGATTACAATTCCAAAAGTGGTTCATTTGGAGTCCGTACCATCCTCCGTATGCGAACAGTCCGCTGTACAGAGCCAGGCCGATGTTTCCGAAATCCGTGTTGCTGTTTTTGAAAGAATTGGCTGGTAAAAGGTCGGTAGTTTCACCTGTGACAGAAACAAACGGCAAACACGAGATTAAAAGACAGGCCAAAAAAAAACGTTCCAAAGTCAAAATCTCCTGTTTCCTGGAAGCCAGGGGGCGCTAAGAGGGGGAACGATAAAACAACTCTAAAGAGTCGTGAACTCTAATTCTGCCTCCATAATTAATGCAAAAATCGACAAAACACATACTGTCTTTGGAAATAATGGAAAAGGACAAAACGTTAAGAAACTAAAAAAGTTCAACAAACTAAAAGGGCCGATAGTTACTTATGGATTATAAAACAGTTTGAAGATCTAAACTGGATACTGTCTGTCTAAATATGTGTTTTTTTGCAGCCATTCTCTCGTTTCGTCTTGGCTAACTGTGCTAGCATCTTTAGCTATCTACAGCTTCCTCTGCTCTTCATCCAATGTTCCACAACTTCATTGTCTTAATCTCAAATCTCCATTTTAAAAGGATCTCAGTGTGAATTGCGTTCGGAATTTAAGATTTAATTTCACTCCAAAATCGTTTCTATCTTTGATTCCGCTCCATTATGCTCTACAAACACATTCAAGACTGAATAAGTCAATTTTAGCTTGGTCGGATGAGGTGATATCGCCATCTGCAGGATGCTGAAGGTACTGGATGCTATTTATCAGCTAAATCACGCACTTTGCACTTTTTTGCACGTTTGTGTTTGACTAAGACTGACAGTTGTTTAATCTATTTTGATCTGCCATTTTGAAACATTGCGGTGCTAAATTTTATTTCTATATTAGGAACTAAAACAACACACAAAGAGATTCTTGTTTTTCACATTTCTTGGTGTTCTTGGAGGCTAAATCCAGTCCAAGTAAAATACTTAAGTACTTCTACTCAAGTATGGTTTTCAGCTACTCATTACACCTCTGGTCCGCTCTGTGATTGGTTAATATTAGTCTTGTTTTAGGCCCAGAGTTGCTGGGATTGGTTCCAGATCCCCAAGACCCAGAAATAAAGTAGGCGGTTGAAAAGGGATGGATGGATGAATGGATGGATCAACTCTTTTCTTCAAACGCTAAACTGCTGACATTCCCGGCCTGGTGATAATCATCGATTCCCACTTTCTCCTCCCATGACAAAGAGAAGCTTGTGTGTAAAAGACTTTGTGACTTTTAAAGCCTCGCCGCGACCCAGAAAAGGACAAGGTGGGAGCAGCGCATTCTTGAGCGGCCTGCGGATCTCCAACTGAATCAACATCTGAGCGGCGTGTTGTTTCAGGCAGAGGCCCAGACGCCATCTTTCCGCTGAGATTACAGGAGATGGAGCGTGTGGAGGAAGAACCGGCCATGTGGGTCTAATTTATAGACACGGATCCTGAACCGGATCAATCCGGCCGTGGACCTGGAGCGCCAGGGTTTGGCTCTAGATGTCGTACTAACAGTCACTCACAGTTAGTGAGATACAATATTCATTTTTTTTAGGCAAATGTTTGGAGGTATGATGTGTTATTTATGTTTATATGTGTGTATGTTTATTTATAGAGGTGTGTTTATATATACTCTCTCGCTTTTCTGTTGTTGTAAAGTGCAATTTCCCCGATGTGGGACAAATAAATTGTCTATTTTCTATTCTATTCTATTTCTATGAAATCAATAAAATGTGGATTGGTTATGTTTATATCCTCTAAAAAACGTGCTTTTTTCGCCAAATAAATGGCCAAAAAACATACTAATTTATAATATATTTTATGTGATAAAGACCTAAAATATCAAATGTAAATGTATAAAAAAAGACATATTTTTTTCATTTTTTATTTTTCGCTCACAAAGTTCTAATTTTTGGACAAAATTCTTTTTTTTTTCATTGTGTTTCAGATTTTTGCACTTTGACTGTCAAAAATAAAAACTCAATATTAATACATTTTTAAATAAATTTACTCTTGATATTTCTCGCACTAAATTCCATGAAGACTTGGAGCATCTGACAAAACAATAATATAGACAAATACATATCAGGTGAATTATTTTGTAGCCTGTGTAATAAAGTTCCGGATCACAAAAGAAAGTCTAGTCTACAACTGACTACCATTCAAGCGACGACACCGATGTGCCGATTCTTCAGATTACTAATACACAAAATACACAAAATTATTAATTAATACGATAGAGTCTGTGTGTCTGACGCAAACACAACGTGACTTACGCCATATAAAAAAACCACGTCTAAAACGACCGCACATTTCTGGAAATTACCAGCACGAAGTGTTTGGTTCATTCGGAACAAAATGTGATATTCAACCGAATTAAAAACTTCTTCATTTCATCAATCATCTGGAAATGATCACCATCTTTAATTCCACGTAAATCTACAAATTAATGGAGGAAAGAATGTGATGTAAAACGTGAACAAAAAGACGCTATTTACTACCGAAGCACCTAACGTGTTTTTGCCAAGAACCCGTACGACTCCACGCTTGGTTGCTTCGTCTTGTGTTGGAGAATGTTCCCTGGATTGTTCTGCTGTTCCTGAGCCGATCTTCAGCACAATGGAAACCACTGATTTAAAAGGCTCATTTGCATTTATTCAAAGCTACTGTCCGACCATCTGAATCCAATACTGGACAAAAAAAATACAGCATACAACCTTTCCAGGAACAGCAGGTGCCCCAGATTAACCCATTTCTCTTATATGGTCTCAATGTATCTCTCAATTCATTATCTAAAATTTTGAAGAAAAAATCTGATTCATACTAATATATTTATAATTCATATTTCTAATATATTTTACGTGCTAAAGACTTGTAGAATCAGATTAGTGACAAAAACATCAAACGTAAATGTATAAAAAAAAAACTAACAAAACATTTTAGTTTGTTTTTTTCTCTTTCGCTCGCAATCTTCACATTTTTGGACAAAACGTTCCTTTTTCCATTCGCTTGAGATTTTTTTCATTGCGTTTTTGCATTTTGACTGTTAAAAATTCAAAACACTTCACATTTTATGTTCGTAAAAATAGAAATGCCAGTACGTTATAACGAAAAATTCTGCCATTTATCTCCAATATTAGCAATGTGTGTTTTAGTTTAACAAAGTGTAACAAAGCCAGGAATACTGCAACAATAAAGGTGCTGATGCTTCCCACTTTCTGCACTTTTAATCAGACCTGGATCATAGTGATCACAGGCTGTTTATTCACACACTCACTTTATTAATCTGTCTCACTCTGTGTCTCAGTCTCGGAGTCTGTGAATCAAAAGTCGTGTGAAACCAGTCACAGAGCGGGAGAACCGCCTAAGTTCGGTTCCGGCCCCGAGGACGTGCACTTATCCAGATTCCACTGTAGAATTCCAAGCATTTTCAAGCACTTCATTTAAATTTCAAGCATTTTCAAGGCCTTGAAAACACAGTATTGAAATTTAAGCATTTTCAAGGATTCCAAGCACACGTAAAAACCCTGATTTTTAGAATTTCATCTTTTGAGTGTATCCACCTGTAATTTGTAGCTAAACCAATTAAATGCAAAATCAGCAAAAAAAAAAAAAAAAGTTAGCGTTTTATCGATTTTGCATTAATCTCGGCAATCACAGAATGGCAAAAAACTGGACGGACAGTCAAACATGAGTATGGGAAAGTTTGTTTAAATCCGAAGGCGATTCGTCTTCACGATGATCTGTCACATATTTCTCTTTCGTTTTAGAGATCTTTAATGGAGAAACCCTGTCTTTCGCCATAGTGGTTGGTAGCTCTGCATCAGGAGCGTGTGAAAGCGTCTGGCGGAGGCCGTGTCACATGACCCGAGGGCTTCTGCCGTGAACGCTTGTGTAAACCGGAGCTTTACCGGCTCAGACCTGAACTCACTAACGCTTCACCAGCTTCACGCTTCACTGGATCAAACATGCCGCCATGTTGGTCTTTTATATCTAAATGTGAATTTCTACACACACACGCACAGCATATAGATAAACACACACCAAAAAAGCCATCCACACACACACACAAATGCACACACACACACACACACACACACACACACACACACACACACCCCAGCACAGAAATAAGCAAACACACACTCACACCCACCCACTGTAAAAAACACAAACACACACACTCCCTGGCATAGAAATAAACACACACACAAACATCCCGACAATAAACACACAGCAACACACACACAGACATTCTGCCTTAGTTGAGATGAACAAGTGCTTCAATGAATCTGATGAATGAATCAATGAATCAGAGGAACAAATTATTGAATCAGACGAACGGATCAATGAATCAAATAAATTGAATCAATGAATGAACAAAACTTCAAATGGAATTCAAATGTAATGTAAATGAAAATATAATGACCAGTATTAAAGTAAGTTTATCGTTTCTTGAAAAAAATCACTATAAAAATAACAGTAAAATCAGAGACTAATATGTTTAAGAAAAAAAAACTTGATTTTTTTGCTTTATAGGAATTGAAAACGTCTAAATTCACTCTCAGTGAGTCAAGTGCGCAGACTTCGTGCATTTCAGTCGTGGCTCATTTGATTCATTTGTCACTGAATTTGATCTTTAAAGTTTCAGATTAATCTTTAAAGTTCTGTTGCCTAACCAGCATTATACAAAACCGCCTCAGTAATGATATTCACAGGTGGGCGGAGTCTAGGGCGGGGCAGTGCAGATCTACTGTCT
Source organism: Paedocypris micromegethes (assembly GCA_028031935.1). Classification (NCBI taxonomy): domain Eukaryota; kingdom Metazoa; phylum Chordata; class Actinopteri; order Cypriniformes; genus Paedocypris; species Paedocypris micromegethes. Next base: position 3,155,413 of record CM051501.1, on the reverse strand, counting down.
CGTAAAGATCAAAGAGGTCGGGTGTGAAACACATACACACACACACAC
>CM051501.1:3134311-3153884 GCA_028031935.1 Paedocypris micromegethes | reverse complement strand
GTGTGTGTGTGAGAGAGAGAGAGAGTAATGTCACGCTGGAGTAAGGGAACTGAGCTGCTCTCAGCATCAAATAAGAGTCTCTTTGTTCCGCCGCACACGTGGACGACGACGACGCTGCTGCTACGCCACATTCTGAGAGTCACCACAGTAGTTCAGTCGCCGCTCACTAGCATCACGCGGAATTATACCACACACACACACACACACACACACCTACGAGAGAGGAAAGCCTCATCGCAAAGGTCATTCCAGTGAATTGATAGTAGAACAACGAGGACAATCCGACATCGAGTTATTACTTTTCCCAATTATTAATAAGAATTATAATATAATATTTTGAATAATATAATAATAAAATACATTATTAATTAAGAATAATAAAATTAAGCTAATTCCCCTGGTCTTTAAAAAGCTTTTTAAATATATATTAATTATAGATCATTATAGATACAGTAGGATGGATGAATGGATGGATGGATGAATAGATGGAAATTATACGAATAAATATATATACAGTCTATTGTAGAACTATTTATTATATATAATTGTGTATAAAATCTATAAAGATAAAAGGTGACATGTATTACATAATAAAACATATTAAAAATATTATATTCAATGCATTACTAATTATAAAATGAATAAATAAATGCATTTACTATAAAAAAAACCTAATGTATATTTATTATTTATATATGCACTGTGAATGTTTTTTTTTATTATAATAAAGTTAAAATTAACAAACACTCCCACAAACATTGACAGGTGGCATGAAAAATTAAAAATGTATTATACTGTACTCAGTTTACTGACTTCACTAACTATACTTTATTATACTGTACTGACTTCACTAACTATACTTTATTATACTGTACTGACTTCGCTAACAATACTTTATTATACTGTAAGGACTTTACTAACTATACTTTATTATTCTGTACTGACTTTACTAGCAATTCATTATTATTCTGTACTGAATTCACTAACTATTGTATATTGAACTATAATTACTTCCCTAACTATACTTTATTATACTGTACAGACTTCCCTAACTATACTTTATTATACTGTACAGACTTCCCTAACTATACTTTATTATACTGTAAGGACTTCACAAACTGTGCTTTAGTATTCTGTACTAACTTCACCAGCAATTCATTATTATACTTTACTGACTTCACTAACTATTGTATATTATACTGTAATTACTTCCCTACCTATACTTTATTATACTGTAAGGACTTCATTAACTGTTGTATATTATACTGTAATTACTTTCCTAACTATACTTGATTATACTGTACTGACTTCACTAACAATACTTTATTATACTGTAAGGACTTCATTAACTGTTGTATATTATACTGTAATTACTTCGCTCTCTATACTTGATTATACTGTACGCACTTCACCAGTGGTTATTGTATTAACATTTATTCGGACAGTGTCTCTGCTGTGATTATTGGGCAGTGGTTTGGCCACAGATTGAGCTGGAGACTAGTTAGTGGCCCGGTCAGTGAACCTTCATTAATCTGAGCCGAGACGCTGAAATCCTCTTTCTCCGACAGAAGGCCGGTACTGACCCGCTCAGAGAGATCTGATAACACTCAAGTCCAAACATCACACGTTTGCTTACTGAAAGTTGTCTTTACTTCTATCTGTCGTAATTCACTTGAAAATAAACGTTTGCATCTGAAAATAATATGTTAAGATGTTTCTCTTTCTCTCTGTTTCACCACTCTTTCTTTCTCTATCTGTCCCTCATTCTCTCCTGTGCCTATTTGCTCTTTCTCTTCTTTCTCTCATTCTATCTCTTTTTTGCCATCTCCATCATCCTCTCTCTCTCTCTCTCTCTCCTGCCTTTCCATATATTCTTGCTCTCTCTGTCTGTCGTTATCTCTCACTCAATCAGTCTCGTTCTGTTTCCCTCTATTTTTCTCGCTCCTTCTGTCTGTCATTCTCTCTCACTCACTTTCTTTCTATCTCTCTCTCACTCACTCATTCTGTCTTGTTTTGTCTCCCTCTCTTTTTCTTGCTCTTTCTGTCTGTCTCTCTCTCTCTCTCTCTCTCTCTCTCTCTCTCTCTCTCTGTCTGTCTCTTGCTCTCTCTGTTTCTGTCACTCTCTCTCTCCTTCTATTTTTCTTGCTCTCCTTCTCTCATGCACCACTGAGCACAACCACTTCCATATCTTATCTTATGACAACATGGAAATTCCACAGCAATGATTGGTTAATGATAAATGAGTTGGAAAATGAGATTCAAATAAGTAATAAAACATATCCACAAATCCCGTCACAGGTTTTCTTTTCCTCTTACTGTTTTTTAAAAGTCTTAACTTAGATTAGACAAACAGTTTTGTTTATGCAAAAATGTTTAGAATGTTTCGCATTTGCAGGATAAATAAAGTCTCATTCGATAGTATAAAACAAGTCATAATTTTCACACAAGTGTATGTCGCCTGCTGGTGAAAGCACAAGTGTTTTTCGGGTTCCCCACCTTTTCCAATCTCCACAAAGCCAATAATGATGATGAGGCCCAGAGCGAGAAGCTTAGCCGCGGCAAAGGCATCCTGGACCCTCGTGGCGGCCTTCACGCTGTAGCAGTTGATCGCCGTCAGCAGCACTGTGAGAGAGAGAGAGAGAGAGAGAGAGAGAGAGAGAGAGAGAGATTATTACAGAGAAGTAGAGAGAGAGAAAGGTGGAGAGAATGAAAGAGAGAGAAAGGGAGGGGGGCGAGGGAGAGAGAGAGACAGACAGAGAGAAAGAGAGGGAGTGACCGAGAGACAGGGAGGGTAGAGAGACAGAGAGAGAGACAGATAGAAAGAGAGGGAGTGAGTGAGCAGGAGAGAGAGAGTGACAGACAGAGAGAAAGAGGGAGAAAGAGAGAGAAGGAGAGGGAGAGAGTGAGAGAGAGAGAGAGAGAGTGAGAGAGAGAGAGAGAGAGAGAGAGAGAGAGAGAGAGAGGGGACGAGCAAGACAGACATGTATTTTTAGTCATTCACAACAAGGCTCAGAGGAAGTTAACCTAAATACTTGGTAAACTAATTAGCGTAGAATTTCTCAGCCACACTTCAACTAACATGGTGTTCTTTGCAAAGTGCTCTTTACATCTCAGCTACAGGTGGCACAATCATTTATACACGTCATTCCATTCACCGTAAAAACCATAGAAAAATAGCTTGAAAATGGAGCCATTACATGCACAATTATTCCTCTATATGGATAAGAGGGTGTGTGTGTGTGTGTGTGTGTGTGTGTGTGTGTGTGTTAACAAATGAGTTCATTCCTGTTATATTATATTTAATGTGTGACATTAAATATAATGTGTGACAATATGAACACATTCAATTAAACATGTGTTACATTACTACAGTAAATGGTTGCATTAGTCTCATAAACAATTTGGTAAACAACAACAACAACGTCTAAAGTTCAAACCGGGGCAACAATTCAAATGACGAACCTTTCCTCTCCAAATCTCCACTCCCTGCCTCCGGGCTCCCGATTAGAAGCGATTAACTAACCCGCACTTCAGCACGGCATTAACTGTAAATCAGACCGGGCACCAAACTAAGTGGCAGAGCCTGATGGGACTTGTGCACAGAAGATGGGCAGGACAGTGTGGAGTTGCCCAACAACAAGTTGCTTTGCACTTCCTAGAACTGTATGTCTTGCTTTGCGGGTCACGAGACTGAGGTTCCTCTAGTGAGGAGGGGGCGGGGTCAGTTATCACCACTGACCAATCCCAGAGATCCACTTTCAGTCATAACGGGGATACAGTTAAAAAAAGTGGGTCAGGGGAACAATGGCCGACCCTCATCTTTGAGGATCAACTGAAGGAACCTGACCATCAAACCCGCGGGCGTTTATATCAAGCCTCCCTCTCCCGTCTAGTCATGTGGGCTCTTATGGTGGGATTAGGCGAGTCACTAGCAGGCCGAGATTACAGTGGATCGTGGGCCTGGCATTTATCCGGCCTCTAACAAACACAAAGCATTCCTGTATTTTAATCAACCATGTCTGTGATAGATGAGAAACGGTTAAGAAGAAAGCGAGACAGAGGGGGGCGAGAATGAGTGCTAGCGCTGGAAAAATATGAGAAAACATTTTTTGTCGGCTAATTGGTCATTAGGGTTTGGGCTAATTCAGATAATCCCGACTGGTTTAAACCTGCGCATGACTGCGGCTGTAAATCACACGCTCCGTATGCTGCGAAGGCCTGCGATTGGGAAACATCTAGCGGTTGAACTGAAAACAAACCTCTTGTTTGGTCTGAATGGGAGAGACGTGTTACAGTTGCACGGGAAATTACAAATCAGTTCCTGCATATTTTCTGGGAAACTGGCGTGTAAACAGGTCAATCAGGTTGTTGTAAGCATTAGTTGCACTTGCAATTTGAAAGAGAAGCAGACTAAAAATGTTAGTTCAGATCTGGACATTTTTGTAAACTGATAACGTTCGCCCGAAGTCAAACTATTCAAGTTCAAGTTCTGAGCATTTGTAAGGCGCTTTTCACAGTTTTAACTGTCTCAAAGCGCACGTGTGAATATGTAAGAGAATTGTTGCTTTTTATTCCTTTGATCGTCATTTCAAAGTGTTGATTCGACAATTAAAAAATTACGCACAGCTGTAAAGCGCGGGCGATTTGCATAAAGCGCGCCAGCTCGTGCAACCCATGTGCTCGGATGATGAAACACGTCTGCGTTTTTTCAGCATGCGTCGTCGTGGAGTCATGACGTGTTGGCGTGCCTTCCATCCCATTCAACTAAAGTCGCCAAATTCAAACGTAGTAAACCTTTCTTTCCTCTTTTCTGTAAGTAATGTGCACTCTATTTCAACACTATCGGGTTCGAGCAATTCAAAAGCCTTAAAAACAATGGAGTTCTGTGATAGGTTAAAAGCATTTGATTGTCTATGATGAGTATAATTTACTTCTTATTTGCACTGTTTCTGTATTGTGTGTTGTGTTTTTGCGGTTCACTTGTCTCTTTGTATGATCCCCTGGCTTCAATAAAGTTTTCTAAAAAAGAAAAAAAAAACAGTCGCAAATCCAAAAATAATTTCTGAGGTAAATGCGCGCGAAAGACGGGTGCGCGTGATGGACGCCTGAGGTAAATTCAGAGGGAAACACCTGCGGTAACTCGCGGGGACGCGCGCATGCGAAGCGGACACTGGTCGATTATCGTCCGCACACAAACCAGTAAACCAACTTGTTCTTGTACAGAAACCAGTAAGAAGCGATTTGCATAAAGCGCGCCAGCTCGTGCTCGGATGATGAAACACGGCTGCATTTTTTCAACATGTGGACACATGGCGTGGTGCCTTCCACCCCATTCAACGCCAAAACAGTCGCAAAATCAAAAAATAATGCGTGAGGTAAATGCGCGCGAAAAGACTGGTGCGCGTGATTGCCGCCCGAGGTACAAATCTGAGGGAAACACCTGAGGTAACTCCGCGGGCACGCGCGCGTTCAAAGCGCACACAAACCAGCAGACCAACTTTTTCTCGCCTGGAAACCAGTAAGAAGCAGGTTACTCACGGATACAAAGACAAGCCACCAGCTTGGCGCCCGTTTCGGGGACCGGACAGACGGGAAAGATGGGCTTGAGGAGATAGGTGGCGAACACATAGGCGACGATGTACTGCGAAGAAGGTCTGATGATGAGGAGCTCGATCCACAGCTTGAGGAAAGCAGGTAGCGAGCCGTACACCTCGAGGATGTAGGCGTAGTCCCCCCCGGACTTGGTGATGGTGGTCCCCAGTTCGGCGTAACACAGCGCGCCGACGGTCGAGAAGACGCCGCACACCGCCCACACGACCAGGGAGAGCCCGACCGAGCCCGCTTCCTTCACCACGCCGGTGGGAGTCACGAAGATGCCGGAGCCGATGATGGTGCCGACGATGATGGCCACGCCGTTCACCAAGGTAATAGTTCTCTTCAGCTCCACCGCCTCCTCCCCGTCCGCGGCCGTGATCTCCGGGCTCGGGCTGCCGGGGGCTCCGTCGCCGGGTCGCTTGGTGTTTCCGTTCCCGCCGCGGCTGGTGGTCAGCATCTTCTCGGTCACCTGCTTGTCGTCTTCCTCGCGCTCGGCGGACGCGTTCGAACTCCGCTTCTTTAGCGCTGACATGGTTCCTTTTTCGTTCGTTGTTGTTTTCCTTCTTGGCGGGGTTGTTTGGGGGGCACGCGGCGCCTCGGTTCGTTTTCCGCGGGATCGGTCGTTGCCTGGAGGAACCAGGGAGTCCGCACCGACTCGGAGAAGCGTGCTTTCTGAAGTGTGTCAATGTGTAGACGCGTACAAAAGCATCTCTCGGCTCGGCCTGCCTCTTTCCTCCCTCCTTGCGTCATCACAGATGCGCCCCCTAGTGTCACCCCGAGCCTCGCGAGTGTCCGGCAGCTTCAGTCCTGGGCAGTGATGTGCTAGTTACTTCGAAATTGTAATTTATTACACGTTAGTTGTTACTGTTTGTAAAAAGTAACAAGTTGCATTACAATATTACTGTCTCGGAATTGTTATAAATCACATTACACACGTGTTACTTTTAAGTTACTTTCGTCAAAATAGCTACACGAGTAGAAATTTACATCCTAAAATAACAGAATGTACCCTTTACTTGTATTTTATTTTGTTTTTACATCCAGTAGAAGACAATGTTATGTAGCCCAATGACTGTGGCCTATCCAAGCTACCAATAACAAAAAATGTACATAGTTAATATTTGTAGGCTGACCATATTTTGAATTAAAAAAAAAAAAAGAAGACAACCTGCACTGCCCCGAGACTAATTCAGACAGGCTTCTTGGAGGTTAAGAAACATGCTTTAAATTGCTTCAATGGTGCAAAACTAACTTCTGTATTAAATAAAATGTAATCTTCAAAAACATGAATCTGTAACAAAATCTAATCTTTCAAAAATTTCTAATAAATAAATGGTTTAATAATGTAAAATAATGTTCTAGATAGCAACTCTTCTGTTAGAAAACCCTTCTGTTAATATATCTTATAATAACTTTTGTATCCCTATTAGTGAGCAATATTAGTGGGCAGTTGTCATATAAACCGTTTTAAAATTAATATGTATGTGTCTGGTCTGACCTCGCAAACAACCTTAACAAACAAGCTTAGAAACATTAAGACGCTTAAAAATAAAAATAATGGGACAAAAGCTGTCACGTATCGTTTCAAAACAGGACACGCAATTTAATTCTCAAATAATTTTAGTTTTTTCAAATAATTTAAGATTTTGATAATTTTGTGTTAATTATTATTATTATTATTATTATTATTTATTTATTTATTTTGGTATTTGATTTGCGGGCCACAATGGTGTCTAACATTTGACAAAGTGGCTAGTCCGGGAGATTGATGGAGAAAATATCTTGGGATATGGAGGAAATAAATGCTTTAATTCCATATGAAAATGAAGAAAATGTACAATAAAATATCTGGCTTTGAAAAAAAACTTTCATCTGAATTTTGGGCGACCGAATTAAAACGTTTAACTGCATGTGGTCCCCGGGCCTTAGAATTTGCAAATTTATACACGTTCACAAAATTTACAATAGAGTACATGGCAACTCGTTACTAAAAGCGCATTGACCTTTAGGTGACCGTACAAAACTGCATGACTTCTATTAATGAGTTAATTATTAATGATTAGCTCTGTTCAGTCATTTTCGTAAACCGTTTGGCGTCAAATTTGTTTAAAATGATAGCATGTATTACGTACTTTCTGTTGTGTTTTCCACTGTTCTACGTTCTATGTTTTCCATAAGTAATGAGGCGGCGTTTAACCAAACTCAGTTCCTTGTTGTCATGTGCAACTTGGCCAATAAAGTTTCTGAAAGTTTCTGATTCTGACATGATTTGATGATCAATAAGGGTTGTGTCTATTTAATATTGAATATTGCATAAGCATAATGGTTTTCACTTTGCTCTGTTAATAAAAAAAAATACAATACAACAATAAAATATACTAATATTATTATTTTGGCCCCTGAAATGAAAAACAAACAAATTAAAAAAAAGTTTTCAACCTAATTGTAGACTGGATGATCATTACCTTTTGTTACATATTCCCTTATAAAAACCTTAAATCCTCCTTGAATTTCTGATTTCGGCTCCTAAATCCTTTCTTCATAACGTCTAGAGAAACATATGAAAACATAACCACAGCCATTCGCGTTAATTTCCTGTTTCAGTTCGAGCCGCTGGAGAGATGTTTCCAAATTCCCTGAGGACTTCACCGATATTGGTTCTCATATTAAATAAAGCAACATTCACAAGCTTATGTGCTTCAAACAGACAAACTTGGGTCTGGCCTAATCACGCCATCAATCGCAGAGGAGTATAATCCACGGGGGGAGCGTGTTCAACAAATACATACGAACCGCGTGACACAGATTCAGGACTTCAAGATCACCGGTCACTTAATATGTTTAGTTTGCTTAGGTGTAAAGAGTAACAGACAGTCATACTTGAGTAAAAGTACAGTGTGTAAAAAGTAGTCCATTACCTGTAACAAGTCACCAATTTCAAAAAACCTGAGTCAACGTAGTATCCAATTTTAAAAGAACTTGAGTATTTTACGTTGTACTGAATTTAGGCCAAAAAAGAAAAGAAATCCACCAAGAAATGTGAAAACAAACTCTATTCATGAGATTTTGTTTTCTAATACAGAAACTAAATTAAACATCTCAATGTTTTAAAAATGGTAGAACAAAGTACCTTCAGCTCCCTACAGATGGTGATATCACCTCGTTCCCCCAAGAAATTAACCGCGGTATTAATCAATGTCGGCTTGTCACACACAATCAAAATGTAACGAGTAACTGTAAGTGTCCATTCAAATGTACTGGAGTAAAGATACAGATACTCAATCACAAATGTAGTGGAGTAGAGAGTAAAAGTTTATTTAATTTTTTTATACTCAGTACAAGTACAAAGTAGCAAAAATGTACTCAAGTAAAGTAACAAAGTCCGTTTACTCAAGTACTTTACATCTCTGTTAGTTTGTGATCTTTCTTTAAGTTTACTTGTTTTTTTTTTGGTTTGTTTTTTTTTTTTAGTTTAGAGATAAAAAAAAACCTGATCAGGTTTTTCTCAGCAAAACCTGATGCTAGTGCCTGGTGGATGGACTTGGTATTACAGCTAAATGAATACAGATAATTTTATGATCCCTGGGATCGACGTGGCAGAATTTAGAGGAGGTCAGACCTAATCACAGGACAATGCTGTTATTTTAACCAAACTCAAAAGCAAAGCGCCGTGAGGGGTAAACAGAACCTAAACAATAAACCACTGGGTAAAAGACTCAGGAAACAAATATACAAAACACTGAGAAACACAAAACACCAAGACAGACAAAACAGAAACTAAATATACTTCTCAAGACCAGACTTGGGATCTCTGGAATGCAGAAGTTTAGAACAAGTAAAATACTTCAGTTCTTTTAATATTTACAATATTTAAAAGTTTTACGACTTTTACTCAAGTCTTTTTGGAATTGATGACTTGTAACTTGTAATAGAGTAATTTTTGCAGTAAGTTATCCGGCTCTTTTACTTGTACTGTACATAGGCTAAATGTAGCGCATACTGAATTTAAGCTAAAAAAAAAAAAACGTGGTTTTTTGGTGGTTTTATGTCCTAATGTAGAAATAAAATGTAACACATAAACGACTTAAAATGTCAGAACAAAATACACAAAAAGTCAGCCTCAGTCAAACAGCAACCGCTAATTCACGTGATTTAGCTGATAAACAGCATCCAGTACCTTCAGCATCCTGCAGATGGCGATATCATCTCGTCCAGCCAAAAAATGAACCGTGGTACTAAAAGATGCCGACTTATCGCACACAACCACAATGTAACAAGTAACCGTGCGTTTCCATTCAAATTTAGTGGAGTAAAGACGCAGATACTCAGTCACAAATGTAGTGGAGAGTAACAGTTGCTTGCATTTCTGATACTTGGTACAAGTGCAAAGTGGCAAAAAATAATTATGTAAAGTAACAAAGTCCATTTACTCAAGTACTTCACAGCACTTGGAAAAACAGACACAAAAACTGACCTGGGCACCGTCAGAATACCAGTCCCTCTTCTCACAAGGAAGGTCTTTCATGCCGAGTTTGCATGTTCTCCCCGTGCTTACATGGGTTTCCTTGGTGAACCCCAAGGTGAACCAGCATTGGTGAGTGTGTGTCTCCTGCTTTGTGATTGGCTGGCAACCAATCCAGAATGTGTGTATAGCTTCAGGCTTATAGTTGCCAGCTCCCCATGACCCAGAAATGGACTGTGATAGAAATGAATGGATTATATGGTGCATTTCGCAACTTGAGAGCATCTTAGGTTCCTTACTGGGTTCCTGCCGTTCCATTGGTTGCTTATTTGAGGTAAAAGAAGGTAGAAGAATTTCTACTGCTAGCTTGATTTCAGTCATAAGGTTCCCATTCACGCTCATAAAGTTCTAACATTTTGAGCAAAAATTCATGCAAAGCCTTAAATCTCCACATCATTACTTCAATTGCCATTCAATATTACCCAACGTCCTCTCCTCAACGTTTCAAACAGAAGAGGAAAAAGCCGTTATTGGAGTTAAAAGAAACATCTTCCTGTTTACAGGTTCCTGTTCATAGAAATTTAGCTTTTGTCCAAAAATACCTGCGAGAACATTGAAGAACAAAACCATTGTAGAAGAGCCGGCCTAGGGATAGACGCTCTGAACATCAGTCGAAGGACGACATCACTGTCCACAAACAGACCCCAGCTGCAGAAGGTCCCGGGATCCTTCTACATCACAGTTGTGTCTATCTCCAGGCTTTTCTGGAGAGATAAGGCCAGGCTGCTCCTCTTCAATCGACCCACTACCACAGCTTGTTTTTCCTGTTGACTTCAAAGGCCACGTTCCCATATTCTCTCACACAATGATGGGAAGCCATAGTGTGTCTGGGATCCGCAAAAACCCAGTGTCTCGTCCCGATTCTATAACTCACGCGGCCAAGAGCAACAAACTGGCAACGGAATCTTTTTGAACCAAATTCAGCCCAGGTTTCCCGGCCCCTGCGAACACAAACACACGGGACTTACTCTGTCTTGTCTTGTAAGATACGCTCTAGCTCAAACTGGTTTTGACGAGTTCCACTGTGTTTTCTAGGATCGTTTTCTCGAATATAGAGGGAGTATCCTTGTACGTATATGCTGGACTCCTTGAAAATGATATATATGTCACGCATAAATATGTTGAAATAGATTTCATTTTGAGGGAATTATGAAATACTGTATTTGCGCGAATAGGCAAACAGTTTTTTTACCCTCCAATTTTAGCGGCTCAAAAACTTTGGGGGTGCTTATAATTGCCTATTTCAAATATGCACGTATATATTAGCGAAAGTCTTTCCACATTCACATTTCTCTTGTGATCGGATGAGAATTCTGGGAGTTGGAGTTCGGATCACTACAAGCAACTTTTTAAAAGAATCTATTATTCAAGTGAAACAATATCAAAATGATACGAGTCACAACTTAAATTTGTTAAATAAAGGAGAAAAAAGTATTGAGTATTGTGTTTACATAAGTATTGTAAAAGAGTAAATTGATGTAATTGAACCAGAAATGTAAAAAAAATAAAACTTTGTGACTGAAAAATCAACGGGGTGCTTATATTTGCATGAATACGATATTTAGCATTGTTTATTCTAATTGAAGAATTTAAATTTCATTTTGTATAAATATCTTTGTTAGAATAATTAAGAGTAATCGGACTCTAAACAATAAAATATCAACATTCAGAACAGTCTTGGGGGGGGCACTTAATTTTAGAATTCATGTACCAGTGTTGTTGTTTTGTCAAATCTTCACTTTAACAAACTTAATAATATAAACCGTGGTCAGATAACATTTTAGTTGTTGTGTTTAAGACACACACACACACACACACACACACACACACACACAGACACACACAATACATTTAAATTCAAATGGAAACACATACAATGATACAATTCAATTCACATAATACATTTTTGATCATAGATTTAGGACTATAGGTGATCACAAGACCAACGTATATAGAAAGAAACAGACACCGGAGCTGGAGATTGGTTTCATTTGGTTTATTCTCTTGACACGTAAGAAGGTTAATACAGATGTTACACAGCGTGAGTGAAAGGTTAGACGTGTTGATGCTGGAACATGCCGGAGTCTGACGCTCGCTGTGCCGGTACCACCCTCTTCCTCGCTAAAGCCCCATGACTCAAACCCGTGTCCACCCTCAAGTCAAACAACCCGAAAAACCTTCCTACACCGATCACACACCACGGGAAAAATACTCACAAAATACACGGTAAAACCAGCTTCACAACTCTTCCGTTAAAAATACACGGCATCTATTCACGAAAAGGCAAGTTGGTGAAACTAAATCTGGGTAAGTGACACAAGAACACCACACACTTCAAATCTCAATCCGATATTCCGCACGACCCCAGAAGCTTCTACAGATCTGTCCAGATATGAAATAATCCCGAGACTCGGGCAGGTGGAGCGAAGGAATCCCAGTCTTGTGTGTGTGCGCAGAGGAGAACCCAGCTTTCCATTCTACTAGCGATCACTCTGAACTTCACCCCTGGACCCGGAGGGAAGAAGACCAGGTGGTCTATTCAGCCGAGAGGCCGGGCTGGGGTCCGTTTATACAAGCGCATTGTTATTCAGCCTCAACAAAGAACAACTCTGGACTGACGCTTCTGCCTTGTGTTGAAGAACCTTTCCTTTCCTCAACATTCTCTGCCTAGCACCATCAAGTTCTGGCTTTTTGTTTCCCCTCAACATGAGAAGATCAAACGGAACGGAATGCAACCCATGATTCAGTTGGTCTCGTAGTAGATCCCATTCCCACGTGCTGGTCTCACTGGCTCCCCTGGTGGCCAAGACCAGCACGTGCTGCCGGACACATTCAACAAGACACAAAAATGACAAACACGAGTCCGATTCCAACAGGTGGGATTAGAAATGCCATGTAGGCGAAATCTCCCCAACGATTGGACTCGCGATTACGCTATAATCAAGAAGAAACAAACCGTTGGTCACACAAAGGCACTGGTGATGAACTCGTCTAAAAACCTGAAGTAGTAAAGATGCTGCGTGTTAGAACTGTGCGCGTTAAATTCCTCGTCTTCCCTTCACATCTCTACATCGCTATTGCACTGGAAAAAAACGAGGCGCGTTTGTCGAGAAAACTGTGATCTTCACACTGCCGTATCAGAACGTGGCCTCGCCGTCAAACGTTAAAAGGCGTTGTGCAGTTTTATGCAAGTTCCTTCGCAGTAACAAGGTACCGATAAATCAACGGAGTAAAAAAATAAAAGCATGTGATGATTGTTTCCTCCACAAGAGGGAGCCACCTGTAGGAAAGTGAAGTTCTCTTCTCTCCCGCCACTGGAAAGTCACTGAAAAGCAAAACGCCGAAGCTTTGGAGGATCTCATCACTTCTGTGGAACGTCTTGGAGAAAGGGAGTGAAGGAGGACCGAACAGTCCGACCTCTGAGAGCCTGCTGGACCCGGAAGTTGTTGACCATGCTTCTCTGCACCTGCTCCTCCGCCGACGTGAAGAGCAAGCTCCGAAAGACCGCCAGCTGGAAGGAGAAGACACGCAAGGTCAGGGGGATGGAGCGGAAGAACACACGAAACCAAACAGAGCGGACGGAAAACAGACGTGACAGATGCTCCGTAAACATTTCAGAGCGGAGGAACATAAAAGAACGGCAAACAGAGTCTGTGTGTGGATGGATGGTTTCACGCGCTGATCCCGGAGATCCTGGAATGGTCTTCTACAGTAGATTCAAAATGGACAGTGTATGAAAAGGTAGACGGACACTGAGCCTAGAATGACCTAGAGGTTTTTCTCCACTCACTGGTTTCTGTGGTGAAAAGAGGGACTGGTATTCTGACTGTGCCCGAATCAATGCTTTTTTTGCTGATCTTCTGCCTAATGGACACTAGAAGACGTATCAAAATTGTGCTCTGAATTTAACCATCAAGTAAAGTTTGATGAACCAAACTAACCAGAAGCAGTGGGCAGCCTTAAGCCGTCAGTGTCTTCGGTTTCTGAATCCACCGGACCAAGATTCTAAAATTGCTTGATTTCATTTCATTTCATTTTTACTTGTTCTTTTTTGTAGTGGTAATGCTAAAAATATTCCACCTTAAGAACAGGAGTAGGAAGAAGACCTTAATGAACGTAATTTATGGAGAACTGTGCAACTAGTTGTTTATAAACTAGTTGTCGTTAACTAGTCTTTGACAGTTTGTCCATCGTCCATCCTCTTTTCAACGACTCATATTCTTTTTTTTTTTTTGATTGGTCTAGAGACTTTCACCTTCATCCACTGAAATCAGCTCCTTTATATCTATAACACTTTTGGAACTATCACAGTTTACGTTCAAGGTCTTCAATTCCACAAGTTCAGCGAACAAGATCCCACCTTTGATCCTGGAATGGTCTTCTAGATCCAGTACGGACAGTGTGGGAAATGGTTAGGTGGACAGACACAGAACCAACAATGATTTGATTTAAAGGTCAGTTCCTCACGTCTCGTCTGCTGGGATGAAACCAGTGGATTCTGGCCATAAACAGCTCTTGGAGTGGTTTCCTGCTGAAGGTTCCTCACCTGATCATGACTGACTTCAATGTGCTGCTTCATCACGATCCAGGTGACGGCCTCGGTGAGAGGGGGCGTGGTCAGAGACCCCGCGTACGTCCAGTAGTCGTCTATGTTGTCCGGGAGAAGGCACGACGGGTCGAACCGGGTGAACTCCACCACGCTGTCCTGTGACGGAGAAGCTATTTTAAATCACGCCCGCTAACCCTTGTGTTTCCAAAACACTGAGCTTTGCAACGCGAGAACATTTCTGTGACGTAAGTCGCAACTATGTGGTGACGTCTGACGTGTTCACCTTGTGTCTGACGGCGGGCAGAGCGTCCACCAGCTTCTGAAGACCCTCGTGCCGCTTCCCCACCTGACAGAGACAGTCAAGACACAGATGAAAATCAGCTGAAAGCAGCAATTGCGTGTTTCAAGCCTTTTCACTTCTTGGATCGTTTTTGAATACTCCTTGTATCATGGATTTTTTTTGCTGAATATTTTATTACACATATTAAGCTATTAAAATGCAGCTATTGAAAATTTAAAACATTTTTTTAATAACTTAAATATACATGTGTGTAAATATCTGTTACATTTTGTATATTTTTTAAAGCCGTACTTAAATATAATTATACTTGATGTTTCTTATTGTGAACTTTTTTCCTGTAAATTGTACTGCTGCTGCAACGATGAAATTTCGAATAAACGAATAAAGGACTTTCAATTCATTTCAATTTTATTTGTGTTATAGTCACCAGTGAATTCATATGAAACTGGTTTGGTTGCAATTGTACTGGAAATGCACACGTTCATGATGAACTTGATTTTTTATTGTGATTGTTCTAAAACTAAGACTTACATTAATTATAACGCGAATAATGATAAAAACTAATACATGTATTTATTAAGCGACTTTCGAGGCCCTCAATGCAAATAGGGAACTAATCGTTGAGTATTACCTTAATTATTTAAGCATCTAGACGTCTCTAATTCAAAAATGTTGAAGACTTTCATTAAACAAACTGTTTGAGTTACAGTTTTGAAGAAAACACTTTTTTTCTAATTTCCAATTAGAATGATAATACAAATTCGAACAAGTTCATGAGGGTTTCTAACCCACCAGACTCGGACCCCTGAAAAAATGATTGATGCTCCAGTAATTCACCTTCAGAAAGACTCCAATAACCGCCAGTCCGTTATCCTCCATGACGGCCTCCTCGAACAAGCTGTACTTGTCCGAATTCCAGTGAACAATGTGCAGCTGTGAGAAAAGAGGTTCACGATCAGGCTACCAGTTTCCCATAATTCCTCAGTCACAATGGCTTCAGGTTCCCGTGTGACTCCATCATCCGCATCACAAAAGCACAATCCGAAGAGAACGCTAGGCTTCGTTCACCGGGACTGAAACCTGAGCTTTGTTCCACACACACAAGCACACACACACACACACACACACACACACAAGTCACTTTCTCATTCACTGGCTCAAGGAGAAACAATCACTGCCTGCACATGTCTGCTTGCGTAAGATCAAGGTGAGAGGTCGAGGTGAGAAAGACACTGAGACTGAAAGAACACTGATGAGACAGAAGAAAAGAGAGAACTACTGAGACAGAGAGAAAAGAGAGAAATAACGAGACAGAGAGGAAAGAGAATTACTGAGACAAAGAGAAAGGAGAGGAATGTTGAGAGAGAGAGAGATGAAGGAGAACTACTGAGGCAGAGAGAAAAGAGAAACACTGAGACAGAGTGAGAACTATCGAGACATAGAGGAAAGAGAGAAGTATCAAGACAGAGAGAAAATATAATTACTGAGCCAGACAGAAAAGACGGAGAAGAAAGATAACTGCTGAGAGAGAGAGAGAGAGAGAGAGAGAGAGAGAGAGAGAGAGAGAGAGAGAGAGAGAGACAGAGAGAGAGAGAGAGAGAGTTTACTGAGACAGGGAGGAAGAGAGAACTATTGATACAGAGAGGAAAGAGAGAACAACAGAGAGAGAGAGAGAGAGAGAGAGAACTAAAGAGAGGACAGAGAGAAGGACTGAGACAACACAGATAAAAAGCAAAAAGAAAAAGAGAAGTTTGTTGTACGGGCGTGTCTGACCTCGGCGGGGTAGAGGCGGCGGTCGATGGAGTGCTCGGACCCCCAGGTGTTGTTTTCCCCCCAGTGGAAGTGAAACTGACACAGTCTGAACTGGTCCTGCAGTGGCCCGCCCCTCAGAGCTGAAACACACGCAGCATCACTCCTCTCTCCTCTCTTCTCTCACGCTTTATTTCTCTCCTCCTCAGTCTAGCTGTTTCCCTTTTTACCTTCTTTCACTCTTTTTTCCTCCCTGTACTTTTCAATTCCTTCTTTGTCTTGTTTCCTTTCTTTCATCCCATCTTTCACGTTCTGCCTTTCTTCCCATGCACTATTCTTTTTCCATCTTCTTCACTCTTTATTTCTCTCTTCTTCCTTATTCTTTCCGTTTCCTTTTTTACCTTCTTTCACCCTTTTTTCCTCCCTGATTGTATTTTTCAATTCCTTCTTTGTCTTCTATTTTCTTCACTCTTTATTTTTCCTTTCTCACAATCTTTTGCTTCTATTCCTCCCCTTTAAGTTTCTTTTCTATCCTTTCTCTTTTTCCGTTGTTTTTTCTTTTGCTTCAAATTTCCTTTGATCTTGGTTTCCTATTTTTTACTGCTTTTTCGTTCCTTATCTCACATTTTGGCCTGTTTTCTCCATCTTTTCTCATTTCTGACTTGCATAACAGTTGAAATGTTTCCCCACTTTCTTTTTTTATTCCTGATCTCTCTGTCCATCTATTCGTTAAAAGTCACCTCAACGATCTATTTAGAATGTTGATTCAGTGGCCCAGAAGTAAAGCTAAACATCAGCTGTTGAGTGAAACTGGACTTACTGGACTTGTCAGTGGTGTCGTCGTACTCGACGAGGAAGGAGTACCCATTGTTCCAGATCTGCTGGCAGGTTCTGGCCTCGTACTGGACCTTCAGCGGCTCCAGCTGCGGGTCAAAGATGCTTCTGCGGACAGCAATGTCGATGGGCGACTGACGCTCTCCGCCCGGAATGGCCAGCGGCTCCTGCCACATCGGATGCACTGAGGAGAAGAACAGAGTCCAGAGTCAAGCAAACATCACCTGATGGATCAAACCAGGGTGGGGAAAAGAAGAGTTAGAAGGAAGAAAGCAAGTAATTAAGGAATAAAAAAGAAAGATACTGAGACAGACAACAACGAAAGAAGAAATACAAAGAACCAAGCAAAACAAAACAAAACAAGAAAGAAAGACGGAAGATGCACAAAAAAGAAAGAAACAAGAAAGACGGAAAAAATACAAAAAAAAAAAAAAGAAAAAATAAACAAGACAGAAAAATGCAACAAAAGAAAGAAATGTAATGAAGCAGAAATAAGAAAGAATCAAGTTAAAAAGAAAACACCCGGAAAGGATAGGAATACAAAGAGACATCAAGAAAAACGAGAAAGAAACAAGAAGGACAGACAGAAAGAATAAAACACCCAGAAAAGAAATACAAAGAACCAGAAAGGAGAAATTAAGGAAGAATGAAAAAATAAAGAAGTGCAAGATGATATAAAGAAAGAAAGAAAAACAGAGACACAAAGTTAAAAAGAAAACACCCAGAAAAGAAAGAAATACAAAGAGACAGACAGGAAAATACGAAAGAAAGAAACATGAAGTAAAGAAAAAGTATAACAGAGACAGAAAGAAAGTAGGAAAGAAGAAATACAAAGAGCCAGAAAGGAAAATAAGAAAGAATAAAGAAGTGCAAAGAGACAGAACGAAAGAAAGAGAATAGAGACAGAAAGGAAAGAAAACACCCACAAAAGAAAAAAGGACAGAAGCGAAGAAGAATGAATGAATGAAAGAAAGAGACAGAAAGGAAGAAAAAAGAAGGAAAGACAAACAGACAGAAAGGAACAAACAGGAAGAAATGAGAACCAGAGGAAAGAGAGAGAGAAAGAAAGAAAGAAAGAAAGAAAGAAAGAAAGAAAGAAAGAAAGAAAGAAAGAAAGAAAGAAAGAACCTACGTTTGACGGGACACAGCGCCGCTTCACACGTCGCGTTAAACATTTTTTACGATAGAAATCTGAAAGAAACGCCGGCAAGAAAACGCCAAAGCCCGCGAGTTTCCGGGAAAGGGAGACGTCCGGTCGCTCCTCGTCAAAGAAGTGAAAAAGCGAGCGAGTTTCCTCCTGTAAGTCGATGACTCGGAGGAGGAAAAAAAAAAGAGAAAGAACTGAGCGGAAACACGAGGAGAGCAGCGGCGGCGTCTTACACAATCCCGCCGGGTCGCGGTCACATGCTCCGGCTTCTACTACACCCGCGGCCCGGGCGGAATTAAGAGCCTAAGCCGCCACAGAATGTCAGCAGACGGCCTTTCCTCACACTAATACACCGACCCGCTTCAATTCCATACACTTTGTTTGACTTGTTGTGAGGAAAGTGTGAGGATTATTTAACATGACAACATGACATGAAATCATTAACTGACATTCTGCGTGGACTAAACTTCACTCAGAACTACTAAAAGTTGTTTTTATTCACGTGCATAATTGCTCACCAAGAAACGCTAGTGACACACACACACACACACACACACACACACACACACACACACACACACACACACACACACAGAAAGAGAAATGTCGGTTGATGCTGGTAAAAGTAGAACTTTGGTTTATTAAAACCAAAGGTGATGAATTTTATTTCATCGCGTGAGTGATTTTATTTCAGTTTATTAAAAACTGAGGTGATGAATTTATTTTTCCTGAAGTGCCGTGATTGGTTTGGGGAACCGGTCACGTGATTCCGAGCGACTACTACATGATAATAAAAGACAATAAACAATGTAGCTTGTACAGAAACACTGTGAAATTTTGAGTTCGGCTGCACTTTATTCTGTTTTTTTTTTTTTT
>CM051501.1:3120584-3134296 GCA_028031935.1 Paedocypris micromegethes | reverse complement strand
TTTTTTTTTTTTTTAAAAACAGGAATAAGCTCGTGTTTACATTTACATTGTAATATGCAATTTCCCCGCTGTGGGACGATCTTTGATTTTATTTATATATATTTATTTTATATTTTGTTCGATTTTATCCACTTTTGTTGGATTTAAAACGGTCTTCCAACATTTGCTGGTCATTGTATTATTTTATCAATAGAAAAAAAAACTTTCCGCATTATATTTTAATATCAAATATATCGGTCTGTGTTAACACAAACGGAGCAGTGGGCAGGACGTGTGGGGTTAAGAGGTTTGCTTAAGAACACACTAGCTGGACCGGGATTCGAACCTGCAACGCCAGGTCCAACTCCCACCGCTGGACCACAACTGCCACAATAAGATAATTACAGGCTAATTACACTAACAAATCCAATTAAAGTAACCGTTTCGCTCGTGAACTCTCCCTCACGCGACACGGCGTCCGTTTTGAATGAAATCATATGAAATCATAAACATCACGCACATCGGCGAGGGCGTGGCTTCGGAGAAAACAATGACGTGTGAAACACGTGACGCTGTCAGCGAATAAAAAAAGGTCAACAGCGAGAACAAGTTGTATTTGTGTTATGTCGCAAGCCGAAACGTGTATCTGCCGAAGCAGTTTATCATAAACTGCAGCTTTACAACATGATTTGAAACAAGAACGTGTCCAGACTCTTTAGACCAAACCCGGAAGTGTTACGCATGTTACCGATAACGACAGTGAAAACACATCTTATCAGTGGCGTAATAAACGCGATTACGGCAGGATAGTGGTCAGCTGGTCACTAACCTTGCGTCAGGGTCAGTTTGCTGGAACACACGCTGAGGTTGCAGCTCCGCACAGGTGTCCATCGCGGGCATCGAACGCGCCTCGTTACGTGTCGGTGGATCTGGCGACCTAGAGGCGCCACGATCGCTGTGAGGGTCACCATCTTCACATCCAGTAAGCCTCGCGCAGTTTAGTTTGGTTTTGTGCCTTCGCTCGTCCACAATCGTCGCGTCCCTCGAGCCGAAACTAACAACTCGCTCGCGCGCCTCGCTGATTGGTGGATGGCGGAGGGTCGGAAACGCCCACAACGCCGCGATCTGGTGGAGCTGGTTTCTAGATCTTTCCGATTGTCCCGTGCGAGCGTCACCGGCTTAAATACCCCAGTGAAGGGGGATAAAATGGAGGATTGTCCGGTCGAGGGGTCGGGTGTCCGAAAGCAGCCCAATCAGCTTCCGCCGCGGAGGGGCGTTCGGTCGTTATTATTGTGCCGATCGAGGCGGGACAGCAGGTTTATGTGCAATTAAAGGGTTAACAGAGACACCGAGAAGATACAGAAATGCCTCGCATTTACCTGATAAAAATTGTTTTAACCCTAAAAGAATAAAAGATTGTAAAAAAAGAATAATAATAAAAAATATATTTAAGTGTTTGTGACGCATTTCCGTTCGTTAGATAGTACGTGGTTAATTGTATTTTTGAAATCTCGATCGAAGGTTAAATTTAAGGAAAAATAAAAAGGAAAGAAAGAAAAATCCTGGTTTTCTTAGATCACGATAACTA
The DNA here is from genome assembly GCA_028031935.1 of Paedocypris micromegethes. Classification (NCBI taxonomy): domain Eukaryota; kingdom Metazoa; phylum Chordata; class Actinopteri; order Cypriniformes; genus Paedocypris; species Paedocypris micromegethes. The sequence goes on along the minus strand of CM051501.1, from coordinate 3,132,729 downwards.
TGTCACAATTTATTGCGAGATTATCTTGAAACCATAGTCACAATTATTAATTACCGTATTGTCGCAATTTTAAATACGATTTACGAGAATGTGTGTGTGCGCGTGCATGTGTGTTGATACATTATCAGTACGTATAATGTATAGAGAGAAATTATTGTAATCTAAATAAGATTAAATATTTAGATATGAGTATAATATATGTACGTGTATCACATATCAAAAGGTGACATTAAGATTACACAAAGAATCGGACTGACAAGGAAGTTTTTCCCAAGACGTGCCAACTAGGTGAAGGATAAACGTGTCGCGCGATAAGACGAACTCCGCTGACGTCAGAGACCACGTGACCTTCGGCGTCTACGTGAGCGACGAGAAAACAGGACGTTTGGTCTTAGACACGTTCCAGCGTAAACATTGATCAAGCGGGTCTCTGCACTCAGGTGGGGTCGAGCTCTACTGATAAAGCGAGATAACGGTCTGACGAGCTCATAAAGCGTTTGTTTACTGTGAAACGTCATTGTCACGCTCAGACGAATAAATCAGCAAACAGATGTAAATGTCAGTGTATTTGAAAAGCATCACATTGATTTATATTCCAAGAGAACACGGCTATACTGAGAAATGATTGGAAAGCACAGACGTGACAGAATAAATTATAAATTCAGATGAGAATGCCCCACACGCACACCTGATCAGTGCAAAAACCCGGACGATTCATTGTAATTATTAATTGAATAATTCATTTAATTTAATTACCACCTTTCGAGACCCCAAAGGTCGTAAAAACAACTCAGAAAAACAGCCACCAGCAGAAGAAGAAGAGACATGGACAGAGTTTCCACTGTTATTGTACAGATATATTTACATATTTGGTACGAGAAAATACAAAAATGGAAAGAAAGTGGAGGTGTAGATATGCTAATCGAGAGCGATGATGTCATCGTCCTCTTCCTCGTCCGGCTGTTTGTCCTGGCACTTGCGTTTGCCGGAGGCCTCGTCTGGCGTGGCGTCCGGATGCTTCCGTTTGCGGCTAGTGGTTTCCGTCTCCATGGCGCTGGAGGAAGCTTCTTCATCAGAGTCCACGATCAGGACGTCATCATCGTCTGCAACAGCTGCGGAAATGAAAGGAAGATGATCAAACTAACGGATGGATAGAGCATGACGCAGATAAACGAGTAGAGGATAGGAAAGGACCGATGAGGACCGAAGACTGGGAAAAAAAGAACAGGCGGATGAAGGGATGATGCACAGATTAATGATGAAAGTCGATGGCAGGATGAAAATGTAAGAGTGGAGAGGAAGATAATGGATGGATGATGCACAGAAGAGCATGAGAATGGCTTGCTAGTTGGTGGATGGATAGAACAGTTGAATAGATGGATGGATTCGTGGCTGAATGACGGGAAGAATGAAAAAAAGAGTGCAACAATCCGCATGCTAACGGGTAGAGTGAAAGAACTGATGGCTTGCTGAATAAACAGATAAACGGGTTCTGGCCACACCTGTAGATGAGGTAGACGGCTGGGCGGAGTCTTTGTTGCCGTTGGCGATGCTCTTGCCCTCCTCCGGGCCGGGGTGGGGAGGCGGGGCCTTGTCGGGGGCGTCGCCCACCACCTCAAACTCCACATCCTTCTCCAGCTCCTCGCTGCAGGACACGCCCACACCGTCAGCACCTCAGAGCATCCTGAGGGGGGGGGCGGGGCAGGGGGCGGAGCACTGACCTGTGCAGGACGTTCACCAGGAGCGTGTAGTCCTGCAGGAAGTCGTCCGCCTGAAGCCGACTCCCGTTCCGAATCCCAAAGTCCGACAGGAACTTGTTATTGTTTGCTGTTCGGAAAGACCACACGGTCAGCGACTGAGCAAAGCCACGCCCCCTAGCGGCCAAACGCTGGCACCTTCGGTTTCGCCCTCTTCAGAGGAGATGAGGATGGTTCCTTTGCCGTCTTCGATCTGCACATCTGGAGCGACCATGCCAAACTTCTCCTTCAGGATCTGACAGAAGGGATGAGCGTCACGTGTGTGTGTGTGTGTGTGTGTGTGTGTGTGTGTGTGTGCGCGCGCACCCGGTCCTGAAGGGCCTGCACTTGTGTGGCGTGGACGTTGAGGCGGACGGTGACCTCGGGTTGGCTGGCGCAGACGTAGCAGTTGGCGTTGGGCGGGTCCAGGGCGCAGGGCACCAGGAGCTTCTTCCTGGGGTTGGGCTGCTTGTTCAGGAAGATCTGGGACGGCACAGGAAGTCACGTCTCCATGTTAGGGAAACCAAACTTAAACAGTACAAGGAATATTACACGGTTGATTTTTGGGAATTTTCTTGTTTCAAAGAATTTTACTCCGCCTCAAATAGTGAAATCAGTTCCAAGCTCCTCCTCCTGTCTCTAAGCTCCACCTCCACAGGCGTCTCAAAGACAACGTTTTTCATAATAATTAACCATTATGATTTGATAAGATCATTTATCCTTTAATTGGGTCATTTATCCTTTATCCATTTAAACCTTTAAAGATTACGATACTATACATACTATTATTATTATTATTGTGATATTGTAAGTACTGAAAAAATATTTTACACAAAATGAAATGTACAGTGGTACACTGACTTAGGAGATTAATTCGTGCCAAGAGCAGTTTTGTAAGGCAAAAGTTTCGCAAGTCGATACGCAATTAAGTAAACTTTATTTATAATTCACATGTAAATGCCCTAATCTGTTCAAAGCGGCCATAAATTCAGACAATTATTTTTTCATTTGATATAATATTGTAAAAAATAAAATGTAGTAACAGTAACATTTATTGAAAATCAGTTATGTTAAAATAATATTAAAATGAATATGTAATAAACTAATTTCTAAGCCCCACCTCCGCCAAGACAACCACACCATAAAAAGCGTTTTATTCCTATGTGCTTTTAAAGATATACTTTAAGAAATAAATTTTTTAAGCCGGGTTGTAAGGTGAAAAATTCCCAGTTCCAAGGCCCTTGTAAATTCAGATTAATGTTTTTTTTGTATATTTTGTAAATATTGTAATAACTGTATTAAAATTTTAAAATAAGAAAAAAAAAATCTGTTAAAATGAGTACTGTGGTGCTAAACAAAACAATAAAAATATATTTTTATAACTCGAATCTTTCGTTAGCCAGGACATTCGTAAGTCGAGTTGCCACTGTATTCTTCTCAATTGCATGAAAGAAAAATACGGCGTGCAATCTGTAGGTAGAATAGAACGTATTAAAAGGCGTCACTCAATAAAGAAAATTAATTTAACATACAAGCTATTTGGAATCCGACCTCGGTAACTGAATAAATCCGTAGCACAAGGCTGTCACGCTTTGCAAAAATGGCAATAATCAGTGGCGAGACGATGAAATGCCGTGTGTGTGTGTTCATCTACAGCTGGAAACCCACCGTACGACACTGATCAAAGTCTGAGCTGAGGATCTTCAGCGCCTCCAGCACGATGAGGCCGGCGATGACGGCGTTGGTGGTGGCGATGGCGGGGATGATGTTTCCCGCCATGGCTGGAGGAGACGAGCGGCGGTTAATGATGTGGATGAGAGCGGAGCAGAGCGCCCCCTAGAGGACCAGAGCCACACTCACACTTCACGTCAAAGCGGCTCTTCATGTTCATGCTGAAGACGTTCATCCGCAGGTTTGAAGCCGCGGTGACAAAGTCCATAGCTGGAGTATCGTCCTGAAACAGACACACGGCTTGGTCACGGGGTTTCATTTATTCCGTTGCTAAATTTAAATAAAATGTATAAAAATGGATTATTAGACAAATGATCCACAGTGTTGTAGAAGAATGAAAAATCTAATTATTTTGAATAAAGTCAAAAATAGTGGTATAGACAACTATAATGGTGCAGTAGCTTATTCACAAATCAATTCGTGCGCACACACACACACAGATTAAAAAAAAAACATGACAAAAGTGGGATGAATATTCTTATTTAAGGACTTTTTTTATTTCTAAAAACTATTTTTTTTACAAAAATTCTCAACTCAAATGAAAAACATGACTTTATGCATTTATATATATATATTAGGGATGCACCGAAATGAAAATTCTTGGCCGAAACCGAAAACCGAAAAAGAGGAACGCCTGGCCGAAAAACGAAAGAATTGCATTTATTGCTATGATGATGTACTAACTTTACTAAAACTAAGGCATTGCAATTGCATACATTAATAATGAAGTTTCAAAGAATACACGAAACAAAATGTGTTACAAATATGCAAATATTTATCAAGTATAATGCAACCCTCAAGAGTATAAAACATAATTCAAACTAAAACGTTTAACTTGACCTACTGGCCTGCTGAAATGTTGTGAAATTAAAAGTTCCTCCATTTAAAATTGCATTTAAGTTTAAAGTGCATTCAGAACAAGTGCAAAGGATAAAACATTTTCTCTGCAGGTCTTAATAATAGTATAAATAGGTTGATGTTGAGCTTGTCATCTGACTGACATTTGAGAAAGATTTGAGACTGTATTTAAATAAAGCCAGTGGATAAAAAATATACATCTAGCAGAAATATACAATCTGTCACATATAAAGTAGCCTAAAACAAAATAGCCTACGTATTAGTGTTATTAGAGGTACTTCTTGCAGGATTTCACTGAACTTATCAGACAACGATGTTGCAAACACCTCATCTGGTGCTGAGAGACGAGTCTGTTTTCTGCTCTGCTCCGTCTCTGTCTTCACGTCAGTTCTGTGTATCCATCGTTGCCATTTCTCGCGCGCGCTGCTTTAACTGCTCATCTAAATACTGCTCTTTATAACGAGGATCGAGTTCAGTCGTGATGAAGTGCAGAGGATTCGAACATATTTCTACGGATCGTGCGCTGACAGAGTCTAAGCGCGGACTTTTCATAGTTTTTACCGTGGTATTTACCGCGACTTTGGGCGCTTTAGAGCTGCGATAAAAGTAATAACGTCCGCTACAGACGCATCAGATGAGCTGATCTCTTCAGTTTGCTGCTCTAACGGAGTAAGAAGAGAGAGAATGTTCTCTATTAAGAGCCACTGGTGTGAAGTGAATGTCGCGTGGAGCTCGTGATGTTATGCCGCCAATGTTCTTGTGTGCAGCTCTCGCGGTCTCTGCTTACCTCACCAACTTTCGGCCGTGTTGTTTCGGTGAAAAACGTGTTTCAGCCGAAAACCGAAAATGCACTTTTTGGCCATTTTCGAATATTCGGTACATCCCTAATATATATATATATATATATATATATATATATATATATAAACATTTTATAGAAATATTTACGTTGAATTTCCTTTGTGTGTATATAAACATGCATAGTAAAACTACATTCACAGTAAAATATGTATGAAGTAAATTTGATTTTATATTTAAATAGTTTTTTATTAAACTTGAAGACAAATTCAGATCTTTTCTATTGTAAAAGAGTAAACGGACCTTGTCCCAGACCAGCTCGGCTCCGTCTCCCTTCTCCTTCAGCTGCGAGCGGAGCGTCTCCACACTGCGGCGGAACAGCTGAGAGTAACCCAGCACACCCAACACCTGCTGGTCCCTTAGACCCGGACCACACGCCTCGTCCTGACCGCCTCCTGCGCACACACACACACACACACACACACACCAGACGCGATGCCTTGTAAACGTCTCTTTTGTGGGACAAATAGAGTTTTCATCTATCAACCCATCGAAAAATCAATCTGTCCATCTACCCATCCATCCATCTGCGTGTCTGTCTATCTATCTATCCATCCAATCATTCCATCTATCAACCTATCAACCAATCAGTCCATCCATCCATCCATCCATCACAACCCAAGATGTGTCTCCTGCAGTTCAGTTGGTCTTTCTGATGATCCTCTCACTTTCGTGCAGTTCCATTAAAAATAAATAAATTAAAAGAATTAAATAAAAAATGAATACATGCGCCTTATAGTCTGACAAATATGGTAAAGCACCTGCTGGTGGATCTTACCACTCCATCACTGTCTCTCCCTCCATCCATTCCTCTAATAATCTGACGCTCTGTCTATCCATTCATCACTGTCTATTCATCACTGTCTATTAATCTACACGTCTATCCTTCCACCCATTTATTTGTCTGTCTATCCGTCAATCCATTCATCCATCATATACATCCATCCAATATCTATCCATCATGTATTTGTCCATTGGTCTGTCCATCCGTCCATCACTGAATTACAGTAGCCTTCCATCCATTCTTCTGTCTGTGTCTGTCTGTCTATCCCTCAATCAGTCCTTTGGTCTGTCATTCTATTTATCCACCCATCCCTTCATCCGTCTGTCTATCCATCCATCCCTCCCCCCGTCTAAAGGCTGTGTGAGCAGGTGTTTCCTCACCGAGCTGCTGTAGCTCCGCCCAGTCCAGAGGAAGCGGCGCTTTCCTCTTCTTCCACAGCTTGTCCATGGTCAGCAGATACCTGATGTCGTCCTTGAAGAGCTGTCAGACAGTGAGAGCGGGTGAGAGCGCTTCGGACGTGTGTGTGTGTGTGTGTGCGGGTGTGGCACCTTGTTGAAGATCTTGACGGGGTCGTAGCCGGTGGAGCGCGCCCAGTCCCGGGTGGACACGCGCTTGATGTCTCCGTCCTGATTGGAGGCGGCGGCGCGGGCGGCGGCTTCCTCGGGGTTCCCTGTAGTTACACGTGTAGTTACGCATCAGCCGCGACACACACACACACACACACCCCTGACTCACAGGAAGCCTCGGGGTCCGCTGTGTCCGGCGACACCTCCTGGTCCGCGTCCTCCTCGCCAAACAGCTGACTGAGGGGAGCGCGGGAATGTTAGCGGGACACGCCCACAGGGAGTCAGGTGATGTGACGGACGTACTTGAAGAGATACTTGGCCCACACGATGCAGTGGATGGGCTCCGAGGGCGTGTTGCGAATGGTGCATCCTGGGAAGGTTTTCTGCGTGGGCTTGGGCTGGCACTCGTAGCACTCCGTCAGGCCCTGGAGAAGCAGAGGAGGGAGGTGAGGGCGGAGCCACAGGAAAGAGATGAACGAGAGAGAGAGGTACAAAAGGCGGAAAAAAGGGAGGGACGTAAAGATGGAAAAAGGAGGGAAAGAAGAGAGAAGACGATGGGACGGAGGGGCATCCCAGGATGATGGGAGGGCGGAGCGAGAGGATGATGGGAGGGAGGAGCTAGGGGTGGGCGGTATAGCGGTATTAACGTGAATACCGGTATTGAGATGTGCCACGATATGGATTTTGCAATATCGTGGATACCGTGGCACTTTCATGAATTTACCTTTTATACACACATATCAACGCTTTAATACATTAAAATACATTTGTTTCGTTATTACTTTTAATTACGACACAGATACATTGCTAATCGAATACAGAAAGCGTTGTAAGAAACTGAATTAATAGATCACCCGCGAGCCGCATGCATCGCGCATGCGCTGTGCCGCTCCGTGTCTGTAATGTGCCGGATTTGTAGAGCGGCTGTTTTAGTGAGCGCGAGTCCCGTAAAACGCGCGCACGAGAACATTCTGCTCGTTTTATTTTGGTCAAAGTCTGTTTTCGATTGTTAACCTTGGTTTCACGCAACTTTAGATTCAGACGCTCGCGCAAAAGAGAGGGAAAGCGTGACGCGCGCTCGCTCTGGTCTCCATTTTTGTCTCTCTCTCTCTCTCTCACTGTCTATCTCACTGTCTCTCTTTCTCTCTCTAACTGTCCATGTCTCTCTCTCTCTCTCTCTCTCTCTCTAACTGTCCATGTCTCTCTCTCTCACTCTCTCTCTCTTTTTTTTTTAAATAAATGCCTGGACTACTTTTAACAGATATACAGTATTAAAAATGACAGCTGCTTCTCCAGGTTTCCCCTTGCGTTTTAATTTCGTACTTTACATAAAATAATACACCCCCACACACACAATATCATGATATAATACCGATACCGTCTGTACACTAGAAAATACCGTGATATGAATTTTAACCCATATCGCCCACCCCTAGGAGGAGCGAGAGGAGGATGGGAGGGAGGAGCGAGAGGGAGCGAGAGGAGAATGGGAGGGAGGAGCGAGAGAAAGATGGAAGGGAGGAGCGAGAGAAAGATGGAAGGGAGGAGCAAGACAGTAATGGGAGGGAGGAGCGAGAGGAAGATGGGAGGGATAAAAGAAAAATGAGGGTGGGAGAAAAATGAGAGGGAGGAGTGAGAAGACAACGAGGAAAGAGCGATAGAATGACGAGTTATGTATGAAGGAGGACGAGATGGTGGAGTGAAAAGAAGGTGAGAGAGGAGCAAAAGGAAGATGGGAGCGGGGAAGATGATGGAAAGCGGTTGAGGAATAAATGTGGAGCAGATAGAACAGAAAGTAAACAGGTGAGCGAGGGATGGGAAGGAAGGAAGGGCGGGGCGAGGAGGACACACCTTCTTGATGACGGTCACCTGACCCAGGTATCCCGCCGTGCCGCTCTCAATCAGAGGAACGTCTGCCGCCAGACACATCCTGTTGACGTGATTCCTCGCCGCTGCACACAACACTCAGCGTCACCTGAGCCCCGCCCACTCAAGCCCCGCCCACTCAACACACCTCTGTTGTCCAGCGCGTTCATCACCAGCTGGAAATTACGGAAGAACTCCACGTTGTAATCCGGACTGAGAAAGAGAAGAGCGTTTGAGGGCGTCGGCCCGGCTGGAGAGGCGGGACTTACTTCATGATGCTGTCGTGATAGGCCGTGATGCTGGCGGAGGGGCAGAAGCGCAGGACGCTGTCTTTGGCCACCTGAGCTTTAGACTTCCCCACGTGCTTCTTCTGAAACAGGAACTGTCGGTTGAGGTTGCTGACGTCGATTGTGTCCAGATCGATCTGGAAAGAAGCGGAAAACTGTCTTAAAACCTATTTTCTCATTCAAGGAGAGATGATGGTTCGTTCTAATATCACCATTTCTCCACTTGGAAGGATGGAAAGAATGAGAAAAAAAAATGTCTGTGTTTGATTAGACATGTCTGCCGGGTGAAGAAGTCAAACCTGGAGAAAGCGAACGGTGCACATGAATTGACGCTGCTAAGTTGTATAATTACCGCATTAATCGTTTTATTTTCAAATATTATATGTATACATATGATATAAAAATAAGCAAAACATATTTAGATGGTATTTTTATGAATATGTTTCTACCAATTATAATGTGTTAATACATCGATGTTATTGTGTGTGAAGTGTGTGTGTTTGCATCCATCACTTCTATACTTCCTGCTCTATAATCTGGATATTTATTGAACTTCTTTTTTCCAATTATAATAAATGTATTTATTTACATCAACCTATAAATATTACGTCTAATGATGTATCATCTACTATACAATATTCAATTTATTATCTGTCTATTAAGTAAAACTAAAACAAACCAATCGTATGTCAGTTCTCACGACCAGCTCTGAATCTGCAATCGATTCATCTTCCTGTCTGTCGCTCCGTCAATCTGATCCATTTATCTGTGATCCTTCAGTCCTTTTTGAAACGTTTTGAATAAGGATAAGTATCCTTGTATGATGGTCGTAATTTCATTTTAAATGTTCTTTTAGAATGTAAGTTTTTTCCTCAACCTCTTCTGTTGTTCTGTTCAAGTAATGCTTATCTGTTAACTGAAGATGCTTGACTCTCGTGTAAGTTGTATATTTCAATTAAAAAGAAAATCTGTGACCCTTAAATGTCCTATTACTTCAATCTATAAACTAGACGATTTGTAAATCAGCAATGCCCATCAATAACTTATTTATAATAACTTAATTATATAATATAATAGATATGCCAAAGATCTATACGTACATACCGTATCTAGAATATGACGACTATGTATATTCTTTAAGGTTTTGGGGAGAAACAACTGTGATGACCTTAATGACTAACCACGCGATAAAACTCACATTTATGTGGTCTTTCTGGAAAAACGCGAGTTTATAGTAGTGAGTGCATCACAATTATAATAATTTCTCGCATTTTTGTGTACTACGATCGTGCGTGCGCGAGACACCGAGGCGCGAAAACACAAAAGACGATCGGGACTTGAAGGCGAAAAGCGTCGGCGACTTCCGTGCGGTCAAACGTGTTGATAAAGACGGTCGGCGATAAAAAAGAGAAGTTTATCGCAGGTGGGAAACACAATGGCTTGGATGGTGCGGCCTGATTGACCGGAGCACAAAGAGCCGCAATCTCTCTCCACTCACCACCTCAATGTTCTGGAAGCCGGTGAGCACCAGGTTCTTCAGCAGCTCACAGCCGATGCCGCCCGCCCCGACCACCAGCACCCGGCAGGTGGAGACGGAGTCGGCGAGCTCTTTGCGCAGAGAACCCACCAGTTGTGCCATTGTCGGCTCGGCGTTGCAGACCCACAGCGATTCGCCTCAGTGGAGGGAAGAGCGGCACTGCGCATGCGCTCAGAGCGAATGAGGAGGAGAAAAAATTCCCGCGCTGGGCGGAGCTGAACAGCGCCCTCTGCTGGTACGGGTGAATTGCCTTTGTTGTACGTCCTGTATTGTAGTGATCTCCACTCTCCAGATGTTTTTGAAGATTGTTTTGTTTTAAAATGTTTTTGAACACCTTTCATGTGGGAGTTTTTCCACACATTTGAATCATTCATATATCGTTTAATAGTTTCATTTCTTTTTTACGTAATTATCTTTCATTATAGCATCTTACTCGAAACTCGAGCGATTAAATCTAACAGCCATTATATTCCCTAACCACGCCCCACTCCACACATTCACCAACACACACACGCACACACACACGCGCACGCGCACACGCACACGCACACTCACGCACCCACAACCCTCAATAACAAAAACAAAGCAATATATGAAAAACAATCTTTAGGAATAACCACGAGACTATAAATACGAATTGTGTGTTAGTGGCTGTTAAACTTTTTAACTGCAGGAGGGCCTGAAATAAAATTCAGCAGAAACAGGTCGGCGCTTCTAAGAGGGACTAATAAAGGTTCAAAAAAAAAAGGTTTAGAAATAGAACGGCGCTGCGCATGCGCACAGAGCAACGGATCAAAACGCCGTGTGCGGCGGAGCTGAACAGCGTCCTCTGCTGGTACGGGTGAATTCTTCTTTATTTTTTCGTTAAACTGTTCATTTTATACTGACATCATACTCCCTATTTCCTCTCTCGTCTTAATTCTGTATTGATAGTCTTGTCACTAGTCCCGTGTTTAACAGATATTTTGATCTCTATTCTTTTCATGATGTTCTTAATTCTAATTTACATAATTCCATTCCACTTTTTTAGTTCTTCCATCATTTCTTTTCTATGTCTCTCATACCTTCAACAAATAATTATGACAGGATTTATTGTTTCTGGTGTTTTACACACATATGCGAGTGAATTGCCATTAGAATGTACGTATTGTAATAATCTCCAGATATTTTGTGTTACAATGTTATGTGTTTTGGAACACCTTTCATGTTTGAAAATTGTCCACAATTTTTCACATTTATATGTATCATTTTTATAAAGGTTCATACATGCAGGCCTACTTTCTCTGTGCACTTTACTTGTTTTTCTTACATATACCTTTTATAAAAGCATCATACTCAAATGTAAAGCGACTTAATCTAACAACTAGTGTTGGGAATGTTCCTTTAAAAAAGTAATTAGTTACAGTTACACAAAAAAGTAACTGAGTTAGTGATTCTGTGTGAGTGGTTTTTAACTGCAGGGCCTAAAATAAAATCCCGCAGAAACAAGTCAGCGCTTCTATAAATTAGCGTGTGCACACACACTCATATTAGCATGTTTGGTTTGCACCATTGCGAGGTGTTTTAAATACACACGGCGAAAACAAATCCACAGTTACAAAAATGCATCATAGTCTTTAAACATAAAAATATCTGCAATCATACAATGTGACAAATTATACAGTAAATAATAGAGATTATAATAATAGAGAAAATAGAGAATAGAGATAATAGAGAAAAAAAAATAAATTAAACAAGTATTAAATGTATATATATTTTTAGTGAAAATGTAATAACCACTTGAGTTCAGTTCCTCCACACGTCACCGCAGAATTTCCCTCGCAATTGAAAAAGACGTCTGAGAAACACCACCACTCGTTCCACCCCGACACTGATATCACCACAGATAACAGAATAAAAAGCACCGAGTCAAGCAGATGTGT
>CM051501.1:3095407-3111202 GCA_028031935.1 Paedocypris micromegethes | reverse complement strand
TTTTAATTCACAGTATTCCATCATGCAGGTACAGAAAATATTGGACCAATCTGGCAAATGACAAGATTTTATTTTGTAAACTGCTTCATCTATCAGGTCTGCTTTGAAACAGTATGAATTGCAATATTTGGTTAGCACAAAGCCTTGTTCAAAGTGTGTGTGTTTTTTTTTAAGTTTTGCCTCGTTCTAAGGCTGTTTTTTAAAGTTTTGCCTCGTTCGAAGGCTGGTTTTTAAAGTTTAGCCTCGTTCCAAGGCATTTTTTTTAAGTTTACCTTGTTCTAAGGCTGTTTTTTTTAATTTAGAACAGATGTTCTATCATTTTTCCCTCTAGTTCTGTGCTATATGTTTAAGTTTGGAAAAAAAAAGTGTTTAATGATATTTTAAGGGTTACTTCATCTTATTTCGCAAGGGGGCGTGTCCCCGTGAGTCACAAATAACCGGAATTGACTTTATATGAAACACAAAATTGGGTTTCTACTCATTTCTATTTCTTCACTTTTCTCTCATTTCTTTCCCCCGACTTATAAGGGGGTTTAAACAAAATACCACAATCTCACAGCTGAAGTAGGGGGATTCGACTTAAAGCGAGTAAATACGGTATATTGTTGTATTAACTAGAAGAAAACGCTAAAATGCTAATCCAGATTAGTATAAACACCAACACACGACGCCGAGGTGGATTGACATAAGTTCAGGTTTAATAATGTACAGTCAGGCTGAAAGAATCACTCCGATGACATGAAAAGTAATCGCATACATACAAAAAACGTACAAATAAGGAGAGGAACGGTTACCACAAAATAAACCGCGATCAAACGAACCGGAAGATGCATAAAGACCGATCCGCGATAAACGACAAAGACATTTGCATACCGTATGTTTGTACACCATCACACACTGATTTTGGCGCGAATCGTGTGTCTCTCAAACCTGATTGTGGAAAACGTCCAAACTAACGAGAATATTTCAAAAAGAAGGCGGGGTTTCGATGAAGGTTAAATGGAGTTAAAATAAGACCTATGTATATATATTCCGAGTTCAGGCATAAAAACAGTTCAAACTGATCTCTGGTCAGTTTGGGGAATATAGTGAAAGACAATTTAGAATAAATCAAATTAGAAGGAAAAAAAAAAAAACTTAAAACAATTGGCAAACAAACGACCTACAGGGTTTTTTTTTAGCAACAGCGGAAAAACATTGCAAATATTATTCATGTGAAAAAAGTCTATTGTTATTGGATTTGACACCTGTGCCGAGAACACACACACACATACACGTGTGCACAGCCAGAAAGGAGGTTTAACAACATGAAATGATGTTATTGTCGAAGTTTAGCTGTGCAATAGTGTCAAAAATGTCCATGACCCCGAAACACACAGACACACACACACACACACACACACACACACACACACACACACACACACCAATCTTCAACTTCCTGTTTCTTTACATCCTCCTAAACATTCCCATCTTTAATACTTGAATACATTTTTCTGACACCTACCGATTTCTCTTAAACACACGATTCATGCGACACTACAGTTAAACACAAGGTGGCGATAGTGTGTGTGTGTGTGTGTGTGTGTGTGTGTGTGTGTGTGTGTGTTGTGGGGTCCGAGAACGGCCGATCACGAGAGATACCCGACGAAAGTTCTGGATTCACCAGGAACGAAGCTTGTCGACTTTTAAGAAAAGATTTTTCCTTTTTTCTTGTTCTTTTCCATCGTCCTGAAACAGAAATCGATTGGTTGTCAGCTGAATCATACAACTAACAGTTAATCTATTAGCTGCACTGAAAGATGCCAAAGCGAATCGCAGGACTTTTTGATAATATAATATAAACAGTAAAGATAATGGTTTTAATAACTTTTACTTTCACTTTAAAAATAACATGTGAGCGAAAAGGTAAAAAGTGAAGTTGAAAGAGTGAGAGAACGACAATTTGAGGGAGAGACGGGGGGTGGTTTTTTTTAAAATAATAAAAAACAATATTTTTGGAAACAAAGCAGACAGAAGATGGGATGTGGAAAAAGAGAAAATTGAAGAAAATATAAAATTTTAACAGTTATAAAAAAGAAAAAGCCAAAAAAAGTTAAGCGACAAACTGAGACAGTTTGAGAAGAGAGACCGACAGAGACAGACAGGCAGATGGAGAGAGACAGAAAAAAAACAAATGGCAAAAAGGAAGAGAAAGAGAGATAAGATAGGAAGATGGAGATAAAGAGACAGAAATAGTCAGTGAAAAGACAGAGAATAAGAGATAGAGGAAGGAAGAGAGAAAGAGTGTGACTGAGCAACAGAATTAGCAAGTGAGAGAGAGACAGACAGGCAGACAGAATTAGTGACGGAGCGAGACAAAGTGAGAGAAAGACAGAGAGATTAAGTAACAGAGCAAGAGAAAGATGGACAGAACAGACAGAGAGAGAGAGAGAGAGAGAGAGAGAGAGAGAGAGAGAGAGAGAGAGAGAGAGAGAGACAGACAGACAGGCAGAGAGAGAGAGAGAGACAGACAGACAGTGCGAGCAGCTGAGACTCACTTTGAGGCGTCGAGCTTCTGCTGCTCCAGGATGCGCTGCTGCGTCTCCCAGCTGCTTCTCTCCTCCTCAAACTGCCGTCTCTTCTCCTCCAGCTCTTTGTACTGAGCTTCCAGGTTCTTCTTCATCTGCTCGTGGCGGCGCTCCAGCTGCGGGGAGAAGCAGAAGAAGAGCAGGCTGAAGCGTCCTCTGGTCTGAGACTCGTGCCGCCGCTCCTCCAGCACACCTCCGCCTCAGAGTCCCTCAGCTTCTGCTTCTTCTCCTTGACCTTCATCTCAAACACCTGCTCCATCTCCGTCTCCATCTTCTTCATCTTCATCACGTGCTCCCTCCTCTCCTCCTCCATCTGGGCCAGCGGGCTCCTGGAACATTCACAATGGCGTGATTGGCTCGGTCCACCTAGTGACACGCCCACAAGTCACGTGGTCGTACTTGGTCAGCTGGCCCTTGTTCTTGGAGGCGTCCACCCCGTTGCAGGTGACGGCGGCGAGCTTCTTGCTGCGGTAGTTCTCGTAGTGGACGTTGTTGGTCACGTCCTTCAGGTCCTGCATGTGAGTCCTGCGGGAAACAGTCAGACTTTAGTCGGAGCGACCAATCAATGCAACTGATCGCTCTAAATGCAGGAAGCCCCGCCCACTGTGCTTCAGGTAGCCCCTCCCACAGGAGCAGTTCAAGTTCAAGTTCAATTGTATAGCGCTTTTCTTAGTAAGAGACCAACGCAAAGACGCTATGTGAAAAAAGTATTTAAAAAGAGAAATGTCGATTCTTTATATATGAGTTTTAAAAATATGGGGGAGGGGGGGGGGTCAGTTAAAAAGGACAACAAAAAAAAACTTCTAGTTTCCGAAGCTGGTCAAGGTCACAAACGAGATATTCGCGTGAACTTCGATTCACATAGTCGATATTTTCTGAGTCCTAACATGTAAAGAAACTTCAACGCAACTACTATATATCGTATATTTTAAATATGTGCGTAAATATCAGCCCCCATTTTTTCCAATTTTGGAAGTTCAAAATTGTAGTGGGAGGTGCTTATATTTGCATATTTCAAATACAGCGCTAACCCCCTTACGAAATTAATCTGTGCCGAGAGCCATTTCGTTCGGCGAAAATGTCGTTATCCTTTTACATGTAATCTATGTAATCCGTACCACGAGTACATAAATTCAAAAACATTTTGTATTAATGATATAATATTGGTAATACACGTAATAAAAACATGTCACATAGTAGTTGTTTAGTTTGCCCTTTGGCAGATGTTTATAAAGGTGTATAATGATATACAAACTAAACTAAAATATTTTTGAACTGAGGACGATATTTTCATGGCAACGCATTTCGTTACTCGGGACACTGTATGCGCATAAATAGAAGCACCCATTTTTCAACTTTGAAGTCCGGAGCGATTTTTTAGATTTAAGAATCTTCTTGGTCTGACTGACGGTTGGACAGTCATGACATTGCGCATTCTACGATTAAATCAAACGTTTACGTTCAAACTGGTTCTAGATCGCTCCAGCTAGTCTTGGTGTTTTGTTGAGAGGTGTGTGTGTGTGTGTGTGTGTGCGTGTGTGTGGCTCGTACCTGATGAGCATGTTCCTCAGGACGGTGAAGTCACAGTGTTCACCGTTCTCCACTGCAATGACAAGACAAACACAGGTTACTCCAACAAAACGACCAATCAGCTTCAAGCATCTTAAGCTTGGATTTTAAAGAGTTAAAAACGTTGACTTTGCGGACGTATAGAAAACTATTACAAAAAAAGTTAACTAGAATTTAAAACTAGTAGTTATAACTACAACAAATCCCCATTCAGAACACTAAGAGGAACAAGAAATTAAAAACGCAGACAATTATTTAGCCGTCTTTCTGGAGTAAAGTGCACAATTTTCCCCCTTTTTTCCCCCAATTTGAACACAAATATTGCAAATTCAAAAGTTTGTTTGTAATATGCAATATTGTAACAGTAATATTGTGACAGATGCTAAACTATTCTCGGCATCGTGGGCAGCGAATCAAAAACACAAAACTAATAAAAACCGAAACACGTTATTGAAACTACAAATACCAGAAGACTCTCACGTGATTAGCTAAAAAAAAAAACAATTTACAAAAGCTCTTTTGCTGATTTAGCATAAAAAAGTAAAACTAAAACATGAAAAAAAGCGAATGGACTAGATACAAAATTCCTAAAAAAAATGTTCTAAGGAGAACGACACGTCAAATTGTTCGAGTAAATGCGCAAAAGACAAACATACTTTGTGCAGAATAATCCAGAAATAACGGCACTTGTAGTTACACGAGACCCGAAGCTCGACAAACACTGACAACCATAGGTAAAAACAACAGATTACCACAGTTAATCTACACACACGGACATGAGGTCTCCTCACACACGCGAGTCATGGATTAGATCGGGAAGAAAACAACAGGTTACGTGGTTACGCCGACCGTTATGTGATCGAGCGATAGAAGATTGTTCCGGAAAGAGTTTCTGACGGACGGTTATATAAAGATTAAGTTTCCACCTCTATAATTTTTTTATCAAGAATTACACATCACAGAGTTTTAAATAAAGTTTAAAAACAAACACAGAACATTTGTCGATTAAAAAAAGAGAGAAAGTTACAACTAAACGGTTTTAAAAACAGTGGTACCTTGAAACACGTACACATTTTTGGGTTCAATTGATCAATAATAAATCAATACATTTTTATCTTTGTCGTGTACGATATTCTTCGTTATGAGCTGCAGACGGCGCAGCTAGATGATGTCACAGCGTAACTCCGCCTCTAACACACTTCTTTGTTCTCTTCGCTCTTTTTGTTGTACTTGAAATTTCAAGCTTGAGCTTACTTAGCAAAAATACTCGCACGACATCTGTACAAATTACAAATCTGGAACATTTTAGAATAAGAATGGAATAAGCAGAAGAAAATGCATTGAAGGATGGAACGTTCACCATCTAGGCACAACGCAACGGATTTGCTGAGATTAGCAGAGACTCATTGTTGTCGCAATTTCTTGCTTTTTGCGAAAATTGTACGAAAATTCGTACGATATTTGTACATATTTGAATCCAGAACGTTCACCATCTAGGCACTAAGCAACGATTTTGCTGAGATTAGCAGAGACTCATTATACTCACAATTTCTTGCTTGGTGTGTAAATCATACAAAGATTCTTACAATTTTTGAATCCAGAACGTTCACCATCTAGATACAACGCCAAGATTTTGCAGAGATTAGCAGAAACTCATTGTCGCAATTTCTTGCTTTATGCGTAAATCATACAAAAATGTGCACAATATTTGTACATGTTTGAATCCAGAACGTTCACCATCTAGACACAACGCAACGATTTTGCTGAGATTAGCAGAGACTCATTATAGTCACAATGTCATGCTTTGTGCGTAAATCCTACGAAAACTTGTACGACATTTGTACATACTCGAATCTTGAGGTTCAATTTGCTTGAAGTTTCACCCTCGACATAGTACTAATCAATTCTAAGCTGTGCATGAAATGCACATGAAATTCGGAAAGATTTTTTTTTTAATTTGCTGCGTTATAATCAAATATGTCGTGGAGAAGACGCTACATTGCGTACGTGGGCGACTTGTGGCCAACTCTCATTATTTTTGGTTCCATCAAGCGGAATTTTGCACCTAATAAACAAACAATCTTACGTATTAGGATTCTATACGAAACATTAGAATTCGTTCAGGGACTTTAAGATCTGGTTGGAACGCACAACCACCCAATCACATCGCAGCTCAAGGTTCCACTGCATACCGCTTAAAACGGCATTTCGCTTGACGGTTATTACAGGCTTACCTACGGAGAGTTTGTGCCAATCACCCGTCAATCAAGCCACACCTACCTGTGAGGGGGCGGGGCTAAGGATCCGACAGTCCCTCCTGCAGGAAGCAACTGACTCAACCTGCGATCCATGAGCTACGACTAGCGATGGCGTGTCGGGGGGGAAGGTTACATGACAAGCAGACAGACCAGCGCAATGAAGCTGGGGATTGTGGGAGGAAACGGTGTCACACATCCAAAAGGATCATGGGTAAGTGGCAATAGGCAAACTCCTGATGCTGAAGGCGACGGATGGTGCCTCAAAACGGCGTCTCGGACGGAGGGTCGTAGGTTAGCGTCGGGTTTGGTGGTTAGCGTGAAGACGCGGTGGCGTTTTGAGGCAGAATGCGTGTGGATGAGGAAGCTGCACGTCACCGGGACAAAACACATGTTTAACTACTCGAGTCCAGACTGGGGTGTAAAAATAATGAATCTCTGGATGCAAACGTCGCTTTTAACGCAAGGCTGGCGATGTTTGGCGCGTGATCACAAACTAGCGGCGATTCTAGCGGTCACTTCAACGACACCGTCTCCCGTCACTCGCATGATATTATATTACGTCTTCAACATCGAAAGTAAATATTGTAATATTTATTATAGTTTTGAACTGATGTAAAAAAAATATTTTTCAAAATCTTTAAATGTTGATACATTTAAATGCATGGTCACATTTAGCTTAATCAAAACTTTCAAACTTATATGACTATCTTTCCTTCTCTCTTCTGCTCTTTTTCAGACTATCTGTCTCTTCTCCTCCTCCCTCTCTTCTGCTCTTTTTCTGACCGTCTCTCCTCTCTCTCTTCCACTCTTATTCAAACTATCTGTCTCTCCTATCTCTCCCTGACTATCTGTCTCTCCTTATCTCACTTACGCTGTTTTTCGGACTATCCGTCTCTCCTCATCTCTTGCGCTCTTTATCTATCTCTCTCCTCTCTTTCTCACGCTCTTTTTAGACTGTCTCTCCTTCTCTCTCTCTCTCCCTCTTTTTCTGACTCTGTTTCTCATCTCTTCCACTCTTTTTCTGACCATCTCTTTCTCATCTCTTCCGCTCTTTTTCTGACTCTCCTTCTCTCTCTCTCCCTCTTTCTCTGACTATCTGTCTCTCCTTCTCTCTCTCCCGCTCTTGATTGTCTGTCCGTTTACCTACCTACTAAAAACTCATAGCAGAATTAAATCATACATAAAATATTCAAGTATAAAATCTTCAAAAGTCCCACAAAACATTTATGTATGAAAAATTGAGGTGAATAATTAAAAAAATGTGTATAATATATATAGACATATAATAATTAAGAAAAAATCTTTATGTGAGAACCTGCAAAATGTTTTTCTCCTACTCCATCCTACAGATATACAAATAATAACCAATTGTTAAAGAAATATAAAGATATAAATAACATATATAAATATATGTATATATATATATATATATATATATATATATATATATATATAT
Source organism: Paedocypris micromegethes (assembly GCA_028031935.1). NCBI lineage: Eukaryota > Metazoa > Chordata > Actinopteri > Cypriniformes > Paedocypris > Paedocypris micromegethes. The sequence goes on along the minus strand of CM051501.1, from coordinate 3,103,349 downwards.
ATATATATATATATATACTTACACTTATATAAAATATAGGAGATATAAAAATGATAAACCAAACGTTGTTGGACACACTTGAATAAATATACACGTAGAGGACGGAGGAGGAAAATAACGTTTTATGATTCCCGCCGCCATATCGTCCAGCCTCAAACGCGGACGAGTGAAGACGCGGGAAAGGTTTCTCGTCATTCAGCTCAGCGTAAAGATGGAAGAGGAACGGGGAGAAGGGTCTGAGAGAGAGCCGAGATGTGAAGAATGGTTTCATTTACCCATAATGCCCTCTGTCAGTCATGAGAAAGAGCAGACAGGAAGGAAAAAACAAAACAAAAAGAAAAACAGAAGAGAAAAGAAAGAATGACACGTGAACAACCAAGGTAAAAGACGACCAATCACGCGACGGCAATTCAAACGCATCCAAATAGCGGGAAGAGGGAAAAAAAAAAAGTGGTGATGAAGCTTCTGCCGCCCTTTCCCAGAATCCCTCAGGGTCGTACCTTCAGCAACACCCCAGGGATACTGCCGACCTCTGACCTTCCGGCCGTTGACCTCGATGACCACATTGCTGCCGACCACAGCCAGGGGCATCTTCTCCTGTGGGAGGCAGAACGATGATGATGATGATGATGATGATGATGGAGCGAAGAACGCACCTTTATCTTGCGGATCAGCTTGTTGTCCTCGTCGTCCTCCGTGTCGGGAAACTCGTAGATCTTGATCTTGTGCTCCTGGATCTCCTTCATGATCTGCGGGATGGCAAGTGAGAAAAGGCGCTTGGCGAAGATGCCCGGACGCTCACCTGCTTCTTGAAGAGCTGGCACTCTTCTGGCGTCAGCGTGTCGGCCTTGGCGATGAGCGGGATGACGTTGACCTTGTCGTGCAGACGCTTCATGAACTCGATGTCCAGAGGCTTGAGTCTGGAAAACATCAATAAATATTGGTCATTTCCATTCGTTCGAGCAAAGGAAGATGCTGCTCGTGGCCATCAGGGGGCGTTTTTTTTTTTTTTTGTTCCCGATGTATTTTAAACATTTTTAATGTATTACATTTTTCTGTTTTGCAATAATTATTGATTCGTTGGTGTTTTTATGCCATTTAATTTGGAGATTTTTCATAGTTGCGCCAAGTTTTGGATCATGAGAAACGTGACAAATCAGGAATAATGGAGAAATTATATTCATAATTAATGGAGCCGAACCAAAAGCAGAAAAAAATAACAATAATAATAATAATACATTTTATTTGATGGTGTCTTTCTAAATACTCAAGGAGTGTTACGCCTTACATATAGTAAAAACAGACATATACCACAGAAATCAATTCCCAGGGAAAGCAAGAATTTTTTGAATTGTGAACGTTGTAATGAAATGTAAGTCGCTTTGGATAAAAACGTCTGCTAAATGACTGTAAAGCAAAGTAAGCGCATAAAAAATACAATGGGAAGCTGCTGCTTGTGGCCAGCAGGGGGCGTGCCGAGTGTGATGGACATTTTCATTTTTTGTCCTTTTCATGAGAAAAACAGAACGTAGTGGAGCCGAACCGAAAGCTAAAGATTCAGGCAGAGCATCCATTTTATATTATTAATATTTTTTCACAAGCAATAAATAGTAATAAAATCATTCCTAATTTGTCACGCTTTTCCAGGTTCTAAAATAATTCACAAATTGTTGCGGTTATGTAAAAACTCAATTTCATAAAAACTCCAACTAATCAAAAACTAATGTGAAAAATATAGAAACAAAATGTACATTATTACAAATGAATAAATTAATTTTATTTATTTATTGTTTCACAAGCAACACATAGTAATAAAATTATTCATAATTTGTCATGCTTTTCCATGTTCTAAACTCATATAAAAAATGATGCTGTTATGTAAAAACTCTAATTAAATTCCACAAAAACTCCAACTAATCAATAATCAATGTAAAAAATAGAAAAAAAAATAGAAACAAAAACACAAAAAAAACAAACAATATTTGACGCTTTAGATTATGACCTATAGATTAAGGCAATCCTGGCAAACAGCCAACGTCGAAATCCCATTTTTTTAATACTCAAGACCCTCATAAGGGCCACAAGTGTGAGACTAAGAAAAAAAACTACAATGAAAGAAAGAAAAAAAAAAAGATGTATATAAAACATAGATTATCCATAAGACTATGAAAAGAAACATCGCAAACCTTTGAAGCATTAATGAAAATAAGTAACTGATGCCCCTATATGCCAATAAGCGACTATTTCGAAGCTGGAAAAGTGCGAATGATGGAAAGAGAAGCAGCGCAAAGCGGTTTCCTCTCGGCGCCGAAACATTATGTCAGATTCGCCCTGCGCTTCATTGCATCATTTCACCCGGAGTCCAGACAAAGAGAGCGTTCTTTACTCGCAGTGTTTGTGCGACTTCGGGGGCAAAAGCCGGGGGGCTGTTTATACGGCTGAAGAATGTGAAGACTCCAGATGCAACACAGAGGTCAGGAAGAGTCAGCGGCGCGAGAAAACACACGAGGGTCCGAGCCCATGCAAATACACAAGTTAATACTACATGTAATAGGAGTTTAGGCTCGGAAAAAAAAAAATAAATGTCAAAAACTTAAAGCTGCCCACTGCTCCGGGATGCCTACTAACTAGAGTGAATACGAGTCTCTTCAACTAAGCATATATTGACCTGTGATAATAACATATCGAATAAGTTAATATGATCGGATAGAAAGGCTGCCTAGTCTAGTTGCTCGGAACCAAATTTCACCTGCACCTCCTAAGACTGTCAAAATCTTTAATTATGGCACTTCATGTTACCCTAATGTTTGGATTTTTCTGTGTTTTACTCTTTTCCTGAGCGATTTTGTAGTGTTAGAATGCCAGAAGAGACTGGTACCAGTGAGCCGGGTTCTCGACTGTTTTTCCTCGCTTTCTGTCCGAGAGGTTTTATTTACCTGGCCACATGGACATAGTCATAGCCATTATCCTAATTCGAACAAATTAATAAAATGCAATTGATGGTTAAAAAATACATCCCCTAGTGGCCAAATTGAGAAACTGCCGCACTTTAACTTGAATACTAATGAGTAGCAGGCATGTTGCAGGTAAATAGCAGAAGCGAAAATAAATCCACTAAACTTGTGTCAAGCGCAATATTAAAAATATGTCATGGGGATGGTGCAGTACCCACCCGTGACCAGAGGGGGCGATGAAGTACAAGCAGCAGTGCACCCTGTTGTCGGGCATCTGCCTCCGATTGACCCGCGACTCGGCATTCAGGAAGTCTTCGAACTTGCTGTCGATGTAATTGATGACCGGCTGCCAGCTGATGATCACAAACGGTTATTACAACCCAAAATAAAAATAAAATGGATAAAAACATCCCGCTCGCACTCACCAGTTGCTGTTGTCCACCGCGTCTCCGAAGCCGGGCGTGTCGACGATGGTGAGCGTGAGCTGGACTCCGCCCTCCTTCACTAGCACTTTAGACTGTTCCACCTGAAAACAGACCACGTGATTCAGTTCAGCGGAGCCTCGCTGATCACCTTTAGCAACTTTGTGTACCATTTTTACGCAAATGTAAGCACCCCCCCCCCCCCAATTTTACTAGCTCATAACTGAGTGGGTGCTTTTTTTTTTTATTACTCAAGCTTGCATATTTGAATGTAGCAAATATATGCGGGAGAGAAAAAAAACCTGCCTAATAAATGTAAATCTGTCATCTTTATGTAGCGGTGCACATAAGCTTTTATTGGCCAAATAACCAAAAAAAAAAAAAAAAAAAAAAAAAAACAGCCATACACTTATTAGTGGCTAAATTGAATTGAAATTGAATTGAAAAATCCTTTATTAGTCCCACAGCGGGGAAATTTCACACTGTAAATAACACTGTAAGAAATAAAATATATTAATTGCTATGACTAGGCAAACTCTGTGTGTGAACTAATCCACGCAGCATGAAAACTGCAAGATGCCCATAAATGGCAATATATATAATGATATAACTATAATAATATAATGAACTGAAGTCATTAAGACTTTCATCATAAAAGATGACAAAAAAAAAACAAGCGAGTTTGTGAAATACAAGCGAGTCAACATTAATAATTTCTCGCAACCAACCTCGCAAAATGACGAATAATGCTAGCTCCGAAAAATATTACTAGTTATGAGAAAATAAATATAAAAAAAACAAACATTTTGAGCGAACACTGAAGATTTCACCTAAAACACAGGCAATGTTCATTCTTTTACACACCTACACTAAATCGACCCGCCCACTGACTCTAATTGGCTGGTTCTGTCGGCTCTTGAATCTGTATTTGCGTTTGAAATTTGCCCGTTTCTGTGCATAAAAGCTTTGGGAATCGCGTCGCTAGATTTCAAAACAGATAGTTCAAAATGTGTCTATCCTCTGTAAAAAAAAAAACTAAAAATCTTTGGTTTTATTTTTCAACGCTTGACTTCAACAAACATTTGAATTGTGTGTGTTTAAAAATAGAGAGAAATGTGCGAAAAAACGACATAGCTGTCAAAAATGATATAGTGACGGAGCCTTAAAACATCGAGAATAACCGTTAAAACAAAAAAAGACGACTATTGTGACTCGCTGAGAGAAAGATTCTTCATCCGAGAACATTCCATCAGTAGAGTTTCTTCTCTCGTTCTCTCTTCTCGAGAATGTTAGAACCTCAAGGAATGGATTCCCTCGGCGCTTTCCATCCGCACACGGCGATGACGCAGACACGTCTTCTCGGATCGTGTTCGGGTTTGATCCGGAGACGTTGTTTCAGCTGGTCGACCGTAAAAGCGGCTCGTTCTCACAGGCCAGGATATTTTTGGCTGACCTTCTTTTTCCCGAAACTCCGACTTTACACATGCGCAACGAGACGCATGGATTAGAATAAACATCAAATCTGTCAACGGCTGCTACTGCGTCTTCAGGGTAAGAATCGGAGAGTAAACGGAATGCTGGACTCTTGAAGAACGACTTCCCGTCTCACTGTAGATGGGGGATTTTCAGTTTCGCAACAAAAACTCAATAAAATGACAGTTTTTAAACACAAAGCCGCAAAAATGTCAAGCATTTGTTGCAGCCCTTGTGTGGCCACCAGAACAAACACTGCAGATTGTTCTGGAACGTAAATACTCGAGGAGGCGTCTCGCTGACCTCAGAGAACCAGACGGGCTCCAATCATAACATGACCTTTGGCCTTCCATCCAGAAAAAAAAAAAAGCTCAAGAGCACCAGCTTCAGCAAAGCAGTGGACCAACGAGAAACTTCCAAAACGGTCCCTGGTCCAGAACTTGCTGGAGGTAACGCCGGCACGCCAGGTCAGAGTGGATTGGTTTGGATGTTTGGTGACGAGTCCACCGTGATTGGATCCGAGCTGTTTTATTTGCTTGGCGTTGGCACGGCTCCGAGAAGGGAAACCTGCGAGGTTTGTGGTGTGTGCTGAAGATCGGTCAAACGTTGAAGAAACTAACCACATCGGTCTCAATGCGGTGAAAAAATCTCCAGACAAACGTCTGCCCCAGTACGAGAAGCTGAGAGCAGGAACACGACGCCATCAGAAAGACCCGGAAGCGATCCGAGAACAATTGGGATTCGCCCATGTCATAGAACGATCCGGGCGAGTCGGACAAAGCCAGACGCCAAAAACATTGACTAGCGAATCTTGAGCCATGAAATTTAGGGGGAAAAAAGTATATGTAAATGACAGGTAACTATATACGTAGAGTAAGAGTAATTGTACAGCTGTTTTTTTGGACCGACACCTAAAGAACCGAAACAAGTTTTATTACAGTCGACTCCTGTTAATTGGGACACATCGGTAAAGGACCATTTTGCCCTAATAAACCACAAGTTTCCAGCACTTTACCGACTTTATTCGTTTAAGAGAGTGTGTCAGTGTTTCCGCTTCTGAACACAATGACCGTCGAAAAGACAAACACCACAACAAATTTGTACCAATCAACATTGAGCTTCAACGCTACAACGGAAATGACTTGGGAAAATGAGACTGCGCGGGAAAAAAAATTGCGGAAGCTCCATTGTTGCGTTAGTTGGCGACTTTTTGAAGAATTTGTTGGTGGAAAGTGTCAAAACGCTGGAGACGCTCATTAAATGAGAATCATCGTGTTCATTTCGAAGTATTTGTGCATAAATTCTTCAACAGTTGGCGAGTAACAGTAGCTGTTGGTTGTGTGTTTCGAACAATAACCGTCACGCTCTTAGAGACGTTTGAAATTGTGAATGGCGCCTTACAAATGAAATTGTGAACATCGCTTGATTGTTCCAGCCGCTTAAGAAAAATCCAGTTCTGATGTAACCAATTAACCAGGAACATGTATGTCAACTTTACATCTTCAGAAGAAGCAAACGTTAAAACCAAATCTAAGTTTAGCATTCAAACAACAAAACTCAAGTTGGTTTGAAATGGTCGAAATGTTGGCGATTGGTCAACCGGTCATCATCACCAAATATCGACTTGGACGAAGCAAAAAAATATAGACACCATGTTTGGAAAATTAAAGGTCTGGTGGCCACCAGAATGGGTTTTGAGCTTGATGGAGACGGACAGCGCCTGAGCTTTCAGCGTTCCCAAAGATCCATCTCTTCTCCAGTCTGCTGGGAAAGTCACGGCCGTGTTGGGTTTCATGGGAAAATTCTTGACCTGCTTCTGAACCCGAATTGGTTTGGGAGGAATCTAGACTCTTCAGCTCCTCCCAAACCCTTTAAAACCACTTCAGCTGAGACCCTCGCCCCCACCGGACCCTGCTCTCCCAGCAGATGGAGATGTGCCTTTCCCTCCGCCATTTATTAAATCCATAAAAGGGCAAATCGCGGCCGTCGTCTTCCTGGTGGCGAGTCCGAGAGCGGCAGCGATCTGTTCTGGCTGATGTTTACAATCCAGCTGTGACTCTGAATGCAGTCTGGTCTGGTCTGGTCTGGTCTGGGTGGACTTGATCGTGAACATCTCTTGTGTCAGACTAGACCGTGTCGAGGTGGAATAAACGGGGTCAAAAGACGACAAGAACGCAAGTCCTGCGCTCTGAGACATTTCGTGTTGGTGCTCACGAGTTTTACGCTCCGAAAAGTTCGAGATTTACAACTCCGAATGTGGAATGACGTGATAATTTATTTACGCTCGCCACATAAAGGAACTGTGAAAGCTCTGATCTCATCGGTTGGCCAGTTTCCTTCAGGTGAAGTTTGTGGGCGACATTTTTGGCCAAAGAAACTTGGATCAGTTACTATGTCAAATTTAACTAATCTCAAATTTCTTCAGGTGTCAATTGGCTTTAAAATGAAGGTTTTTCAGTTCTTGGGTCGATGCTGGTTCAGCAAATGTTGTTATTTTTTTTTGTAATATTCTGTGAAACAATAATGAAATTAAAGACGTGAAATGAATCGTGACAAAAGTTGACGCCACATAAACAGATGTTTAGAAATATATTGTTCATCAACCACAGCACAAACGCTGAAATGCTTCTTTAAAAGGGGCGGTGGCCTTGCAAACACTTTACGCCAAAAAAAAAAAAAACAGTCAGAATGAACTGATTGGTGGATCACAGTGACTCTGAAGACATTTCTGTCTGTTTGTGAGTCTGTTTAAGTGAGTGTGTGTGTGTGTGTGTGTGTGTGTGTGTGTGTGTGTGTGTGTGTGTGTGTGTGTGTGTGTGTGTGTGATTTAAGCATCTGTCTGTTTGTGTGAGTCTAAGCGTTTGAGTGTGTCAGTTGATAATGTGTGACTGTTTGAGTGTGTGTGTTATTTGAGTGTCTGTCTGAGTCTGTTTAAGATGACTGTGTGCAGATGAGAGTGTGTAACTGCATGTGTGTGACTTGTGTGTTCATCTGTTTGTTTGAGTGAGTCTGTTTAAGTGTGTGAGTGTGTCTGTTTGAGTTTGCTCTGGTGTGTGAGTGTGCACAGGTGTGTGTGTGTGTGTGTGTGTGTGT
>CM051501.1:3082965-3095400 GCA_028031935.1 Paedocypris micromegethes | reverse complement strand
GGGGGGGGGGGTCTGGAGGAGGGTGAGTACCTGCACAGTCTTCTTGATCCTCTGAGACGGGCCGGGGTAATCTCTGGAGTACAGGTCAGTCAGGAAGAGGGAGTTGATCAGCGTGGATTTGCCCAGTCCAGACTCGCCTGTAACAGGAAATCACCAATCACAGCGTTACACACACACACACACACACACACACACACACACACAGTTAGTGCAAGTGTTTGAGCAGAGTGGCGGGACGCGGGCAAGAGCCCCCGGGCTTTTAACCCAGATGAAAAAATAACCAAAAAAAGTAGTAAAAAAATCTGAGAAGATACTGGAAAAGAAAATCTGAATGAAACAATGTAAATCTGTGTTTAGCATATTATTCAGAATGTGTGAACTTGTGTGTATTATTAGGTACACAAGTAATACATTTTTTTTAATCTTTTTTGTATTTTCTTTTGCACATCTTGGAATAGCATATTTTATCATTATACCTTGTTTTTAATCGTACATCTATTCTTTATCTTTTTATTGTATTTCCCACATCTTGCACATTTTGTTGTATCTCCCCGATCCCTATGTTTAAATGCTGGAACGATCAAAAACACATTTCACTACATGTTGTACCACGTATAATTTGTATGTGACAAATAAAATTTGAAAATTGAAAATTTGAAAAATTAAAAAAAAAATTGTTAAAAATATGTTTTATTTCTTCTGGCTAAGTGGAGTCTGGGGGAAGGGAAGCCTCATCTGGCTGGTCACAGAAGACGTGAGGTCCAGTGAAGACCACTAGGTCCAGACCCGGTCCTTATTCCATCAGGATGACCACCTTGTGGAATCCAGATGTGGCCAGAGAGCCCCTCACCCTCTCTTTACCCAGAATGCTCTTCCCCCACCCGCTCCACTGATTCAGGAACAATCTGATCCCCCTTCATGGCCAGAGATAACACACAGACCCAGATCCCACCCGATGACCTCTGACACCAGACAGTGAAATCAGAGACTGGACCGGTCATCACTATCTGTTTGGTCAGTCGGGGGAGACACCCGTACCCTGAGCCGATGTCGTTTGGTCATTTTCACGGAAGCCTTTGACCGACAAATATTAAACTTTACTCTTTTCTTACCAATAAAATGAATAGAATAGAAATACCTTTATTTATCTATATCTTTTGTCTCTAAATAGAGCTGGGTATGTTTGTAAAACATGTCTGAACTATATAGTAAATATCTCTATAATATTTTTTTTTCGAAATGTATTTTTATTTACTTTAAAACAGTGTATTAATTAAAGTGCATTTTTGGTTTCTTTTAAGGGTTTTTTTTAATATTGCACTTTTTTTTCTTTATCTGTATTTATGTCTTGTTTGCTAGTGCTTTTGTTATTTTGTTACATTTTATTTTCCTTTCTTTTTATAAACCGCACTCACACTCACTTTACTATATCTAAATTGGCATTTCTATTTTCACAGACATTTACCCACGTGCGAAAAACAAAGTTTATTTCATAATTTAAATTGATAAAATGACCACGAAAAAATTGTTTTGATATAACGTAGAACGTGGAATGTTTTTCATTTTAGCTCATATTACAACAAACATTTTGGAATTGTTATTGACAAATTCAGTAAAACAACATTTTCTATTAAAAACCCCAAAACATTTTTTCCCGAATATATATATATATATATATATATATATATATATATATATATATATATATAAAAACATTTATAAATAATTTGTTGGAAAAAAAAAATGTATATATGTAGCTGTGGAAAATAACTGCATTAGAAATGAACCTTATCAAAACTTGTTTTATTGTTTTTTTATTACATAACTATTTTGTTGCAATGTTCATGCCTGCGTGACGTCATCAAACGGCGACACACGTCATTCTTTCGCGACGCCGAACGTACTGCGTGCGATGTGTTTCAGAGACACACATGCATCGCGGGAAGACGGACGTTTATGCGCGCGCTCGTGAAGAAAGTGTGTCGAGTCATTTTATGCCTTTGTGCAGAATAAATACGTTTGGGATTCATCAACCTGTGTCCGTCTGAAGAAGAGAAACAAACACAACCAGAGTACAACTGCTACATATACAGTATATATAATGTAATTAGAAAAAAAAATATATACACACACACACACACACACACACAATTCTATACATTTTCAATAAATTTTTTCTAGATGCAAAAAAACTCAAAGAAATTCAGACATATCGTAATCAAACAATTTAAGGCCATCCTCAACCATTTGGGACATGAAACTTTTTTGAAAAGTCATTTTTTTTTTAAAAAGTCGTTTTTTTTTAAGTCTTTAAAAAAAACGACTTTTCAAAAAAAAAAAAAAAAAAGTTTTTCTAGATTTACAAGTCGTGTTTCCAGCAATATGAAGTTCAATGTCCAGTTTCCACACACCAATGGAAGTGTAATTCACAAAGTAATTCCAGTCTGTCGCCAGTTTGTCCGTCTCAACCCTGGGGGGGGGAAAAGCTCGACCCAATTAGCCTCATCCATTCGTTTAATTAACAACCCGAGCGCGTGATGAGAAAAAACGAGAGGCGTCAGTCAAACAGCATGGAAGCGGGTCGAGCTCCCACTGCCGTGACCTTTACTGGGAAGAGATCAATGGAGTGAGCGCTCTGCTCTTCTCTTACTGGTTTTAAAAGCTACACAAAACCGGCACAAACCAGCGGTGTTCAACCTGTGGCCCACGGCCCGTGAGCATTGCTGGTCTGTGCCGGTTTGGGTCAAGATTAAGATTCATTTTGTTAGGGTGCCACAAAAATATCTTTTTTTTGTTTTGAAAACATACATTTTTTTTTAAGAATTTTTTTTATACGAATATATTATTTATGCGAATATAAGCACCACCGATTTCCCCACCAAAAAAAAATTATTGTGATTTTTTTACATTTCTGGTTCAATTACGTGAAATTTCTCTTAAAAATACTTATCTTTATTTAACAAACCTAACATGTGACTCGTACCATTTTGATGTAGTTTTTTTTAATAGACTTTTTTTTTTTTTTTAAAAAGTCGATTCTAATGATCGGAACTCCAACTTCCAGAATTCTCAGCCTGATCCAAATTATTTTTGCAAACGCAGTGTTTTGATTGTATTTGTTCCCTGCTATCGACCAATCCAGTGTTCTTCGTTTTCCACTGTTTTCCGATGCTTTTAGACTTCGTTTCCAGCCGTTAGCGCTAATTTACCGGATGCTCTGTCTGTTCCAATAACAATGTTTTTTTATTCTGAAGCGTTATTTAGTGTTGCGGTGTATCTAATAATAACTAAAATAAATAAAAGAATTTTCGTTATTTGTGATTGCTCCTCACGTGAAAAGTGTAAAAACTTGCTCTTATATTTACGTGCATATTTGAAATCGTAGATTATATATAAAAAAAAAAAAGAACATGTGATTATATTCGCGTAAAACAGTATACTTGAGCCAATTGGGAAGAAGAAAACATAACCTCACTAAGCTTAGAATAGCTTTCCAAGTCAGACGACCTTCAAGCGTCTCCAAGGTCGTTGACATGTTGACATCTCCATCACGGAGAGTTTGTTCTCAGACGTTTGTGCTAAACGTCGAGCTAATAAAATCTGCGAGTTTGACAATTATGGATTTTTTTTAAACTGGAGTAAACATCTATATTTTGATTTCCACACGTTATGACCCGTGAAATTCCCAACAAAGTCAAAGTTTGGCCGGCGGACTATGAAACACGGACTAGCAATCCGACCATTAAAACGAACTAGAAAGCCGAATTGCATTTAACCTAATAGCATTAGCCGCGCAAAACAAATGCAATTATAAAAGTCACACTGCACACAATTAAATCGTCACCTACCAGAAAAACAACGTGTGACATTTATTATGGCCAACAATAATTCTCTCTGCTTTCTTTTAGTAATTTTTATTGATTTTTCAAAGTCACAAAAATATAATAAACCATCTTGAACATTTTTGGGAATTTGTTTATTTTATTTTTAATCCTTTCTTCACTGTGAATTATGTCCTTTATTCTGTATTTGTCCCTTTGTTTTAGTTTTTTTTACATCAGAAAAGTTGGGAAATGTTTTTTTGTAGCACATTGCTACAAATTCTGAAATACGTTTTCGGTTGAAGTCACTTCAACTTTCTCGTTCAAGTTTGTACGTTGGATTACATGAAATTCCATAGTCATTCAGATTTACGGTTCCCAAAAAACCCCGATCCCGGAGCGCCGATGAGCGTCCGAGGGAAGGCGGCGCTCCGGATCGGAGATGTGCGGCGGCAGCTGGGATTCCAGGAATTCTCACTGACTTTTATCTTTTTACCACTTCCTGTCATCACGTTTTGACCCCGGGGCCCATTACAGGGCTCAGATATCCCGACGATCCCTCACCTCCAGGCCTTTGGGCCCCTCCCCCACCCCATCCAGACTTCCCGCTCGCTCGCTCCCTCTCTCTTTCCCTCGTGAACGTCTGCGGGATTTAACCCTTTCATCCCCAGACGGAGAGCGAGAGGCTCCGGACCCGGATGAGCCGCTGAAACGCCAGCGCCGGGAAAGCCGCAGATCCGGGGTCGGCTCTAACCAGCCCAAACCGGTTCTAGCGGATTGTTCCTGACGGGATAAGATAACACGTCCGGTCATTTGGCAACAACAAAGGTCAGAGTTCATCGCTGAACAACTCGAGATAGCGATCAACGCCGTGACTTCCAGACTCCAGTGACAGTCCAGCCAACAGGAGATGATTGATTGGAAATAACCAATAAAATTTCACGATTCGGCACATTTTAAATGTACCCGAGCGTCAAAAGAACGTGAAAACTCACCAAAAACGCTTGAGATTAATATGGAGTGTGTTTTTCTGTAAATTTGAATCAAAATAATCGGGACAAAACCTCAAATGTGGAGTCCGTGTCCGGCGACTTTTATTTAGCGAGTCAAATGTAAAATATTTTAACTTGACAGCCTTTAAGCAATATTTTAATGTTGTTTTTTCGCTGGATGATTCAAGCCGAACTGCAGTGGTGTTAAGCACTTGAGTAAAGGGACTTTGCTACTTAAGTATTTCGGGCTACTTTGTACTTTTAACTGATTATCACCAATAGACAGTAACCAATAGTTACTTTTGTGATTGAGTATCTATACTCTTTTCTCCAATATATTTAAATGGACACATACTGTTACTCGATACATTTTGCGCGACAAAATTAGATCTCTCTCTACCGCGGTTAATTTCTTAGGCGGACGAGGTGATATCGCCATCTACAGGATGCTGAATGCACGTGACCGTCAGTTAGTGGTTGACTTTGTTCTTGTTCCATCCATTTTATTCATTTCGAAACACTGAGGTGTTACATTTCAATTCTATGTTCGGAAAAAAAAACCTCATGAAGAGTTCCTCATTTTTCAACATTTCTTGGTGTTTTTTGAGCCTAAATTCAGCACGAGTAAAATACTTAAGATTTTTTTTTCTTTAAATGGGAAACTACGACTTGTACTCAAGCCTTCTTGGAATTGGGGACTTGTAACTGGAGTAATTTTTACAGTAAAATCACTCAAGTATAATTTTCAGCTACTTTTTACACCTCGTACTAAGAAAGTTCTACCTTGTTGGTACGGCGGCGGCTAATACATTAGCATGTGTGTGCTGAGACGGTCTGACGAGCTTAGCCTCCTGACCGGCCTGTTAGATGACCTGTAGGCCAGAAAGGGGAAGATTTGGTTTCATAATCTGGGGGATTAGATCTCCAGTGTGTGTGTGTGTGAAGGCGCTTCACACTACAGCCGCCCTGCAGAAGCAGTTCCCAACACGCGGCGCGACTGGTGTTAGCGTTGAGGATCCAGCACTTAAACGCATCAGCTTGACCATCAGGATCCTGAAGAAATGCGAACATGCAATTTTCCGCGCCGCACGAGTGTGAACTCTCACAGTTTGCCGGAAAAACTTTTTTCCTTCGTGTGTAAATCAAACTCCGATTCTCCGGATCATCTTCGTCCGGTTTTGGTGTGAGCACTTTCGATTTGCCAATTGAGTTTAGGGCCGCAGGTTTCTTCCTGCACGCTGCGTTGAAAGGCGAAACTAAAGAAAGGAAATGCCTGCGTGTGGGGAAAAAAAAAAAAACACACACACACGAGAGACTCAGTGAAAGAGAAAAAGAAAGAACAGACAGGAAACAGATTTGTTCCTCCCTGAAATTTTGGAGGGAAAAGTGGCTTGTACAGCTGAAGCCCGGCAGCGTCTGCGCGGACCAATGGCAATCAAGACGATAATTTACGGTCCAGGTTTTAATCAAGCAATGAAAAAAATAAATAAATAAATAGGAAAAAAGTTTACATTCTAGTGACCCTAAAGAATTTCTTGTATTTCTATAGTGAAACTTTAAAATTACAACAAAAGTATAAAATAAGTTTAATTATACATGATTTTTTTAAGTAAATACAATTACAAGAACACATTTTAGTGGAATAAATGAGAATAAAGACTTAAAAAAAATTAAAAAAAAATGTATGATTTATTTAACGTTACTCGTTTCATACAATTAATTGTAATATATTTCAAATAAGAGTTGCTTGTCCCCTAAAAACGTTTTCTTTTTAGTGAACAAAAATAATACTATTAAATGTAACACTTTTCACGCTTCTGAAATAACTGATAATAAAGTGATAAACAATTAAAACCACACATATGGATATGTACACCTGAGATACATTTAAAGAAATAACAAGTGAAGAGATATATTTTTTAATGTTAGTGAAAGTTGTGTGAGCAAAAAAATCTATCAAAAATCTAATTTCATCAGAACTTGTAAACTGTCAGATACACTCGAATAGTCACGTTTAAAAAAACGACTCAATCGACTCAAAAAAGCCATTTATTACCAAAAAGCCTGAAAATATCCACGTTTTTTCTTTCATTTTTCAATTTTGACCAATTTGACTAACATTAGCGCAATTAAAGACGCCAGCACAGATTTAGCCCAATCGACTCAATTCAACCACACAAGTTGAGTTTGTACAGTATGTACAGTACAATAGGTCTAGATATTAGGCCCAACAGCGCAACTGTTAAAAAAGGAACCAACCAAATCTCTCACATAGTGACACAGGAAACCCAGAGGCCAATCAGAGCGCTAGAAAGACAGAATGAGGAAAGATGTGCGAGGAAATGAACGACGTCACTGCGGTAAAGCATCTGCCGCGGTTATGTCACGCAGATCTATAGTTCCACAGCGGGTTTAGTCACGGGTCGTGGAGCGTGTGACCACAGCGCCTGAAAACCACATCCACTGTCATCCACAGAAGATGAAGGTGATGAAGAACAGGTCAGTTTATTCAATAAAACCAGTCTCAGCGAGTGGAACACCAATCAACAAGAACCTCAAATTAAACGATCAAATACGAATTGGAGCAAGTAGCTGTTAGTTCTCGAAAACCATGTCAATTTAAATTGGTCTACATCTTTTGAAAAATCCAATTTAACGTGCGATACATGACGGATTAAACGTCAAATTTAGGCGACGAAAGTTAATAGCTGAACAGGCGACACTTACCGACAACCATGAGCGTGAACTCGAAGCCCCTCTTCACCGACTTCCTGTACACCTGGTTGGGAAGGTTGGCGAAGCCCACATAACCCTCCAGGTTCCTCTGCTGGAAGAGAAGACACTTTTACTCCACGTTCCGCTGATTAGAGAGCAGGAGACATCTAAGCAGCTAACATTAGTCAAGCGGGCCGGTGACTGAGCCCTGTGGAACTCCTACTCATCCACACTGGGACTCCATGACAAAACATGGAATTCAAGGGAAGGCAGACGGATCCGAGAGCGAGTGGTTGTCTAGCCTAAACACCACTAGAGGGAACAAGATAAGGAGCGTTTCGACAAACAAGAAAGGAGAAAAAACGTAGAGCGATTGCCAGCCGATTTACGTTTTGCATCAGGTCCATCATCAGCCCGATGTCGTCGTGGAGACAGTGGATTTCACTCCAGATCACGGCCAGAGCCGTCCCCAGCTGTAGCTTCCCCCCCTCCCACTCCTCCGCTCCCTTCTCCTTCTCTTCCTCTTCTAATCTCATCGCAGACGAGGCGAGTCTGAACCGACAGCTAGAGACAAGCGCGATTGATCGCTCTGATTCAGCCCCTGATGGAAGACTAGATGGATCGGGCCATGCTGGTGTCCTAAAACCAGTTTGCGTTGGGAGGGTTGGAGTGGAGAGTTGACGCCCTCCAGCCTGAACGTCGGCGGACGTCATTACCAGGAGTAATTGGTCTCACTTAGACGATTAGTCGCAGTCAACGAGACGGTAATCGCGAGAACAAGACTTGTTTGATCTTCATGGCAGGCTTGGGAATTCCTCAATGACATGGAGTTCCAAACAGAACCTTGTAGTTAAACACCCTGAAATTAAGGCCTAGTCAACATCAATATAAATAATAGGTTTTAAGGAGATTCTCACAAGAATTGAAGCAGCAAAAATGCAATTTTTGCAATGTATAATAATAATAATAATAATAATAATAATAACAACAATACAAAACGTCAAAACGTGTTTGGACAGTCGGACTTTTGCTTTGTCATTTGTTATACAATTCGTCCACAGAAACGTGGCTCCGCCCAGGAATGATCGAATAACGATCGAAGATTGACATAGGTCAAGGGTGTCATGTTTGTTCTTTATTCTATTTTTTTACGCTACTAATAGCCACAATGGCATTTATTTATGTTACAACCAAACAAAATGGGTTAGCATTTGGGTTCGCATTGGCCAAATTCAACAACAATAATGGTGCCGGCTTTGAGCAAAGTTTGAGTCTCGAGTAAGGGTGGGCGGAAAACGTTGAAAACCGATACCACGAAAAACGAGTTGGCCACAATTTAGATTTTGCAATATCGGGGATACCGTCACACATTCATACATTTTATTTTTATACCTGAAGTTTTAAACTGAAAGTATCGTTTGTAAACGTTTGTTTCACGCAACGTTTTGGATTCAGACCCCTCCCCCCTCCCAATACGTAATATAATACTGATACCGTCTGGACATTAAATATTGTGGTATGTATTTCCACTCATATAGCCCAGCCCTAGTTCCAACTAATCAAAATGGGTTTGCATTTTTAGGCCAAATCCAACAACACTAATTGTGCCGACCTTGAGCAAGGGTTTGAGTCTGAAGGCATCGAAAAAATGTGATTAAATAAGACAACAGGTCAGGAATGTAACTTTATTCCCAATCGTCAAAGCAATTAATAAAAGTCTCAAACCCCGCCAATGCCGCCATTTCTGCTAGCAGCAATAATTCAATTTCTGAGCTTAATCCTCACAAAACCTACACAAGACAATCTCAAACAGAAGCAGGAATTCATGATAGCCATCACTTTGACTCGGCATGTCTATGTCAGGACCCTATCCCATTTAAAAATCACGAAACAAACGCAACCCCAAAATCCACTTGCATCTTTTCCGATCTGTATTTTATAATTCATGTGTGGGTCTATATATAGCCGTGAAGCGCTCTGGGCATTTTCCATGTCCGTCTCTCGGAACAATCTTACATAACGGCCATCATTGATTCCTGGCGCTGTCCTGCGTCACCGCTGCCAACTCAACAAGTGCGAGTAAGGTGTAACGCACAAAAGCGCGGGCGGGAAAACGGCGTGGGTGTTTGCGAGCGTGCTACTCGCAATCAAGAGCTTCGTTTCAGCGTTTGTCGTTTTCTACAAAGCAAAAACCAGGCGCTGACGCTTCAAAGTGCAAGAACGACACACAACAATTCAGCCAATAATAGTCGTCTGGGCAACCGTTAAAGACATTTTTCTAGGCATTTGCAATAAGCTGGATCCGAACCATTGATGTTTGATGTTTCAACCCAAACCAACACAATAATGATTGAACATTTACTATGAAATGGACACAAACTAATACATTTGACCCAAACAGACCCAAAAGATATTTGCAATAAAAATCTGATGATAGTTTGACAAATTGGACCAAAACCAACCTAATAATACTTGGGGATGTTTCCACTCAAACCACCCAAATGATAATTGAATATTTGCGATTAATTGGACCAAAACCAGTATAGCTATCAGCCATAATTTGGACCAAAAACAACTTTGGGATTTTTTCATTTTTAACCAACCCAACAATGTTTGCCATCATTTAAACCCAATAATGATCAAACTTTGCTATGAAATGGACTTAACAGATCCAAAGATATTTGTAATAAAAATGGAAAACTAATCTGATGATAGCTTGACAAATTGGACCAAAACCAACCTAATAATATTTCAGATTCTTTTGATTCAAACCACCCAAACGATAACTGATCATTTACGATGAATTTGACCAAAACCAACTGAGAGCAATTTGGTTTTTGGCCACAATTTTGACACAAACCAACTTTTGGATTTTTTCATTGTTTTTTTTTTGCAAAGAACAGGACTTCAAACCAACCCAATAATATGTGGATCTTTCCAATAAATTCGACCCAAAAATTTGCATTAAAAATGACCAAAACTAATCCGATGATAGTTTGACAAATTGGACCAAAACTAACCTACTATTTTGTGGGATTATTTTGTCTCAAACCACCCAAATGATAATTGACTATTTGCAATGAAGTGGCCAAAAACCAGTATATTTATCAGTCATAATTTTAACACGAAACCAACTTTTGGATTTTTCCAATGAACTGGACATAAACCAACCCAACGATATTTGCCATCATTCCGACCCAAAACAACCCAATGATAACTGAATACCTGCAACCAACTAGAACCAGACCAACCCAATGCTTCACGAGACGCGATGAACTGGACCCAAACCAATCCATTAAAGGCCTGAGATCTACTTAGTCCCATTAGATGGAAAGGAATCCAGAAGAGGCGAGATCCATGAATGGGACAATGCACTGGACGGCGATTTACACGCAGTGACAGCTTCTGGCAGCTCTTCTCACGCGGCCGCATTGAAATGCATCTCCACAGCTGATCCGGCCATCAAACTCACGGCTCTTCCAGACGCTTCTCCAGCCGCGACCAACAAACACACTATTTAGCTTCCAAAACACACTTGGTATTCATTCACAAGCACCATCACTTGTCATCCGGTCTTGGCACCAAAACATTAAACTATAATAACTGCTGTTACTGCGATTACCATGTTATTCTGCAGATTTAATAAATGTCTTGTTGTAATTTGCAATAAACTAACAAAAACTTATTTTTAGCGTGATCCAGAAGAGCAAACCATGTGCAAAGTTCCGTATTATTAAATTCATCCTAACGTTCCTAATTAATACACAGTCTTGTTTTTTTTATTCGTAAGTATTAGTTCAGAGTTTATGCTTATGTAAGCATTTGAAAGACGAATAAACGTTTGATCATTCATTCCATCCTAATGATGATCGAGATAGTGTTTATGCTTCCTGTACAATCCTTTATAATTCACGACTCTGCTAAATTTTATATTAATTAACAAGAACAACATCAATAATGAACATACTGATTAACACGTAAAAGAAGACTTCGCTAAAATGAACAATTCTGCATTCGTTTTCTGAGGAAAAAAATGAAACCGCATACTGTAAAACACGGCAGTGTAAAGTAATTGAGAAAATTGACTTTGTTACTTGAGTATTTCTGGCTACTTTGTTTTCATCAATAATACCGATAGAAGCAAGATTTACTCTGTGCTTGACTACATAAGTGATTTCTTGAACGGACAAGGTAATATCACCATCTGCAGGATGCTGAAGGTACTGGATGCTATTTATCAGCTCAGTGGGAATCAGCTCAAATCACGTCAGTGTGAATTACCGGCTGCACTATTTTGCACATTTGAAATTGACGGACACTGACTTTTTGTTCTTTTTTTTTAAATCCATGTTGCTCTGGCATTTTGAAATACTGAATAGTTAAACATTTTGATGAGATACAAAAAGACTTTAACAAATAGATTTTTGAGACAAAACCTCATCAACAAAGAGTTTCGCGTTGTTGTTGTTCACACTGGTGTTTTTGAGGCTAAATTCAGCACGAGTAAAACACTCAAGTCTTTTAAAATCCGGGTACGTTTTACTCAAGTCTTTTTGAAATTGAGTAATGTACAGCAAGGTATTCGTACTTTTACTCAAGCACGGTTATCAGCTACTCTTTACACCTCTGCTAAAACATGTCGTGGAACAGACGGGGAATCACGTCGCCCACCGCTATGCAAATCAGCGAGTCGGCCTGCGCGCGAGCCACATACTCCAGGCGTCATTGTGAGGTACTACTCACAGTAGTAGCCAGGCACATTTCTGAGGTAATTTAGCGAGACTGGGTTGGTTTTTCTACTCACTGCAACGCTGGAAACAGCCGAGTCGGGTCTCTCAATCATCGTCCTGTGACAACACCCACTCCCAGTCCCGCAGGATCACTCATACACAACCAGGCTGCGCGTG
>CM051501.1:3075465-3077965 GCA_028031935.1 Paedocypris micromegethes | reverse complement strand
TGATTGATTGATAGCTATTATAATAATATATATAATATAATAAATGAGTATTTGTAAGGCGCTTTTCACAGTTTTAACTGTCTCAAAGCGCACATGTAAATATGTAAAGGAAATGATGCTTTTTATTCAATTCATTGTCTGGATTGTTGGTGTTGACTAAGTGGCTGCGGTTATGACAAGACAAAGACAAAGACCAGCGAGCAAGCACATACGCAACAGTGGCCAGGTAAAAAACCTCTTTAACGAGGAAAAACCCTGGGGAGAACCCGGCTCACTGGTGCCAGTCTCCTCCGGCATTCTAACACTACACAATCAGTGCGTTGGTTGTTCCGCGTCATTTTTAATGATGATTCTGGAACGATGTTTCCCTCCTCAATGGGGAAAGAGGCGGCTCCACTGCTCCAAGCCAACAGCGTCATCAGGTCCACAGAGGTCGAGGAAGCACCACCGATGATTCCGAAGCTCTAGGAGATTCCGGTCGTACGACACTTGGCGCTCAGGAGAGGAGGGGAGAAAAAAAAAAAAAAAAAAAAAAAAAAAATAATACAAGGCAATTAGAAAAATTCAAGTACTATAGATTTTGACAATTTTCTGAAGGTGCAGGTGTAATTCGGTTCCGAGCACTAACTAGGCAGCCTTTCTATACGATATATTAATATTTTCTGTAAGTTATAATAACAGGTCAATATATGCTTCGTTGAAGAGATGCGTCTTCAGTCTAGACTTAAATTGACTCACTGATTCTGAGTCTCGAATTGGACTCAAAGATTAACACTACACAGTTAAAATATTTCTTTTATTTGTTTTTATAAGCCTTTTGATTTCTTTTTTCCTCCTATCTTTATATGTGGTAGCTTTTGTGGTTTCTTATACTTTTTTTATCCATCCTTTCATAACAGCATTTTAAAATTTTAACTTTATAGTAAATAATATTTAAGCCTTTTTTTTTACAATTACTTTCAAAGACCTTTTTAATAATTTATATATACTTTTTAGGTTGTCTAAAAGGCTCTTTAAAAGCACAATATTATAGTTCTGTGCTTTTATGCACTTATTTACCATTTGAGCTTTTTTCACTCGTATAAGTCTTTTTTCAGAGAGCCTGTGCCCGTGCGTTGATTCTTTGGAGTATTTTAACCTATTGTACCTAACCTTAACTTCTAGAGTGTGTACTTGTAAGACCTAAAACAAATATCATTACTTTCTGGCACTTGCTGGGATTGAATTCAGCTTTCTTGACCCAGAAATAGAAAAGTGTTCTGAAGGTAATGTTGAATCTTTCTTTATTAAAGAAATGTGTTTAATCATTTGTATTAATTAATGTCCTAATGTTCTAAAGTCAAAGACAACAGGTCCACATATAAATAACAACCAGATTTATTTAGAAAAAACTACTTATATCAAGTATACCATCAAGTAAGTCTTAAAAAAGAGCAAAAACAGCTAAATTCACAGATGATGTGTAGAAGCAGCTGTTTTGGGAGAGATAGTTGTAGTTCTGTTGGTCAGTTTGGAGACGTGGCCGCTCACCCACGTGGCATTAGGATCAACACACAGCTCGCTCTTTACAGTCTTGAATCTGTCGGGTGTAGAATCAGTTTAGAAGAGCGATTCTAGCAGAGGCTTGATCTCGTGATACTCACATAATGGCTTGTAATCGGCAATCTTAGGGTCCAGTTGAAAGACTTCACTTGTTCAAAGGAATCCTCCAAGTGTAGAGCTTCTTGTCGTCACAACACCCTGAAACTAAACTTAACGACAAGGGAGCTGAAAACAGACAAACCAAAATCACATTACAACGCTAATAACACACACACACACGCGCGCGCGCACACACACACACACACTGAAATGGATTTGAGTGGATTTGAGAGACAGATGCACTGAAAAAGAACAGAAAGAGAGAGAGAGTGTGTGTGTGTGTGTGGTGTGTGTGTGTGTGTGTGACAGACAGAGAGAAAGTGAGAAAGAGACAAAAAGAAGAGACTTGAAAGAGCAAAGAGAGGGAGAGACGGAGTGAGAGAGATAGAAAGAAAACACACAGAGAAAGAGAGACATATAGATAGAGGGAGAGACTGGAGAGCTGATAGAGTAGAAAGAGAGAGACTGTGAGAGACGGACAACAGACAGATCAATGAATGAGGAGAGGAGAGGAGAGGAGAGAGAGAGAGAGAGAGAGAGAGAGAGAAGAGAGAGAGAGAGACAGGCGGGGGCGAGGGGCAGAGTGAGAGAGAGAGACAAAGTGATAGAGACAGACAACACAGAGAGAAGAGTGACAGAGAGAGAGAGAGAGAGAGGAGAGAGAGAGAGAGGTGAAAGAGACAGTGAGAGTAGAGAGAGAGAGAGAGATGACAGAGAGAGAGAGAGAGAGAGAGAGAGAGTGTGTGAAAGAGACAGAGAGAGCGAGAGAGAGAGCAAGTTAGAGCAAGTGAGAAACACACAGGAGAAAGAGTGAGAAAAGAGAGAGAGAGAGAAGCCAGAAGAGCGAGAGAGCGGGCGA
>CM051501.1:3042487-3069118 GCA_028031935.1 Paedocypris micromegethes | reverse complement strand
CTCTCTCTCTCTCTCTCTCTCTCTCTCTCGGTTGGTCTGTCTGTCTCTCTATCTGTCTTTCTATCTATCTGTCATTCATTAATCTCACTCATTAATACACACAAATCTGTCCGTACATCCCTCCTCTCTTATCTCAGAAGTTACAATGACTGGACACTGTTTGGTTCTTCTCATCACACTTCCTGTAATCCCATCACTCAGACAGTGAAGCGCGGATGAATCCATCTTACCTTGGCTGAGCGTGAAGACCCCGAGCATCATCAGGGTGGCGGACAGGAGGAGGAGGCGAGATGCCATGTTGAGGAGCTGAGGTGCTGTGGCGTGTGCTCGGGTGTCACTCGCCCTTTATAGGTGTGTCTCGCCGGCGCGGGACGACCCCTGCTCCGGGGCTTTTGGTCTGACCTTCAGGCCACTGGAGCTTTCGCTTTCACTTCCTCTCTCTGGCCGTGACTCACTGAGAAGAAATGATGACCCGGAGCACGTCCAACCGGTTTCCAAATATCCAAAAATAAAAAAAAACTATTATTTCTCGAACCGAACGAAAGAGAAAGAACTCTTTCATTGAGGTGAATAACGTGTCAGTTAATCAAATACGTCATACGGCAAATTAAATAGCATTAAAAGTATGAAAATAATCAACACATATTTTCACTCCTATTATGTTCCGGTCAAATTGACCCGTTTTCAAAGTCTAAAAATAATATTTTTATATTACTTAAAAGTATTTTTTTCACTTTGGAAACTTCTCCCGCTTGACTTATTTGGTATAATTATTACGTAAAAAATATGATTCTGTTCACATATTTGTAACACCACACTACATGTTTATGTGACAAAAATTGTGTTCTGGTCAAATACAAGACCCGAGTCAAAAGTGAAAAAAAAAAACTCAAGTATTCAGTAATTTTTCACTATGAAACTTCTCCTGCTCATCTTAGTGTAATCTACATAATGGCTTAGTTTTAGTTTTGCTTCTTTGATAATGTTCTGAGACAATTTGACACTTCAGACAAAATAGAAGCTAAAAAGAGTCAAAAAGATCAAATACTATTAGTTTCAACAATGAGACATAATAAACCGCTTTTTCACACTCACACACTCTCTCTTACACACACACACACACACACACACACAGTTTTATGAGGAATTTTTTGGTTTCTGACACTTATAAATAATAAAAGGCACCTGGGTCAAATTGACTCGCAAACACTGATGATGATAAACTCTGAAATTAACATAACAGGAGGATTAAGCATTTAAATACAAAATAAACAGTAAATTAAAACTAATATTCATTAAATTGCGCTCTACATTTAACATTCCAGTTACACCATGCACTACACACACACACACACACACACACACACAATCCGGAGCAGTGGGCAGCTTAAGCCGTGATGTCGGGGGTCAGTGTCTTGATCAAGGACCCACTGGACCGAGATTCGATTCTGCGACTTCTTGGAAACTAAATTGCGCCCCCTGCAGGGAAGAACCCCTAATAATACTACATAAAAACAAAACTATACTGTATATAAAATATATATATAATAAATCAATAAAATATACATAGTATATACAAACACACACACACACACACACACACACACACACACACACACAGCAACACTAAGTAAATTACAAAAAAAAATATTACTTAAAAAGCAGTATATTCTGGACAGGAATATATTTTAGGATGTAAAATAAATGCATGTATTAAGTCGCTCACAAGAGCTTAATACATTTGACTGTTAAATGAGATTATTTTGAACCCAAACCCACGTAAAGAACCGGTTCCTCTTTCCAGGAGCCAGACGTCACGCTGACCTTTCACACTTTTATTGAGCGGTTTCGTCTGAGAATAAAACCTCAGGAAAACAAAAACAAGAACAACTCTACAAGCTTGTGTTGATGAAAACAATGGCCTTTATAGCATTAAATGAGTTTATTTTTTAATTCACTTTTCGGTTCATATGTTTTAGACTCGTACAACTGTAGCTGAACTTTTTCAGAGCAGACTCGGGGAAGTCTGGTGTATTGTGCGCTTTGAGACAGTTCAAACTGTGAAAAGCGCCTTACAAATACTCATTATTATTATTATATTATTATTATTTTCAGCAGGTCGGTGGCGTTTGAGGAATGAAAGTACGTTCCGGATGATTCAGCCGTGTTTTCATGAGATTATCTGCAAGTTCTGCTTTTAACCCTGCGGTTAATCCAGCTAATAAACAAACTCATTCATAGAGGGGCTTTACGTTTAGCTTAAGAACATTTTTTATTAAACATTTAAACATATTAGACATTTATATAATCTATTAAACATTATATATTCATAATATGAAACACTATTGTAATAAAAAAACATTTATATGAGCATTATTATTTATAGCATTCACTTTATTGTACAAATAATATATGGAGTGCACTGAGAATATTTTACAATTTTATAATTTGATTGAATGATTCATATAATTGTCGTAATGGCAAATTGCTATATCATTTATTTACATACATTTGACACATTTCTTAAAATAAAAAAATGGTTTTTAATTTCAACTATTTAAATTTTCCAATATGATAATTAATCCAACATCAATATTACAATTTTTTTTACTTAAAATGTTCTTCATTTAGTATAATTAATATATGGCTATGATTTGAATATGATAATATATTTGTATTTTATACAATTGAAAAAAAAAATAATAAAATATATATACATATATAGAGAGAGAGAGAGAGAGAGAGAGAGAGAGAGAGAGAGAGAGAGAGAGAGAGAGAGAAAGATAATCTACAGCCACATGAGCCACAACAGTGCTATTTTCATACTGATACACCAAACACACGTTTTACAACAGAGGGATTTTTATTTTATAATAAAAAGCAGAACCAAACGCCGACGTGACGTATTCCCCCCTTTCAGCTTCCCCGTTTCAGCATCAGGCCAGTTAAAAGCTTGTCGCATTCCTCAATCATTTCATTTAAAAACAAACGAAAAAAACATGGAGGAAAAAAACAGTATATATAAACAATATTTAAAAATGTCAAAGGACACCAGATCATAAAGCGAAAGTCCTGACATTTACTCACATGCATTTCAGCTACACGCTCCCTGCTTGACCTTTGACCCCTCATCAGCACACATTGACCTTTCTGACCCCTTGAAAGATGCTTTTTGTACAAACAAATAAAACCTTAACCTTAAAGCGTTGCCGTTTCCTGTTGGTTTGACCTCTTGTGACCTTTCTCGTACGTTGTTATGGCACATTGAAGAAGTATGTGACAATTTATACCCAGTTAAGAAAACTATATGTAAGATCCGCTACACTTTGGACCCAAATAAAGAAAATGTATTTGTCACATGATGAGAAATAGTGACAGAATCCCGCACTGCTTCCGTAAAGAACTGTTCACTAGTTTACACAAAACTTTACAGTCAGCTAATGTCATAAAGATTAGCTAAACCAGTTAACCAAATCATAACTAGTCTTGTCCAAAATTCCCTTCTTGGGTGGTAAAAAAAACATCCAAATGTCTAAAACATCCGTGAGCGCTAAAATGCTAGCTCCATGTAGCACGAAAATTGCGCAAATCATTTATAGCAGATAAAGTAACGGCATCTGTCTAGCATCTCTAGCGTGAGACTCGATGGGATTATAAAGTGTGGATATGTGGTGTGTTTCGCAAATGGGAAATATCTTTAAATTGAACGCAAGTCGCTCACAATATCGTCTAAACGCAGGACATTTCGTGACGTTAGCATGTGTCTCACAAAGTCTTGTCATCACACTTTTCTCCCGGAGTTGGTGTTCAACAAAGGCGTCAGCTGCGCTAATGCTAATGAGGCGTTAGCA
The DNA here is from genome assembly GCA_028031935.1 of Paedocypris micromegethes. NCBI lineage: Eukaryota > Metazoa > Chordata > Actinopteri > Cypriniformes > Paedocypris > Paedocypris micromegethes. Next base: position 3,065,267 of record CM051501.1, on the reverse strand, counting down.
CGCTGTGTGTGTCAGTCGTACGTCAGCGGAGCTCTACACTAAGTTTGCGCTAAACTTCTAGCAAAAGCAGGAGTTGCATCGTGGGAAACGGTGTCATTTGTAAAAAGCACGCAAAGGTCAAATCTACGACAACGATAACAGCAATAATAATAAAAACATAGAGCAATAGAACAATTAAGAGCATCAAAGCAACCGTGTAGATGGGCATTTGTGAGGGAACTGTAACATTTATCGGACGTTCGGAACACAGTTTCGTCCAATTCGCCATTGTTTTCCTGTGGTGGAGACACGGCAGTACTGGAGGACGGAAGAGTGTGGGGCAGTTTGTGGCTAACAGGTTTTACGTCTAACATGCAGGCCATTGCGTGGCATGTGCAGTCAACATGCATCTACAACTCGAGCTCCAGCACGACATCCCAGCAATCACGGTTGTGTGGAATGTTCAGACTCCACTGTATTAGTCAACGTAGTGTTGGACGTACCAATATATAAACACGCTAAAAAGATGGCGGAGGCCATAGAAACCTTAGAAAGACGTTAGAAAAGAAAGACACTTGCTGAGGTCTTCTGAAGAAGGGTGGGGAGGTTCTAGTCGGAGGCTAAACTTCAAGAGACGTCCTCTGTTTCTGTTCATACTGTGAGACAGACGGAGCAGAGGAGTTCACGTACGCATTCGTCCATGCAAAATCCGCCTTTTGGAGATCCGGGTCACGGCACCAGAAAGAAACAGTCTCCGCCACAATCCCAGAGGAGGAAAAGGTTTGCAACATTGTGTTATTGTTTAATCCTGCTTTTCTTTGAAGACAACCACCACGACCAGTAATGGAGGTGGAGTAAACGGACGCCGTTCGATTTCATCCTCACTTTCAACGTATTTGCCATTTTTCCGCCTCCGGCATCATCTTCCTCATTTGTCATTTTTATTACTTACCATCCCTGACAATCTCCCTGAACTCATCTGTCCAGACGCTTGATTAATGCCTCGTCCTGCTGTTTTGCCTTTCACTCACGTCTCATTGCCTCTACCTCTATCTCGCTCGCTCTCTTTCCGTGGCATTGATTCAGTTTGAGTTATGGTTGGGTCTTAAGTCTCCTCTTCTCCGGTTGACACCACCAGTCTTGCAGACACTGAGAGGTGGTCAGTCAATCCCGCTAGTTGAGTGATGAAGCTGAACTCCTCGATATCCTGTCAGGGAGAGAGTTTCAAACGTCGTTTTAATCAAACACACCCTGGACAAATGAGCATTAGGCGTCCCAAAATGCATTGGAAATGATGAAGAAAAATGGCTTTCAAGCCTGCACCATCAGGTAATTAGTGTAACTCCTATCACCTGTCACCTCAACTGTTAAGTAGGTCGTTCTCTCTTTGCTCAGCCCTTTTTGCAATGACAATTTTGTGATGAGTATTTTTTTTTGATTATTTTTTCCCATAATTTTGAGTCTTTTCTCTTTGCTGTTTAATATGAAATCAGATTAGTGCCATATGTAAATGTAAAAAATAAACAAACCAAAATGCTTCACATCTTTGTCTGTTTTTAGTTTTTTGCTTGCAATCTTCACATTTTCGTTCGAAACGTTTTTTTTTTGTTTCATTTTCTCGTTTCGACTTTTGCCACTTGTCACCAAAACTGCCAAAATCCAATATAAAAACAAAGGACTAAAATGTACTTATGTATAAATACATGCAGAAATACATACGTACACAATACATGTATAAATACATATATTTATGTTATGACAACAAATAGGAAATAAATGTACTTATGTGTAAATAAATACCCCTGTGTGAAACTAGTGGCAAAAGTCCAAACGCCACAATCTGAAACGCGCAAATTAATCTGAAGCATAAAAAAAGTTTAAAAATAAAAAATAAAAAAACAAACAAAAATGTCATTTGTTTCTGAGAAATCTTTGTCCCTAATCTGATGCCATAGGTGCTAGGGCTTATTTTGAGAAGAGCTTGTGTGCTTTGTTCCAAATCTGGATGGTAAAATGGACGACGTTCGAAAAACCAAAAAAAAAAAAATGGCGTCCACATGATTAGCCGCGGTCTTTGCTTATCAGCTCGAGCCAGTGGCGCGGGGAAATGGAGCTGTTATCAGGACTCACCACTTTCCAGTCGGGCTGCAGACCGTCTTCTTTATACAGGATGTAGTCGATCCTCCGGCCGTTGCCCTTCAGGGGGATCTTGCGCCCCTTCTGGCTGGGGCAGTGGTTCTTGCTGGCGGGGAACACCAGGTACTCCTTCCTGCCCTCCTCGTTCTCCATCACTCTATCATCCGCAAAGAACGCGTGAATTACATCTCAAATTCAAATTTTATTTGTCACATAAATTATACGTGGTACAACATGTAGTGAAATGTATTTTTAGATCGTTCCAGCATTTAAACATAGGGATGAGGGAGATACAACACAATGTGTAAAGCGGGAAATACCATAAATAAAATTATTAATACCAGTATGATAAAAAGATAAATTATGTTTTTATCATAAAATAAAACATTAAATATCTGATCAGTGTATCACGCTTCTTACTGTAGTACTATGATTCTGTTAGTATAACTGCAGTGATCATTTCACAAGTACACACACACACACACACACAACATCTGTCTTTTGAAGTATATATTAATTATAAATATATATAAATTACTATTTCTGATAGCCCGTATTTACGTGAATATAAGCACCACTTTTTTTTTTTTTTTTTTTTTTCAACGCTCAAAAACTTGGGGGGTGCATATAATCGCCGATTTCAAATATGTAAGTGACAATTTTTCTGTATCACAAATAAACGGACACGTCGTCTTTATGTACAGTCTGTTTAATGTTAAATAATGCTCGGTAGGCTACAAACGGGTCCAATGTGTGCTGAAAGAGAACAGTCTAAAAATTAAGAACACGGGCAAGGAGTAAAAAATCCAAGGAACAGACACAATCAAAACGCTCGGTCTGCTAAACAGGGGACAATAATCCTTCGCTACAATGTTTTCACACATCGTCGGATAAACAGAGAGCTCAACGGGGCTCTTGGGAAATGAAGTTCTTGGTTCTTGGGAAGCTCTTGGGAAATTAAGTTCTTGGTTCTTGGGAAGCTCTTGGGAAATGAAGTTCTGACCACTAGAAAGTGACGTTTTGTTATATACTTTTTGGTATATAAAACAATATCAAAATGATATGTGTCACAATTTAGGTTTGTTAAATAAAGAAAAAAAAATTATTTTTAAGAGAATATTAACATAATTTAACCAGAAAAAGCAAACAAAAAAATTCTTTAATATTCTAAGATAATCAGGTGGTGCTTATATTCGCGTAAATACGGTATATAATTTACACATATTTAGGGTTGCAAGTGTAACTTACAGTAAGACAATTACACTATATACACATATACGGTATTAATAAACTGAAACTTCATCTATAATGTATGACCGTGTGTGTGTGTGTGTGTGCGTGTGTGTGTGTGATCTTACTTCTGTAAGCTTTCTGGTGAGCCGACCTCTTCATCATAAAGTCCGCTGGTGTCCAGCAGGGTTCCTGTATCGACAGGCGAGAACATTACAGACAGATCTATACATTAAAGATGACACTATAGATTCAAAAAGACCCCGAAGAGATCCAAGCTGTGAAAATAGCGGATATTTTTTTTTATTATACTATACTAATAATACTAATAATAACACTGTTTACTGGAATTGCTTTTGTTCTACGCTGGTTTTTCAGTGTACGGTGGAACTTGTGGACTCACCTAAGGCCCAGGGCTTGTCTTCTCCGGGACCCAGACGGCAGGCGTCTTTATACTGCGTGAACAGTGAGTGCTGCTGCTCCAGCTTATCTTCTGGAAGTCAAAGTGAAGAAGCGCTTCAGGAAGAATCCATCACATCAATACTGTACATACACTCTACCGGTCAAACGTTTGGGGTCGCCTAGACAATTCTGTGCTCTCCATGAGAAGTCATAATAGATTTTCCACCATGAGTTGTCAAATGAAGAGAAAATATGAAAGTTCTCTATTACTGGCCATTTTGAGCGTTTGATTGAAGCTCCAGATTCTCAAGCTGCTGAGAGGAAGGTCAGTTTAACAGCTTCTTTAATCAGCTAAACATTTTCCAGCAGCGCTCACATGATCAAACAAGACTTTTACAATCATCCATTATCCTTAATGGATAAAAACTAAAACACTAAAGCATTAAAACACTGGAGTGACAGTTGCTGGAAATGTTCCTCTATACACTCATGTAGATATTACACCAAAAAACAGACATTTACAGCTAGAATAGTGATTTACCACATTAGCGATGTATAGAGTGTGTTTCTGATTAGTTTAAAGTTAATTCCATTTACAAAAATAGTGCTTTTCTGTCAAAAATAAGTCAAAGTGACCCCAAACCTACATCATACATCTTATTATTTACAACTATTAGGTCTAAACCTTTTATGTGTACTTTTTAGTAATAAATCACACATCAAAATAAATTTTTTTCTGAAATTAAATTAAAAATAAAGTTAATTTCAAAACCACAGTGGAGTGTCACAGACTGAGACCAACTCGTAACCGTTTCCTTCAGATATCTTGCGTTTCTGTCTAGGCTCCTCAGTTATAAACTTTATTCATAGAGGAACGATAGTGTGACTGTAGACATAACATGCTGTTGCGTCCAAGACAGAGAAAAACATCATCGTATATAGTCATTGTGAGACGGTAAAGAAGAACCTTATAATGCCGTAATAAACCATGACATGTGAGCAAAGAGACAGTTACGGGAAGTTTGCGAGACGTTTGCTTAATTCAAGGTTTTAGTTCTGGAACAATCTGTTTGAGTAACACGCACACACACTTAAAAAATGTCAACTTTTTCATCCGCATTTCAAGCTTACCTAATAATAAACGTTTAAGGCATTTTAAATAATTTTCTTCAACAACAACTAATTAAGTTACGGCTAGCCAATGGTTAAATCTTAATGAGAAATTAACTTAACGGTAAAAAAAAAGCATAACTAAAATTTAAAAAAGCGAGTTTCAACGTATTTAGAACGTTGCTTTAAGTGCTGACTACGTGAGTAAAGTAGCGACATTGTTGCTTTACAAAAACAATCGCTACAAGGAATTCTGACAAGAATCTTAGTCGTGAAAATGGCATAAGCCCCACCCCTAAACACTTATTGGTAGAAATGCAGATCAACTCGAAAGTTCCCGACAGGCAGGACACACCCCATGAACTGTTGATTTCCCACCAATCACACTGCAAGAAACATGTGACATCTGGAGACCTGGAGGAAACCCAGGTGAGCACAAAACGTGATTCCGGTCCAGACAGACTTGCGCAAAATAATAGCTAAACCACTCAGCGTTACAGAATAATTGCATTCGTTAATGAGCCGATGACCTCGCGCATCATTAAAATAAAAGATTCTCGGAAAAACGTCGCAAAAGTTGGCGGCATGAACCCATCACAAGCACTTTTTCTCCCAGCACCTGAGGAGCAGTTGTCAAAGTTGAGGTCTCCGAGGACGACGTCAAAGGCCACCTGGTCTTCCAGAACCTTCTCCTCATCCAGGGGGGCAGACGTGGTCCTCTTGAACTCAGCCGCCCACTCCAGCAACAAGTCCAACTGCTCGCAGCGAACCGACGAGTCCCCTGAGGAGGAGTAAAGAGGAGCTGATTACCATACTTGAGTAAAAGTACACACACCTTACTGGGAAAATGTCTCCAATGTCAAGTCACCAATTTGAAGACTTGAGTAAAAGTCGTAAAGTACAGTATACAATTTTTAAATAACTTTTTTTTACCCACACTGCATTTAGGCTCAAAAAACAACGTGAATTGTGGAAAAACAAGAAACTCTTTATTCATGAGGTTTTATTTCCTGATGAAATGTAACGCCTCAATGTTTCAAAATGGCTAGAATAAAAAAAGAACAAAAAGCCAGCCTCAATTCAAATGTGCAAAAAATCGTTCACTTGAATTAGCTGATAAACAGCATCCAGCACCTTCAGCATCCTGCAGATGGCGATATCTCCTCGTCCTCCCAAAAAATTAACCGCGGTAGAAAAAAATGCCCACTTGTCGCGCACAATCACAATGTAACGAGTAACGGAAAGTGTCTATTCAAATGTAGTGGAGTAAAGAGTACAGATACTCAATCACTAATGTACACTACCGTTTACCAAAAGTTTGGGGTCACTTTGACTTGACCTTATTTTTTTACAGAAAAGCACTATTTTTGTCAATGAAAATAACTTTAAACCAATCAGAAATACACTCTATACATTGCTAATGTGGTAAACAACGATTCTAGCTGTAAATGTCTGGTTTTTGATGCAATATCTACATGAGTGTATAGAGGAACATTTCCAGCAACTCACTCCAGTGTTTTAATGCTACAATGTGTTTGCTAACTGTGTCAGAAGGATAATGGATGATTGTAAAAGTCTTGTTTGATCATGTGAGCGCTGCTGGAAACTGTTTAGCTGGTTAAAGAAGCTGTTAAACTGACCTTCCTCTCAGCAGCTTGAGAATCTGGAGCATCACGTTTGTGGCTCAATCAAACGCTCAAAATGGCCAGAAATACAGAACTTTCCTGTGAAACTCCACAGTCTGTCCTTGTTCTAAGAAAAATAAAGTGGGACTATTCATGCAAAGCACAAAATTGTCCAGGTGACCCCAAACTTTTGAACGGTAGTGTAGTCAAGTAGAGAGTAAAAGTTGCTTCTGTTTTTGATACTCGGTACAAGTACAAAGCAGCCAGAAATACTCAAGTAAAGTATCAAAGTCCCTTCACTCAAGTACTTTTCACCACCAGCACTGCGGAATATTCTCCGCTCCGATAACCAGCCAGACTTCCGTCTCTGGTCCACAGTTTCTCACTTTTCCTCCGAGTGAAGATATTGTGGCAGATGCTGCGATTTAATGAGGCCAAAGAGGAAAAACGAAGGACAGCGAGAGTGTGAGGAGAGCGGCGAGGCGTGGAACACGAGGTGATGATCTGAAGCATCTCCCCCTGCTTCAGTGGAGCTGACAGGAGCAGGTGAAGAACCACGGAGGAGGAAGAAAAACTCCACGCCAATTAGAGCTAAACTCCTGTTAAAGGTGAAGCGGGACTCCTGAAGCGTCGACGCCGCCGAACAATCCGACGAAAAAACAACGATCAAGCGCTGAAAGAGTCGGCAGCCGCACTTGAAACGCCGTCTAATGATGGCGTTAATATTAATGCTCGTAATTAGCTGCTCTCTGTCGCTTGGAGCGGATGCTAATGCTAAAATAGAATCCACGATGAATCTACGCTGTCGCATGATACTGAAAACCTGTTTAATTTTAAGTTTGATGTATTTTTAAACCACTTTTCATAGTGTTGAAGAGTCTCAAACTGAGACGAATACGTAGTTTAAATATAGTTTACACAGTGTTCAAAAACCAGAATAACAGGATAAACATGGTGCATTAATACTTCAAAATTAATTAATTTAATTAACATTCTGGGTTCAAACACGGCTGATTATTTTTAATTACTTAAATGTCAAACCATACTGTTATTACAATACATCTTTTTATTGTAATGAGGATACATTTTTAAAGAACAAGAATGTTTTTTTTTACAACTTCACAAAGTTTTACAAAACATAAAACTCTACAAAGTATGTAAGTAAAATCTACTAAATATAATTGTTATTAGGAAAATTCCATAGTAATATATTTGTACTTCCAGTAAAAACACAAAGTCATAATGTGCAACAATATTGACTCCAGCTGGCTTTCGTAATCAGTCACATGGAGGATTGTGGGAGATTGAGTTCCACTGTCAATAATTAACCTTTAGTGAGACGCTCTGGTACGAGTTCTGGTACTCGCTCCGCATACTGTTTCTCTACTTATTACAGTATAATTCAGTGTTTGAAAGTGTGAATTTTCATTTAATTCTTAAAATAAAGCCTAGAGCTACAAACATAGAGCAAAATGTATGGATTTCATTCTGAAAAATGAATGAGCTGCTAGAATGTGTAGGTGTTCTGGAATATCACACACACGCACACACACACACACACACACACACACACACACACACACACACCTTGCTGATAAAGTGGGGTCTCACCATTGACATATTACGAGCCCCTCCCCCACCTTATCCTGAATTAAAGTGTGATGTCACAACTCGTGCTGTTTTCAACCTTTCTTCCACATCTCCGTCTATCTGTCCATTCATTCATTTCCCTCTCTTCTGAATTAAGTAGGATTATTTTTTCTTATTCTATTATGAATCCATATATAAAGTGTAGTTTAATTCCCAAGTTCTTTTATGACCCTCAAACGGGCCTTAAAAGTTGTGGGGCCCGGACAAAGGTCCCCACAAGTGACCACTTCCCTCACTTTTTAGTGAAAACCCAGTATTTGAGGCCCAACTGTGTCATACACACACACACACACACACACACACACACACACACACACGTCCTCGTGATATTATCCAGAGCTTCAGGCCTTTTCTAACACATTAGCCGGTGAACGAGCCTGTCCCGCATCATCTCCAGCTTAATCAGGTTTCCTCCTCCTTCATCCCCCTTTCCTGCCCCGTTCCCTCCTGAAATAGTCCGGGCTCTATAATTAGGCCGAGCGGCAGACACACAGAAGCGTAGGTGGCTCCCGGAATAGCACCAGCATCTTTGTAAAAAATGAGCAGCAGCGAACGCGAGGCTTTAAATAGCTCTGACGCCAGAACCGTGAGAGCGCGTCGCCATGGGAACGGAGAGCCTGTGGGCGAGCGGGACATGTTGATTAATATGAGGAGAGAGAGAGAGAGAGAGAGAGAGCAGTGATGTCACTGAGAGACGAGTCGACACGGGTAACCCATTTAAAAGAGAAAAGTTGTGTGTGTTTGTGTGTCTGGCATCAACATGCCGAGCACACACTCCAGCGCCGTGGAAATCTACCAGCAGCAGGATGGAGCGAAGCCGTCAGGACCAATCAGCATCACTGCAGCTTCCGACTCGGGCAGCACTGGCGGGGATCAGTGTGTGTGTGTGTGTGTTTTACAAACATTTTGCAAAAGGAAAATCAAACGGGCGGAGACACAGAGAAACATGAGAATATACATACTATACATGTTTAGATACATGAGAAACAACTAAAATGACCAACATAACACGGGATAAAAATGAAAAATATACAAAGTCTTACTTGACAGTAAAATCATTTAATGAAGTGAGAGAGAGGTAGACAGAGAAGGAGAGATGGGGGAGTCAGTGAGAGAGAGAGAGGGAGAGAGAGAGAGAGAGAGAGGAGAATGGATGGTGATAGACAAGAAGGAAAGGAGAAAACTAAAATGACCAACATAACACAGGATAAACATGAACAATATACAGACAAATAACATGTATTGACAAAAAAAGTCGATGAAGTGAGAGAGAGGTAGACAGAGAAGGAGAGATGGGACGAAAGCGAGGAAATGGGGGAGAGTGAGAGAGAGAGAGAGAGAGAGAGAGAGAGAGAGAGAAAAGAATGGATGGAGGTAGATAAAGAGGAAAGGAGATAAAAAAAGAGGGGGAAGAGAGAGGGAGTGAAAGAGAGAGAGAGATAGTAATGAATTTAGGTAAATAAAGAGGAAAGAGAAAGAGTGAAAAAGATGGGAGTTGGAAAGCAAGAAAAAGGGGGGGGGGAGAAAGGGGGCGAGGGAGACAGAGGGAGAGAGAGAGACAGTGCGAGAGAGATAGAGGGAAAGATAAAGAGAGGGAGAGAGTGAGAGGGAGGGAGAAAGAGAGGGAGTGAGAAAGAGAGAAAGGGAGGGAGAGAAAGAGTGTGTGATTGGAGTTAGAGAGGGGGAGAGAGACGAAGAGCAAGAGAGGGAGAGATAGACGGAGAGAGGGAGAGACAGAGAGAGAGTGAGAGAGAGAGAGAAAGGGAGAAAGATAAAGATAGAGAGAGAGTGAGATGGAGGGAGGGAGAGACAAAGAGAGTGAGAGTGAGATGGAGAGAGAGAGGAGGAAAGAGAGAGAGAGAGAGAGAGAGAGAGAGAGAGAGAGAGCAGTCAGTAGAACAGAAGACTCATCATCTCTAATGGCGGCGTGTGTCTTTGTGAGCAGAGAGTTGTCGTGCGGCGTGTGTTGGTGATGGTGCTGGTGCTGCTGTACCTTCAATGGCATGCAGATGAGTACACGTGATGTATCCCACCACACGCTGCTCCTGCGCCGAGATTCCCACCTGCACCTGCGACACACACACACACACACACACACACATACACACGGTAAAGTTCTGCTCCAGCATCTTCTCCAGCAGCGCTAATGAAGCCACCGACCCATGAGGAGATCACGTCTAAACACTCAACAAAAAATTTTAACACAAACAAAATATGTATTACCGTATTGACGTGAATAAAAGCACACGTTTCATTCCAATTTTAGTGGCTCAGAAATTTACGGGGTGCTTATAATCGCCAATATCAAATGTGCGCGTGAATATAAGCGCTAATTTTTCCACACTTCAAGTCATAAACGGAAATATGTCGTCTTTATGCAGCGGCGTGCGTGTGCGTTGTGCTTCCTTTTTTAAATAATAGTTCCGGTAGTTAACTATAATACTTAATAACAGAAATAAAGTAACATTAGACATGCCGCAACACTTTATTACTTGCTGCACAAAACATGAAAATATCAAAAATCAAATGTTGCCATCTCAAAGAAATAATAAAGTTACTACTTTTACTACTATTTATTACTCCATTACTACTATATTACTACTATTTTCACCTATAAAACTACTATTTTCACTTTATTACTACTATTTTTCACTATAATACTACTATTTTTACCATGCTACTATTTATTACTAAATAACTAATATATTTTACTATAGTACACATGTTACTATTTTGACTAAATTATTATCTTCTACGTACTATTTTACAACAATGTTTTACGTTTATATTACTACAACATTTCACATATATTACTATTTTCTACTTTATTACTACTGCTGTCTACTACTACTACTTCTGTCTGCATTGTCACTGCTATTTTTACTATTTAGTTACTATATTACTACTATCGTTCACTATTTTCATGCTACTACTATTTTCTACTAAACTACTACTATGTATTTCTATATTACTACTATTTCCTACTAAATTACTACTACTTACTAATTTATTACTACTATTTATTACTATATTACTACTCTATCGTACATTTGAGCATTTGTTGCTTTTAACAAAGACACATTTTGGGACTTTAATTGGGTTTGTCATGAACAGAATTGTCCAGCAGTAATTTCTAGAAAAGCTAAATAATATGAATCACTGGTTACTAGTAATTAATCGATCAACAAACGGCTAACAGCACACTAACCAGATAAACGCAACGCTTTGTTTACAGTTACACACTAGACAAAATGATCATCTACTCACTTCCTACATTATGAAGACCGTGTTTAAAAACGCAATGTTTTATTTAATTTTTATTCTGGTCAGTTTAGTGTTCCTATCCATTGTCGCCTGCTGTCTTGCTCACTAGTCACGATTTAGTTACTACGTATTTATTGTAGTGTGTGTTTCTTTAGCGTTGCTTTGAGACGTTATAAACCATGCGTTATAAATAAACTAAAGTTGAAGCTAAATCATTCACTGACTTTCAGCGCTTCTTCCCAGCAGAGACTTGTACTCGCTCTGACTTCATTTCAGCCGCTCCGTTATAATAAATGTCGCTGTTTTGGGCTTGATTTGTAGATTTAATCACTTAAAGTCGGAGTGGGTGGTGTGTGGCTGAGCTGGTGGTCTCGGGATTTATTTGTTGTATTTCTCCCTGACTCGACTCTCTTCGTCATTGTCGATGAATATTTCAAACATTTTTCTGCGCTCGGCTAAACGTGCTCGCCTGCATTAAGATCGTCAGAAGAAACGGAAGGGGATTGTTCCTCAACAAAAAAGCTAAGTGAAACACACACACACACTTGCATTTATATCATAGTGGGGCCCTACCATTGACTTGAAAAACATTACGTTCTCTGTCTCCTTACTCGAACCAAAATATCCACCAACCTTAACAAAAACACAGTTATAACCTCTGCCTTAAAATTACATTTTGTAATTACATTTTGTTTTCCTCAAAAAGATCTTGAAAGTTGTGTGGCCCTAGACAAAGACCGCACAAGAACACAACGGGGCCCCACTTTGTGCTAAAAACTAGCATTCTGGACCCAACTTTGTACTAAATGCAGGAACACACACACACGTTTTAAATGTAATAAAATGTAACAATGTATCATTGGTTATCAATAAGTGGGTTTCAGGATAATTTAATAATGAATTGCCATTTTTTAAATTTTAAACATGGTTATTTATTTGTATTGTGCCATTGCGCGCGCGTGTGTGTGTGTGTGTGTGTGTGTGTGTTTGAGTGTGTTTTGAATAATGTATTGCTGTATTTTTTACTATATCCAATGCTCTAAATGTCCATTTCCTTTGATTAAAACAATTGAGAACAAAAACAATGTAATTAATGCAAAGTAAAAAAAAAATCATTGATTTTGTTTTCTATAATAATAAACATCACAAATTGAAGTTTGTGGTTTTGACAACAAACATGAGAAACTCACAGAATAGAACAGTTAAATAAATCTGATCTGTAGGAAATAACTACTATAAGAATGTGTTTCTTTGTGTGTGTGTGTGTGTGTGTGTGTGTGTGTGTGTGTGTGTGTGTGTGTGTGTTTGATTTGAAAAAACTACCTGTTGTTTTTCGCTGTTTCAAAACAAATAAAATCTACATGAAGTCTGCATGAACCGCTAATGCGCTAATTACAGTTAGTCGGCCATTTGTGAAAAGTTCCTCTAAAAGTTAAAGTAGTGTTTGCCTGGAAGGGAAAGTCAGCTGACGCCAGCACACACACACACACACACACACACACAAGCTGTCTAATGATCTTCCTCCTCCTCATCTAATCCACCGCAGCTGAGCGCTGAGCTGATAACACACTCCGACACACTCCGGCTCGTGTCCGCAACCACAATATCACACACAAACATTCCCACAAACAAATTCCAAAGCTCCGAGCGAAACGTGATGATGCTCCTCCGCTCCATGTTTGTCCTTGACGTCGCTGGAATAATAACGAGGTGGACGCGACATGGTTAAAAGCCCCTTAATTAAGGCACCAGTTTGTCTTATGGGAAGAGTTTTTAATTAATATCGCCGCTCACACACACATCAATCCGCCAAATCACTTTTTATTGCCCCCCAAACCCCTCATTACGTGACAGTGTCGCGCTCCATAATGTCACAAAATGACACGAGAAATACGGTAAAAAACACTTGAATTTAAACTTTTCCAAACACAAGTTGCCGTAACTTTTGCCACTTTTTCAATTCAATTAAAAAAAAAAACGTTCCTCCCCAGGTGGAAATTGCTTTTTCGATTACATTTGCTCACACAAAAGAGAAATATAATAATAAAAGAAACAAAAAAATAAATACAAATGCACAATTTTCCCAATTAATCTTTTTTTTCCATGTTTTTATTATTTTTGTATTATGTTTTATATTTCCCATTTATTTTTCCCAGTTAGTTAATGCTGAGTTATTATAAGCCATTGAATGAAAAGTGTGAAATTAAAGTACAATTTCAAAAGCATTAAATATCCACTTGCCACTGTTAGTTCTCATTTGTTTATTTTCATTTACTTAACAAGTAATTCCTTTTAGAGTTTATTTGTTCTTATTTATTTGTGTGTCTTTAAACATAACATTAAAAATAATTAAAAAAACACCATTATTATTTCCCTGTCAATTAATGCGTAGTTCTAAAAGTATTTAGATTTCACCTATTATTATTATTTCTTATTTATTTACAAAAAAAAGAAGCTGAATTTGGATTTTACCATTTGAATCGTGATTTTAATTAAAAAAAAATACATATATATATATATATATATATATATATTTTTTTTTTTTTTTTTTTTTTCTGGCCAAATTTTGTAAATTTTCTCTTTAAAATGCTATATTTTCTTTAATTAAAGAACCCAACTTAGGACTCGTATCACTTCAATGTGGTTTTTTGAACTGTTTTCTTTTTGCTTCGAAGTTTTGCTTACGGACTCGCTTTCACACGCTAGCAGTTAGCCGTTAGCGTGGACCTACTAGATGAAATATGGTCTGTCTATTCAAATATTAATAATGAATTTTAGCCACTAAAATTGGGAAAAACGGGTGCTTATGTTCGCGTAAATACGGTAGATTTATTCCTGGGCGTTTTTGAGAGCAATTGTATTAGAGCAGCTTGTAAAACAAACTGAAGCTGAATAGACGTTCCTCTTGGCAGCAGGATCATCTCAAGGTTCTTGGCCGTTCTTTGCACGTTTTTTCCAGCATGAATGCAGCCGCACGAGCGACACTGATGTAGAAAGAAAAATGGCTGACCTTCCACTTTCCCGTTCCGTCTGACTGTGCTAATTAAGCCAATAGTTTTGTTCTGTGGAGAACTGAAGTGTGAGCTTCCTCCATAATTACCTCAGGTTTTGCTTCGGCTCTTTGGTTCCTCTGGGAGTTTCTCTCACAGTCTAGGTGAACTCCTCTCACAAACCAGATCAACTCTAGCGTGAGTTTAACGCCACAATTAAACCTCCGCCACACGGCTGACGACATTTTCATAGACGCAAATACCATAGACATAGGGCGCTAAACCAATATTAACGTGAAAACAGGTATTGAGTTGTGCCACGACATGGATTTTGCAATATCGTGGATACCGTCCCACATTCATAAATTACATTCGTATACATGTAACAAAACACTTTAATACAGTATAACACGTTTGTTTCGTTACAACTTTTAATGACGACATGGAGACATTGCTAATCGAACACAGAAAGTGTTGTAACAGGCTGAACAAATAGATCACGACTGTGAGCAGCTCCGATGTCTGTGTACTGTCTCTTTAAGAGCGGCGCTACTAAGAAAGGCGCAAGCGCAGAGCTGTTTCTGCTCATTTTTTTTTTTTTTAAATCAAAGTCGTTTGTAAATGTTTGTATCATGCGACGTTTGGATTCAGATTCGAATAAACGCCTGGGCTACTACTTCAGACATACTGTGTTAAAATTGGCAGATGCTTATCCAGGTTACCCCCTGCATCTAATTCCTTTAAATAAAGTTACAATACAGATTTTGTGTACAAATAATGTAATTAAGGTCCACTACAATGTAATGTCCACCCCCTCGCAATACAGTGATATAATACAGACACTGGAAAATATTGTGATATGAAGTTTCACTCATATCACCCAGCCCTACCTTAGACTTTCAACACGTTCAGAAAATCTGCCAACTTTACGCATCATCCAGTGACAGAGTCAATGTGGAGTTAAACGAGACACACTTCAAGCGAGTCCATGTGTGGGACAAAGGCTCTGACCTTTGGTTTCTCTGTGTTCAGTGCTCAATATTTAACAGGCTACTCTCGTTCTCACACACACACACACACACACACACACACACACACACACACACACACACTCACACTCGGGCTTAGCCGCTTTGCATGTCTCAAGCAATTGGCTTCTCTCGTTGGGAGAGAATAAAAACGAAGATCTGGAGTAAGTCCAAGACACGGCATGCTGGGAGAGTAATGAGATCTCAACTCTAAAAGCCTCATTATGACCCGGCTGCCCAAACAGAGAAACACAAGTCATGCCCAGTAATGGAAAGCTCTACTGTACGTCTGTTACTGTACACGGACGTAGGGATTCGGCTACGACGAGCTTGAAAACATTGTCTTTTGAATGACGCTCCATTAGCTGGGTTTGCCGAGTCTAACCACCACAGTGGTTGGAAACATATACTGGCAGTTAAGTGGACAGGCCAATTAAGGTCATCTATAATGCAACAGACCTCCGCAGCACACACACACACACACACACACACACACACATCCAACAAAGAGAGAAAGCCCGCGTTTCTGAAGGCATGACAGATGAGCGTTTCAAACGCTACCTCTGAGCTACAAAGACCCGGGTGTAAATTATTCAGACTGTTTGTGTTCACTCAAACTGCTTTTCCAACGTTAACCCCAAAAGCTAGGACACACCCCAATGCATAACTATCAATTGCACAATCACTAGCACGTCTAAAAACAGTTGTGGTCCAGTGGTAGGAAGTTGGACTTGTGCTTAAGAGGTTGCAGGATTGAATCCCACTCCGGCTAGTTCTGCAACTGAGCAAGTCTTGAGCAAGAGACACAGACTCCTACATGCCTAACTTCACTGGATGGTAAATTGCTGGTGGAATTTTGATACAACCTCTAGTGACCATACTCACGCACTCCCTCACTCCCTTTATATCAAACTTGTTCTCCCCATTTAACCATTTAAACACAGTGATGTGAACAGGCTACAACTGTCTTAAAGAAGAAAGTGATGTGATTGTCAAAATGGCCACTAGGGACAAAATTGTGCTCTGCATTTAACTCATCCAGGGAAGTTAGACACACACACACACACACACACACACACACAGTGAATTGACGCACTAACAAGGAGCAGTGTCTTGCCTAAGAACACTCAGATGTAGAACCAGCTGTACTGGGATTGATACCAAGTCTAGTCTAACTGGCACGTAAGATCCCTGCAACAGCTGACACTAGCATTGAATTGGGAACAGACCTAAACGCTAAACATTTCTCTGTGTAATTGTGTAACTTCAAGAAAGTGAAAGCAACCTACTTTGGCAAAAAGAACTCCTTTAGCAGCCAGAGCGTCCTCACTGCGGCCATTGGGGAAGCACTCGTAGTGGGCATCCAAAATCGGGAAGCGACTTGCTAACAGCAGCCCGCTGTTCAGAAACTTGAATCTGGAGCAACAGCCTTTCCAGCCATAGCGGCCCACGTCACTCAGCACAAACGGGAAATAGCGGTGCAACTGTCTTGCGAGCCTTTCTGCAGCCCGCCTGTCAAACACTTCCTGCAGACACAGGAAGTCTAAGTTTGCCGGGAAGAAGGCGGATATCTCGTGGTCAAAGCCATCATCCCCGTGGCGCCGCTTGCGTCCTACTGGCCTCTTAAAGGTGCGGTGTTGGGAAAGGGTGTTATTGGGTGATATGCCCCCATCAGCCGCATGGAAGCGAACCAAAGATTCCCGCGAGGCAGTGCGGCTGTCGAGGCTGCCCGTGTCCCCATCTCCAGTCTGATGGTTTCCTGTTTCATCCTGATCCGGTTCAGAATCAGGTGATGTAATACTGATTTGCACCCCGGATGGGTGAACGGGACAGTCCGGATCAAAGTTCTGGGGGTTGCTTCTGTGCACTGGACATTCACTGGAAGAGTGAAGATCTGCAAACTGGTGGACCGCACAATCCTCGGCATGCTCTTCTTCGTTAGGGTGAACGGGACACTCTGTGGAATTCTGGCTTCCTACATTGTGAACAGGGCAATCTGAGACTGTACCTCCGGAAGGGTGGATGGGACACTCGGGTAAGGGCTCGGGCTCAGGTTCTGCTGTGACCGTTGGCTCGGGTCGGTGGTCTAGCGAAGATGTGCGGCGGAAACCTTGGGTGGCCAGGCTGCAGAAAGAAGCAGCGCTAATTGACGTATTCGTGGGAGAGTCAATGTATATCTTGATCTGAGGTCGACTTGCACCATTTCGGATCCGCCTGCCCACTTCCCGTGCCCTACGCTGCGTGTCTGCCAGGTTATTGAAGCGTGCTAGTGAATCCGGCAAGAGGCAAACGTTGGCACTTCCAAAGCAAAAACTGCGCCCCTGTGGGCGCCACTCTGCAAGTGCAGCTCCAGTTCCAGCCAGTGCTCCTTGCTCAGCCCCATGCTTGTCGGGTCTCTGGTGCGAGTAGATGTAGGGCTTTCTGACGGACTGAAGGGGAGCCCACAAAAGGAAACCAAAAAAGGCAAAGGGGAGGGATGTAACTAGAAGCACTAGGTAAAGTGGTGTGGAAATCAAGATCCCCAGTGCCAAAAAAGAACAGGGGTCCTGAGAACGCCTACGTTTCTCCAATGATGTAGCAACACAGGAGGCCAACAATCGATCCAGTAGCCAGTAGCAGGGGAAAACAAAGGCCCAGGACAAATGGCTCAGGAAACTGAGGAAGGCACTGGGGTAGAGAGAGGTGTGCAAGACCATTTCTGGCTCACCTTGTAAACCAACTCTCAGTGGGGGAAAAAAATATTAAAAAAAGAACTACAAAATGAACCCGCCCCCCTGTGGTGGGAAGAGGTACACTACATGGTTCTTTAACGGTGTAGGACAAATTAGAGGTGTAACAGGGTTCTTCTGAAGATTCTTCCCTGTTTGGTAGGAGTCACTGCCCTCTCCTCAAGAAACTCATGAGGCTGATGAGATGAAACGTCCTGGGATCCAGAATATTCCGAAAAAGACACCGCTGCGAGGCTTCGTCTGTGTAGAGCCTGTGGACAAACAAAGGGAGGGGGACAAACACACAGACAATCAGATGAAAGTAGAGGATAATGTGCAATCAACAAATTGAATGTCACTGAAAAACATTTCTGAAATCATAATGAATGATAAATAATAGCTTTGCATGGACAGCCGAATGCCAGGTCACCGAATGAAATTGAAATAAAAAAAAACAGTAATTTTGTTGGTGTTGCTACTTTTAGAAAAAGGTAGATTTGGGCAGAAATGTAGAGAAGATGTCGTTTTTAAATGTGAGGGCTTTTTTGTACCTTCTTCAACACATCGTGTGCCAGACAAGATCTGACTTGTGAGATAAAACGAACTTTCCGATTACAACAAAGGACAAATTAGGATAATTAGCACCGAGCAAATCAGCACACCATAATTCACCCACAATCGAGTCCCCGATTCTGCTAGACGTTTGACATTGAAAGACAGAAACGATGACATGCAGGCAAACAATTGGAGCAGATGAGGAAGATTAGATTTCAACTTCACAGCGACACAATTGGAGACAATTACTAGCAAGAAAAGACGATTGAGAAAAGACTCTGTCATGCACAGGAACCAATTAAATTAGCTCAGTTCTTGAACAAAGACTCTCAGGACTAAAGCTATCGCAACTTTGCTCCTTTAAATCAATGTGATTTGAGGCTATTATCATAAATATCCTCATGCTTAAGCAAAAATGTCAGCTTAGGTGTCTTTGCTGATCCATAAAGGTTCGTTTGGAGGTTTATAGAGGAACTATTTTCATGCTCTTATGTTGAGTCGGCCTAATTTGCAGGAGCGATCTCCAATCAAAGCCTAACCAAAAATCCATTTCTTTTAGTACCAATGAAGGCGGGTATGTTTGCACTTAAATGCGTAAAGAAGACCAATAATTAGTGGCCACACTTCTTTTGATGCAATTGCATTTTTTAACTTTTGTCTACCAATGCTAAAATGAACAGAAATGCACTGGACAGTTCAACTCTATGTAGTGTTCATCTCTGTGAAGTGTTCAATGCTCACCAGTGTTTCACTCTCGCTAGTTTGCAACTTTGTGTAGTGTTCAAATTTGTGTATTGTTCAACTTTGTGTAGTGTGCAACTCTGTGTGGTGTTCTACTCTGTGTAGTGTTCAACTCTGTCTAGTGTTCCACTTTGTTTAGTGTCAACTCTGTGTAGTGTACAACTCTGGGTAGTGTACAGCTCTGGATAGTGTTCCCCTCTGTGTAGTGTTCAAATCTGTGTAGTGTTCAACTTTGTGTTGTGTTTAACTCTGTTAAGTGATCAATGCTCTCTAGTGTTCCACTATCTCTAGTTTTCAACTCTGGGTAGTGTTCAACTCTGTATGGTGTTCAACTCTTTGTAGTGTACAAGTCTGGGTAGTGTTCAACTCTGTGTAGTGTACAACTCTATCTAGTGTTCAGCTCTGGGTGTGTAGTGTTCAACACTCTCTTTAGGGTTCCACAACTCTGGGTAGTGTTCAACTCTGTCTGGTGTTCAACACTGATTTGTGCTCAGCTCTGTGAAGTGTTCAACACTTTCTAGTGTTCCACTTTATATAGAGTTCATCTCGGTGTAATGTTCTTCTGTGTGCTAAGTAGTAAACTATGGTTTCAGCTACGCAAGATCTACTGCGTGTGTTCTTATTTATCACAGCACAAAGCCCACATTTAAGGAATAGAACAGGTTGTTTGTTCATCATACATGTGTGTGTGTTTCGAACAACAAAGATCATTAAGACAAGTTCATACTCATGCGTCTCCTCTTAGTTCGGCAAACACCGAGCATTTTGCCTAATCAGACCAAAATGATCCCAGTTGGTCCATGTCCGATTAACTGGAATCCACTGCATTGGAGTTCAGTTAAAAGCTACTAGTATTAATTTTTCAGAATGTAAATCAAATGATGAAAAACCAGTGTATAAAGATCATAAAAGGTCCGCCATCACACATAAGAACGGCCCACAAACAATCCCGTGAAATCCAGGCTCACCTCATCAGCCCATCAACCCAATCCATGGAATGATCATTCCCAGCGGCCTAATCTGTGCAGGATTGATTGCTTGGCGTTCCGAGCGCTAGAAACACACACACTGGTGCTGTGACAGTTCTCGCCTCGGAGACTGAAGCAGACCCGCGAGAACAGGAAAAGGAAGAGTGAAGCGAGTTTGTCGCTCTGCAGATGTGCGCGCTGAAGAAATGCAGAACGCTGCACAAACGCGTGGGGGGCGGGTGGGGTGTCTTTAGGTTAAGCTTCTACCGCTGAGCTGCTTTCATCACATACACAAAGCTGTGGTGCAAAAAAGTATTGTCCGCGCGGATTTCCTGTCAAGCTCCTGCTGGTGTTTCGTTCATCAATGGGGCAACCAGAATCACCATTAAGAACCTGTGGACAAACCAGCTGGAAGCTGCTAACCACCTTGCAGAAGGTGAGAAAAGTCTCCATAGTGGAGACTGATGTCAATAATAATAATAATTATTATAATAACTATAAGAATAATAATATGGATGATAATAACAGTAATAACGACAACAGCAGCAACAACAGCAATAATAATGATAATAAAAATCATAAATACAACAACAACAATAATAATAATAACATTATTAATTATGATAATAATAATAATAATAATAATAATAATAATAACAATGATTATATCAATAATAATAACAATATTAATAATAATAACAACAACAATGATAATAACCGAGGTGCCAAGAGACAAAGCAAAAATACATACTTTAATTATTAAAATTTTGGCTTGTTTTTATTTTACTTGAGTGATTTTTTTTGCGTCTACTTTTTACTTCTACTCCTTAAATTTGTATGAAAATATAGGTACTTTCTACACCTTACATTTTAGTCGCAATATTCACATTTTATTTTATTAAAATAAAAAACACAGCCAGATAAGTTGTGTCATCCGGTTACGAGATTGTGGTTGCATGAGCCACATAAACATGTACCATTCCGACATCGCGTAGGTTTGTACATTGCACCTGCGCATCAGCCAGTGAAATGGCGACAGAAATTCGCAAAGTACCAGCAAGGTGGTTGATTGGCAGTATTTAGAATATTTTTTTAATGGTTGGCCTTAATAACAACTAATTTCAGTTATAACATAAATAAATATTCAATGTAATTATATACGGCAACAGTTTAATGCAAACACTTTTGTCCTATTCCAACACAAATGGCTTTTTTCTGTGTTTGGTTTTTTTTTTTATTCTTCAAGTACCTATCACACCATGACTTTTACTTGAGTAAAAATGTTGAGTTTATACTTTTACTTCAACAAAAGTCTACTACAGTATATCTACAAAAGTTTGGGTTTAAGAGTCAGACTTGCGATTGGAAGGTTGCAGGTTCAAATCCCAGACCAGCAGGAAGCACAAGTGGTATAAGTATTTGAGCGAATGGAATTTGTAACTTGACTTGAGTATTTTTGGCTACTTTGTGAATTTCAAAAAATGTAGCAACTTTTACTCTCTACTTGACTACTTTAGTGATTGAGTATTTGTACTCTTTTCTCCACTACATTTGACTGGAGACTTACTGTTACTCGTTACATTTATCAGCTAAATCACACAAATTAGCGGTTGCAATTTTTTGCTCAATTGAGTTCGACTGAGACTGACAGAACAGAACAAAAACGTTTGAAACAAAAACGTGAAACACAAAATGCCATTTTGAAACATTGAGGTTAAACTATATTTCAAGTTTAGGAAATAAAACCTCATAAATAAAAAAATTCTTGTTTTTCCACAATTCTTGGTGTTTTTTAGCCTAAATTCGGTACATATTAATTTCTCAAGTTCTTTAAAAACTGGACAATTTACGACTTTTACTCAAGTCTTCTTGGAAATGGTGACTTGTAATGGAGTAATTTTACAGTACTGTATTTGTACAGTTACTCAAGTATGGTTTTCAGCTACTCTTCACTACTCTACTTAATCTAAGTACTTAAGTACTTAATCTAGATCCTAGTACCGTGTTAAGTTAAAACTACAAAGCAGTTGATTCGGGACTTACTCTTGGAGAAACACCTGAAATATTAAACAGCTCACAATGGCGATTTATCTCTCCTCAGATGGTGTTTTCCATAGCTCTTGGGCTTTAGAGAGCTAAACCTAATGTCTTTCTTATTAAGCAGGTGTGTGTGTAAACCCCGAACGCGAGCACTTACACGCTAGTAGGGCTTGAGTAACAGGCCTTTGAGAGCCCAAGCCTGATAATGAAGATAATAAACCAGACGAGGAGGATCGTGAGGTTAGGATGCTCTCGCTTATAGATCTGTTTAAACAAGAAACTTTAACCTTCCGATCTATTCTACACACAACGACTCCCACGAGGGGAAACCGAGACGCAGATGTTAACCAGCCA
>CM051501.1:3007718-3037718 GCA_028031935.1 Paedocypris micromegethes | reverse complement strand
AGATAGATAGATAGATAGATAGATAGATAGATAAAGAGCGAGAATGAGACAGGCAGAGGGAGTAAGAGAGTGAGTGACTGAGAGAGAGAGATAGTGAGAGAGAGAGAGAAATAGAAATTGAGAGACAGAGCGAGAGAGTGAGAGAGAGAGAAAGAGAGAAAAAGAATGAGAGGCAGAGTGAGAAAGAAAGAGAGGGAGAAAGAGAGCGAGATAATGAAGGAGACAGAATTAGTGAGAGAGAGAGATAGAGAGAGTGACAGGTAGAGAGAATGAGTGAGAGAGAGAGAGAGCGAGAGAGAGAGAGACACAAAGAGAGAGAGAGAGTGACAGGTAGAGAGCGTAGCAGGTTCTTTTGACAGCTCATCATCACCTGTGACATGCTCCCCAGACGTCGCATTAGCATGACTCTGATGTGGAGATCGTCAAGCTCCATGTTTACACACACAGTCTGTGTTCAGCACACACTCGCGCAAGTGTTTGGGCCCAAAAAAGGCCTCCGAGGTGCCGGTGTCTCATTAAAATGCATGACGACATCACAGCCGCCACTGCTGATTGGTCTACGTAGTTTTTTAATGAACATGTATTTTTAGACCAAATGAAAATTTATTTGTAATCAATCGCTGGTGAGTGCAGATGGAGCTAGAATGATCAAGCTAGAGTTTTTGGGGGTACATTTTTTGACATTCTTTTATTAAATTATTTTTAATCAAAGTTGAGTCAACCAAAATTGTTTATTGGTTCTATTTCAATTTCTTGGTAGAAGTTGGACAGACATACAAATAATGAACAGAGACTTTTAACATTGACTCCACTGACCAAATTCAACTGACCAAAATAGGTTTACTGAACTTAACAAATTCATGATAACACTTAACTTTACAGAACTTAACAAATTCAAGTTTACTGAGCTTAACATTCAAATTTACTGAACTTAACATTCAAATTTACTGAACTTAGCAAATTATGGTTTACTGAACTTACAGTAACAAATTCAAGTTTACTGAATTTAACATTTAAATTTACCGGCCTTAACAAACTCGAGTTTACTGAACTTAACATTTGAATGGACTCAAATTTTCTGAAGTTAACAAATACAAGTTTACTGTACGTAACATTTAAATTTACTAAAATGAACAAATTCAAGATTTCTCAACGTGACATTTAAATTCACTAATCTTAACAAATGTAAGTTTACTCAATGTAAAACTTATTTTATTAACTGAAATTAAGAGTTATTGAGTTCATTGAAACTGTTCTAGTTCCCTGGACATGAAACTGCTTGTTTTGTCTTAAATTGAGTTAACTTGAGATATTCTTGCTAAATCTCGCCGTAAGACCATCATATCGATCCTACCAATATCCCGTCTCCATCCCCACAAAAGCAACGATCAGAGACATAAAACTAGAAAAATTCAAGAACGTCGACTCCTATCATACACATAATGACAGGCCTCACGCATAGATCATAAAGGTTAGATCTGGTTAATCTACCAACACCTCACAACCACAACCAGCTTCTCCCTGAAACTTAACTAGAGATCTGGAGAAAAACCACCGTCCTAAAATAAGACAGAGACACAGCAAATCCGGCAAGTCTTAATCACACACTGCCGTTCATATTATAGGAAACGGTTTGAGATTACAGGCCTGTTTAGGAGGAGCATCACTAGTCCTAATTCACTAGTTCATCACTAAGTCACTAATTTGTCACATACACATTGTACGAGGTACGCCAAGTACACCACTATTGAACTTAACATTCAAATTTACTGAACGTAACAAATTAAGGTTTACTGAACTTAACATTTAAATTAATTGAAATTAACAAATTCAAAATTTACTGAACTTATCAAATTCAAGTTTACTGAACGTAACATTCAAATTTACTGAACCTAACAAATTAAGGTTTACTGAACTTATTGTTTAAGTTTACTCAACTTAACAAATTCAAGTTTACTGAACTTAACATTCAAATTGCCTGAACTTAACTGACTTCTATTTTAGTTCACTGAAACTGGTAAAGAAAGTTAACAAAAAGCATCAACAAGCAAGTAATGAAATACAATACAATTAAAAGAGATAAAAAACAAGATAAAAAAGACAGTAAATACAGTAAATGTGGAGCAGGGAGCGTGCAACGCGAAGGTGGTGGGTTTTGACACTGGCGTCCTAAGTCATTAATGCTTTTTGTTCCAATTCTACTGTAGAAAGCAATAGACGGTGGAACAGCTAAATAAACCATTAATGTGAATATGTAACACCACACGTGGGTTCACCATCCCGTCGAATGCACTAAACGCACTTTCACGCTCAAAAGCTCCACTCAAATATTTGTATCGCATCACCCAGGTGACGTGATCCTATATCCACATAACCTATCACTTCACAAAATGCCTGTCAATCCATTAACGGATGGATGGATGAATGGCTGGGCTGTGTTAAAACCCCGAGCCGAGCAGCAGAGCCGATGTTCTAGCGTTGACCTACAAGGACGTGTGCGCACAATCACGTCGTGCCGCTCGGCCAGATTAACCGAACAAAAAACAAATCCTCCTCTGTGGCTGTATTCATATTCCCCGTGTACCAGCTGAGGACATCTAATCTCTCCGTGTTAACACAGGCTGTTCGCCAAAGTCCGACGACGTCAGCGGGCGGAGTCGTGAAATATGCTGGGATGAAGACGCTCAAACGGAAGGTTCCGGACGGTTTAAATCAGGGGTGCCAAACACACGGCCCGCGGGCCAGATCCGGCCCTCGAGGAGGTTTGATCAGGCCCACAGAATTTGAAAGTGGAAAAAAAATGCATACAAGGCTTGGAATTAGTATTTTTAATTAGCTGCAATTCATGGATTATACGTTTTCATCAGAGTAGAACGTGAGAAAGACTGAAAACCTTGGTCTCTACCTCTCCACTACACCCTCATTAGCCAAAATGTTGTTATCCAATCGGAGAAGAGTAGATATATTGTCGAATTTAAAAAGAAAAACATGGACCACGTTCTATTTATTTACAGAGATATTTCTAAGGCAGGCACGTCCAAAGTCCGGCCCTGGGGCCAAATGCGACCCTCAATCAAATTTTAACCGGCCCGTGACTTGATTCAGAAAATGAATGGAATACAGCCCGCGGCCAGTATTCAGTCCCTCCATGATTGCGCGATTGCGCCAGTTCATGCGAATTCAGCGAAACCCGCGATTTATTTGCGACCTTGTAATTTCATCCAATCACCGCAAATTTACCGCAAATTCAGTTCAGCGTGTGAACACACCATGTGATCTCAAACGAATACGGTTTGTTTCACCACGCCCACCCGAGTTTGTAAAAAGTTAAATCAAAATCATATATATTTTTTCAATGTTTTCAATGAAGGTTTGTATTGCTTTTTTTATAAACACATTTTAAAAAGCAGTTATTGCATTGTCATTTTTTTCCCTCATTTTTAAATAGAAATAAACACTATTTAATGTTAAATACTAAATTATATACAAAAATGTGTATATCCTAAAATGTGTATTTTTTTCCCCTGAGCCCGGTCCGGCCCCTTTGTCAAATGTTAGAACCCAATGTGGCCCACGAATCAAAAAGTTTGGGCACCCCTGTTCTAAGGAAATATGAATATGGAATGTTTCGTAGAAGGACAGTTTCTTACATTTCATTATGTTCCCAATGTTCTTGTGCTTCTTTACATCAAAGGAAAGACATGATTTTTTTGTTATTTATAGCAGAGTATGGTATAATTTGACATCTCACTCGGCCGTATGTGGCCCACGATGTGAAATGAGTTTGACACCCCTGGTTAAAATGAACCCGAACGAGCTGGTCGCCCTCGATCAGACGCCCTATTTCTGGCCTTCAGCTTCTTCTGCGTGACGCCTGTTGACCTGCTACAGACGTGTCCTAAAAATAGACCGGGACGTCACGACCACAATCCACCCAGATGCTGAAGGAGAGTCAAGATTGTGGAAGGAACGTTCTTTTCCGTTGATGGTGAACACACCGGCCGAGGTTACGGGGCTTTACTGGGTGGAAATATTCAACAAAAACCAGCTCAAATAATCAAAAAATAAAACGCTGGTCTGAAAGGCTCTTCAGTGCGTGAGGAAAAGTTTCATTTACACTGCAAACTTCTCAAAGCCTTAGAGTCTCGTTTAAAATACCGCCGCTAGACCGAGACCAGAACAAACACAGCCCATGCAAACGCTGCCACTCGGAACTAAAATAGGCGTAATTACACGTTTAAGGTATGTTTAACTCTCTCCAGAACACATAGGAACGAGAGGAATTATGTGTAAATAAACGAAACAGAATTGTCACATTTCACTACATGTTGTACCACGTATAATCTGTATGTGACAAATAAAATTTGAATTTGATTTGAAAAATGTTGATTTAAACAGAGTTTGAAATTGTTTATTGAAATGCTTATTAAATATAAATCAATAACTTAAATGAATCGTTATGCAATTTAATTCATGTGCAATAAAAACACCTGCGTGAACGTGTAATATTTGGGCATCTTTTTCTATTTATTTATGCTTTGTATGTATTTATTTATGTTTAATGTCCACATGTCATTTTCATATTTCATTTGTCATATTTCAATCCACAGTTTTTTATTATGTAAATATTTATGTTACATGTTTTGTGTGTTTCTTTTCATTCTATTTCTATTTTTTTTCTTCTGTTTTTTTTTTTTAACAAGAGGGAAGAAAAGACGGAGTCAGACTACATCCAATCCCTTATTTGTCATGTACATACTTGGTCAAAAAAGCTGATTCTGAAAAATGAAAAACACGAAGCAAAATAATGATAATAATACAAAAATACTTTTACTAAGAAGTCCATTCATATATGTGTATGTTTATAAATATTCATAATCCACCATTTCTATGATACGCTATGTAGATAATCCACATATTTAATCCATTTACATATGTATATAAGTGGATTAAAGTGCTTTGCTAGATGAAGCGATGTAAACATCACGGTTAAACATAAGTGTGTACAACTTTACACGCTTTAAAAATAACCCAATCGGCAAACAAACTTCCCAACAAGACATCAAAGCCAAGCAAACGAGATAAAGATCCATAGCGGATGCATTATTCATTTTCAGTTCCAGTTTTGCCCATCCACCCGTTTTTTCTAGTCAAAAAAATCTATACGTTACAACTGTTCATCATGTTGTTGTGATGTCGGCTGAAGCTGATTAACCATATCATGCAGTGTTAGCTTTTAAGTGGAGCTCCTCTAATGGCTTCAGCAGAATTATCCAGGGTATGGCCGTCTGCCCGGGAGCTGGGAGAACGCTCCGTGATGGCTCTTTTGGCACAATGATCGGAGTATTTAACACGGAGCAGTGGTTGTGCCGCTTTCTGCCGTGTCAACTCTCCGATAGACCCCGCCCCCGTGTCACACCAGCCCCGCGTCATCACTAATGTCAACAGTCACCATTAACTCGCCCAGCGTCGTGACTCTGACGAGGCTTCAAGGAAACACACACACACGGGAATCAAAGCCTAACCTGACTACCACACACACACACACACACAATGCAGCTAGTTTCCCTTGAATATTATTGTATTGGTATTCTTTATCTTCAAAACCAATCCAGAGTGTGTATCCTGCCTCTGGCCCTAAGACGCTGAGATAGGCGCCAGCTCCCCGCGACCCTGTAAAGGATGAAGCGGTAGAAGATGACTGACTGACATTCCTTGTCTGTTCACGTCGCTGAGGTCTAGTTTGTCAAATGTGGTGATTCTATATACAGTCGACTCCTGTTAATTGGGACACGACCACTTAGCCGCAATTAAGCACATTTGCATTATGAGACACAATTTGGACTTTATTTCTCCCAATAAAGTGGCTGCTCCTAAAACCCAATTAAGCGCAATGGACTGTACGTTACATTGCGGACTACATATAGCTTTCTGACTCCATAAAACAACATTGAAACCTTCACAGATGGCGAGAATGTATTTTATATTCCATTATTAGTGTAATTTGTATTATTACTATGTATTATTACTATTTCATTATTACTATTGTTATGACTATACGTAACTTTCTGACACCATCAAACAGATGGTGAATAACCATAAACCTTTACAGATGGTGAGAATGTATTTTATATTACATTTTACTGTCATTTGTATTATTACCATGTGTGGCTGATCGGATGGGTTAAATGCAGAGAAAAAATTTCCCCACTGAGGGACTAATAAAGGTTCAATTATTATTATTATTATTATTATTATTATTATTATTATTATTATTACTACTTAATTATTACTAGTATTATGACTATACATAGCTTTCTGACACCGTAAAACAAATGGTGAGATGGTGAATAACCATAAACCTTTCCAGATGGTGAGAATGTAATTTATATTCAATTTTAATGTCATTTGTATTATTACTATGTATTATTACTATTAATATGACTATACATAGCGTTCTGACACCATAAAACAGATGGTGAGATGGTGAATAACCATAGTCCTTTACAGATGGTGAGAATGTATTTTATATTCAATTTTAATGTCATCTGTATTATTACTATGTATTATTACTATGTATTAATACTATTATTATGACTATACATAGCTTTCTGACACCATAAAACAGATAGTGAGATGGTGAATAACCATAAACCTTTACAGATGGTTTGTACATTACATTCCATTTTAATGTCATTTGTATTATTACCATGTATTATTACAATGTAATTATTGCTATTATTATGACTATACATAACTTTCTGACATCACAAAACAGATACGCCTCTACAGATGGTGAGAATGTATGTTATATTCCATTGTAATGTCATTTGTATCCTATCAATACAACAAATAACAAAGTCGTTTGAAACAACTTTCCCCAGTGAGACGATTCACTCTCACGCCTCAACACATTTCCCAACAAGCCTGCTTCCGAGGGACGGCTTGTGGCAAGTGATGCTGATGCTGTCGTCGTTTAAACGACACGACACGACACATCCCAACACTCCATCTCTGTACGTCAGGCGGCACGAACACGCAGATGATGCGGATTCATTCCAAGCAACGAATCACTTTCTCCACCACTGATCCTCATTTGACTCCTGAAACTACATTCCAGCTCTGTTTCATCGATCCATCAAACGCGTTACGGGTCAGAAACAGTCCCAGGTTGATGGTGGAGGCAATGGCAGATGTTAGAAAGCCTCGTGCCCATGCAAATAGCATTCAAAACATCTCCCGGGCTTTAAAGCCACAGGCTGGGCGTGTGTGAGAGACACACTCACTGAATGAACGCCGAATCACTTTCACACGGCAAAAAAAAACCCTTCCATTCACACAAAGAAGCGTGGCACGCTAAGCTGAGGCGTTTGGGCAAACACGCGCGTTCTTCCACTGATTACTGACAGAATGAAGCAGAAAGCAATAGTTGAGTCGATACTTACAAACCAGCGGAGAACGGGGGATTTCTTCCGGACTCTATATCCGTTTCCATTCGCAGCCTCGAGCCGACGACGACGGTGAGTTTGGTTCCAGCACCAGCGCGCTTTGAACAGCTCCGCTCACGTCACTACGCGCGCACCCAGCCGGGGCCACGCCTCCGAGCTCACGGAGCCCCGCCCACGCCGATTGAAGTGGGAATGAGTTCAACCTGGCGATTCGAATCTGTTCGGTCCGGATTGATTGCATATGGAATCAGATTCATGCCAAAAATATCAAACGTAAATGCTTCACTTGTTTTTTTCCGCTTGCAGATTATTTTATATATATATATATATATTTTTTTTTTTTTTGCTTGTTTTCGTATGAAACTATTTTTTCTCTTCGGATTTCTCGGTTGTTTTTTTATTCGTTTGGATTTCTTGCCCAAGTTTCACGTGGGGGTGGCCCTTACTCTGATTGGCTGGTGAGAATGTGATTGACAGTATTCACGGTGAGAATGTGATTGACTGGAAGTGGGAGAGGAAATCTAAGTTTGATTTTTTTGGACACTAATCTTATAGATCCAGCATGTTTGTCTGGACCATTGATGCTCGTCTTGTCATTAATTGTGACTTTAATGCTGATTTTTACAGCTATGTTACTTCAGTACACGTAGTGCCGCAAGAATATCTCTTACAAATGTACACACATTATATTTCAATGACCAAATAACCACGTGAAAAGTCTGTCATCAGTTTTCACATTTATTATTGACTCCTACATTTAACTACGATTCCCAGAAGGCTTGCTCTAGCGTTGCCATGGTTACATCCATTTTCCATTTTTTTGTTTTTCTTAACATTTCTCAAGGAAGTACCAGACTAATTATTACATTATAAAAGGTTTTTCTAATTTGTATTATTTAGAGATTTTTTGTCAAGTGTTATTAGTGTTTTTGTCAAGTGTTATTATTCAATTATTAAACATTATAAATATGTATGACAAGTTTGGACTAAATTATTATGTCATACATTTGACTCTGGCTCTGATTTTAAGCCTAATCCGCATTTGTGCTTTATTAACATGTCTTTCAACTGTCTTAAAATGCATATTTCTCAAAACTAAATTACTCCACTAATGCATATCTGGCGTTTTGTTTACACTCCTTTAACCTGATTGAACTTAATTACAAAGCTCATCAAATTATAAGCATTTTGCACATTATAGTTACATTAATCACACGGCACGTCATGTCATCGGCCTTCTAATTACACGGGAAATCGTTTCCTGAGCGACACACCACGCGCCGTTTAACGAGTGCAAAAGACCAGGGACCTGGGACATAACACAAGAACAAGAACACAAGGGAATATTTACACTAAAAATATCACAAAGAATGATTCTTGTTATGCAATGCAGAAGATACAAATATACTGTATCACACACAAATACTTCTGGGAAAAGTAGGCCGTTTCTGTCTCTCTCTCTCACACACACACACACACACACACACACAGACACACATTTCGTAAATTACAGAGCAATTAGGGTGGTATTTAATTTAATTATCTTTTCATTTGAAATTCTTTTATTTGTTCTAATTACATACAGTAGATTAATTCTAACTTGTTCAAACACTCTAACATGTTGAATGAATCTTTTATTTAAAAAATGTTTTTCCCATCAAGACTGCAAATTTTAACTGTTTTCATCATTTTTCAGAGCTATGCATTTTCAATATAATGTATACCGCAAAACCTGCACTATACACACATCTGAATGTACGCAGCAAATGTTGACAAGCAATTTTTGCAGAAATTTACTCTGCATATATACAGTAAGCATTTATTTCGGCAGGTGTTTGAAACACTATGAGATTCTGAAGGTGTTTTCCTGAAACTTATTTTTGTATTTGTACAGTTTTTTTTGTATCTTCATTATGCAGTTGATTAAAGTATATGTGTTCATGTCAGAACTGAACTATGATGAGAATTTTTTCTTCACGCTTGTTCAGTTGTGGAAAATTATTTCTTGATCACGTATCATTTAAATTTATTTTTCACCACGCTTTTTTGCTAATTTTTGAACACGGAAAAATAATGGACATTTTTCTTCTTTAAAGACTGTACTTGAAGAAAATTTGTCAAAAAAGTTGAATTGTTAGCCAGTTTAGCTCACGGTTCAGAACTTCTTACTTCACACTGTAAAGAGACGGACGCTGTGTGAATGTGTGCCATGTTTCAGTCTCACGTCATGTCCATAAATATCAAAGTCAAAAGGATTTTTTTTTTCCTGAAGTGCAGTAAATGTCTGCGGTGAGTCAGGAGATGGAGTCATCTGGCCGTCTTTATTAGATTGCATCATATCTATCCACCTGTCTGTCTGTCTTTCTGTCTATATCTATCTATGCTTAGACCTATCCATCTGTCTGTCTGACATACTTATTAACTATTTTTATAGTTAAAACAAACTGACAAATTATTTATTTCCAACTATTTGTCTGTTTATATTTATCCATTCTTCTGTCTGTCTGTCTATATTCATACTTCCATCTGTCTGTATGTCAGTCTATATTTATCCATACTTCTGTCTGTCTGTCTGTGTAACTGACTATATCTATCCATACACCTGTCTGTCTATATATTTTCATATTTCTATCTCTCTATCTATCTATCTATCTATCTATCTATCTATCTATCTATCTATCTATCTATCTATCTATCTATCTATCTATCCATCCATCCATCCATCCATCCATCCATCCATCCATCCATCCATCCATCCATCCAATCCATCTATCTGTCTATATCTATTTATCCATCCCTCCGTCTATTTGCCTATCTATCTATTTTTAACTTTATCACAGTTTATAGTCAGTGTGTTTATAGCTATCCATTCTTTGTCTGTCTGTCTGCCCATTTCTATCAAAACGTCTATCTATCTATCTGTCTATCTATCTATCCGTCCGTCCGTCCATCAATCCATCCATCCATCCATCTGTCCATCTGTCTAAATCTACCCATAAATCCATCATTTTCTCTCCATCTCGAGTAACTAACTCCAAGTTTCTTTGAATCTCATTAGTCCAATAATTTTCCATTTATTTTTTTTTACATGCGATTGAGTGTTTAACATTCACATTCCACATTTGCTTCTCAATGCAAGTTCTCGACAAATTCCGTGCTCTCCGTGTCTATTCCAGATCCAGTTTTCCCCTTGAAGTTCACAAAGCTTTCCAGTTTGTAGAACAGTCCCTTCACTCTCCCAGTCCGAGTCAGCGTTTCTGCTCTTTCTGAGTGGATCCCATCCAAGACTTCCCAACGCGCCTCGATTTAAACCACCGACCTGAAGGAACCTTGTGATTACCAGCTCCCCTGAAGTCTTCTGCACCACCCTGAGTCTATTTCCATCCGAGAAGACCCACCCGTGTCATTACGCTCAATGACAGACCGCCGCTTCCTCCATCTCTATTTCTGCCAATGGCTTCCATATGGCCCGTGGTTTGGGAAAACCACACGCGTGCACTGAACGCTCGGCTACACAGACAAATCAAACTCAAATTCAAATTCAAATTTTAATTGTCATATAAACATCATTCTTGGTACAACATGCAATGCAATGTATTTTTCCAATCATCTAGCATTAAAACAAGGGGTGGGGGGGGGGCATGCGAGAAACAGATACAATAAAAAAGATAAGAGATGAAAATACAAATACAAAACTAATAGGTGAAATATCTATTTGAAAAAAAAAAAATACAAGGAAAAACTATGAAAAAATATGAATAAATAAAAAAAAACACAAGGAAAAACTATGAAAAAAAGAATAAATGAGAAAATAAATTACAAGGAAAAACTATGGAGGTGAAAAAAAGGATATAAAATACAAAAAAATGAGCAAAACATAGAATACAAAAGAGTGACTCATGTGATCCAATGTAATGTGAGCATGAAAAAATTGTTGGCACCCCTGAAATCCATCAAAAATCCATGTTTTTTGTTTTGTTCAATTCGGATACACACAAATGGAATAATGTGTGAATGCAATACTTTTCTGTGAAAAATACAGATTGATTTGCCTTTTGCCTCTTGATTTTTTGGGAAATATTTTAGGGCTGCGTTCCATTTTAAATGTTTTAAATGCTTAAATGTTAAGCTAAGATACAACCAGTGGCTGTTTTAGACATATCCAATATATGGGAATTTTTAAAATATGTTTTTAACATATACATGCATATGTTGTTATAAACAGTTTCATATATTAATTTCACCAAAAAATATACGAACAATTACTATATTTCCATGTATTTAAATATATTCAACCGGATAGTAGAAATAGAATGCACTTCAAAATATATATTTGTTTTTAAATTATATATTTTAAATATACACCAAAGTTCATGATCCAGGAGGAATTCACCAGTCAGACCCGTTTGAATCTCAGTGTGAAGACACTGCCCTCTGTTGTTTGATTGTGATATTGCTCTTAATGCTGCCTGAACTCTTAAATGTTAATTTTCACAGACAAATCTATCTCACAACTCACTTGGTTGAGACATCTTTGAAAGAACATGCATTTCCCAGCCAAAAGACCCGGCCTCACACTCGGATCCCCTCTGCTTTGAAGTGACCCAACGCCATCGTTTGCCCTTTTAGGGGCGCGGCATTACATAAACATTATCGACTTTCCAAATCTACTCGGCTTATCTACGATGGAATCAATAGGACGCTAAAATGGCACAACCGAGTAAAAATCATTAAAACGATCAATTGACATTGTTGGTTTTAAATGAAAAGCAACAGAAGAGTGTGCGTGTGTGTGTGTGTGTGTGTGTGTGTGTGTGTGTGTGTGTGTGTGTGTGTGTGTGTGTGTGTGTCAGACGAGTCAGAAAGGTCGTGACCCAGCGATTACATTTGGCATGACATTTAATAATCCTCTTAACGTAATCAAGAGATGATGCGCGCCGTTCATTGTGTATACGCGCAATTTAATTTTCAGGTTGATCAGCAATGTGGAAAAAAAAAACATTTTAAAATATACAGTTGTGTATAGGGTTACCACTTTTAATACCGAAAAATAAAGGAGGCATTCTGAAGCGCGAGGGGGCGGGGCTAGAGGGGCGGGGCGACGACAACACTTTGCATACATTGATCACAACTATGAGATATTCAAATAATTTCTTTAATTGAAATGCAGTCAGTCTTGCTCTTTTACAACAGACATCTCTAATAATAAGGATATGCTAATAGGATGCTAAATAAGGTGTAGTTATCATAAAGTGCTACCAGAAATGTTTCTTGAAGAAAAATATTCGTTCTTAACCTGGATGTGACGAGCGTGTTGTTTACATTTATTTATTTACGTTTTATTTATATGTTTGGTACGGTATGTATATGTAAAATGGTAGAGTGTACTGTATGTGTGTGTGTGTGTGTGTGTGTTATAATGCCTAACGTCTTCCACAGAGGAAGTTCTTTTCCCATCGACATACAACTTCAGCTACTCTTAACGCCTTTCATAACTCTGATTTTACTAGTTGCTCTTCAATCCTGATACAATCGGCTACTCAAAGCTTCATTACCGGTCTCAGCGGCAGTCACGGCCTTCTAAAGTGCTTCACCAGTAACAAGCTAAGACTGACCTTTTGCTTCCTCCTCCAATTATAAAAGCTATTTGTCTTCTCCGCGGTGACTCATGGTTTTGCTTGCTGTGCTGTGAGTCATAAAGCCGCACTGCTCCATAGTGAAATGCTGAAAAAGCCATTAGATCCATCATGCCTATAAAGAAAATACAACCAGGGGGCAAAGTAATGAGCAACCCTACACCAGGCAAATCCAGTCCAGCTAAGATGTTTTACAAAGGCCATACGCCATCAGAATCTATACATCACACTGATTTTACCACAGTTCAAGGGTGCTTTTACACACTGATGCCCAATAAAAAAAATCAATAGCACTCAAGACTTAAAACCACAAAAAATATTACAAGCTACATGAGGTATTAATGTTTATTGGTCCTAATGGTGGTCTGCTGGACGGATGGTGGATGCTTAACATGTTGAAATGTCATTACCACTTTTTGATGATTGGAGTCAAAGCGACAAAAAATGTTGAAAGCAAGAAGTACTTTGGTCAGGGTTAAACTTGAAATCTACAAACCAGTTTGGAAACTCACTGGGATTCAAACCTGAGAACTGTCGGCATCCTGGGTAGACGATAGTGGCTCTGGCATGTAGACTAGAGCATTTCTTAAAGACAGACACGTGAGATTTATACTTGCTGTGATACCTACAGGACACGAAGGAAATATCTTTCTCACCCGGGTCACGGCACCAAATGGTACAGCCAAAAGTGTTAGTCTTAATGGCACTTCTTTACAAAGGTGAGAGGAACGTGTAGGTCACCTGCTGCTTACACGTCTTAACAAAAGTTACGTTATTATGCACAATACTGTACTTATTGTATATGCCTTTAGCACTTTTTTGAACTTTTACATTACGGTTCAGTCAGTGTAACTTGTGCATGCACCAAACAACGTAGTGGAAGGGCAGAGGTGAGCATTTGTGAGCAGCAGTAAGGCTTCATGTCTAGAAAAAGTACAACAGATGTAGTATTTGTTTTGGGGCTACTCATGGAGGAGTACAGAGAAGGTACCTTGTCGGCTTCAAGACTAGGTACCTGCTCTGGATCGGCTCTGAGCTCCTTCTTGTTTGCTATGGAGATGGATGGGATGACAAATGAGGTTAGACAGGAGTCTTCATGGATTAGGATTTTTGCAGACAAGAGCAGGGAACAGGTAAAGAAAGATCTCGGAAAAGCAGAGGAATAGCCAGAGATACAAAATCCACGGGACAGAAAAGGGAAAGGGAGGTGTGGTAGGCACAAGAGGCACAATACAATTTGGAGAGAGTGCAAAAATAAAACGGGAGGTGAAGAGGCATGTGTAAGTCAAAAAACGCTATAAAGGAAAACCGGCAAAAATGAAAGGAGTCTTGGCCTCACCAAGGTGTTCAAGACAATAGTGAGGCCAGGAGTTAGTTACAGCTTGAGATAGTCGTACTGAAGACAAGACAGAAGGCAGCGCTGGAAGAATCAAAACTGAAGATGGCGAGGTTCTGTTTGGAAGTGACAAACATGTGCATTATCAATTACATTAGAAGGACAACTCATGTTAGAGGTTTTAGAGAATTGGTCATGGAGGCCAGATTGGGGGGGGGGCATGTTCAATTAAGAGAATGTGAGAATATGTGTATATAAATTGACGAGGCTAGAATTGCCAGACAGAAAGCCTAGAGAAAGACTAGGTCTGGGATACCGTTGGATTTATTGACCTATCCATCAAGATATGTTACCATGAAGTTAGGGGGTGTGAGAGAAAAGGAAGCGAGAATGCATGTGGGGGTCAGTGGGTGGCAGGTCTGACTCCCAATCACTAGACCACAACTGCCACTGTGCCACAATGGATTCACAGAATCAGCAAAAAGAATTCAATGTGGCTTAAAAAATCTTTTTGCAAGTATATTGAAACTCTCTCTTTATTTCGGTGGTTGACTGTTGTGTTACATCTACTTTGATTTCTCGGACACAAATGAAAACATACAACCACCACTCTGGTCTTCAATTCATGTTGAAATTAGTTTTTATTTAGAACATCTACGGACACCTCTTAAAAGAAAGTGTTGTATGCCAAGAGGTATGCATCATTATACAGGTAGAGCTTCTGGTCCACAGGGTTGTAGTTCAGATTGGCAATACCTGGAGATACCTTCTCAAAAGGCAAAGACAGGGTGTTTGTCTCTTGACCTGTAGTGGTATCGAAGGCATAAAACACCTCTTCCTCGTAGGCGTTATTGTAGCGAGTAGCGTACAAGACCCCACAAACCATGAAAGTGCTGGTGACGGACCTCTTAAACAAATGTGTCTTCCACGTGTGCGTGATGTTGAGGTCATTGGGCTCTAGGCGACTCACAACAATGTTCCCATGGTTCTCCTCAGTGGCGTAGATCGCCCACACCGTGTCTCGGTCCACCTCCACGTCGATGTCCGTCCAGTCACGGCAACTGTAGTAGCAGAAGGGGAACTTGTTGTCGATTCCGGCTCCGTCCAGCTTCACACGCTTGGTTGTTTTGGTCGTGATGTTGAAGCTGCAGATCTCCGCAGTGCTGAAGCATTGATAAAACACGGTGTTGTCATACATCACAGTGCCAGAACCCTGGACGGCGTTCTTGTCACTGTAGGAGGCTGCGATCTGTTCGTCCTTGTAGTTCTTGTTGACCATGAAGTCTTCAAACGAATTGTAGATCCTGATGGTGTTGCCGTGCTTGTGCCCACTAGGCAGGACATGTTCCCAGTAGCGTTCTTTAGGGTTTAACACAGGATCCCGACCCCAGGCTCCAGAGATGTAAGACTTGCTGAAGGAGTTGACTTTGGTGACAACTGGAGAACCAATGCTGGTCATCAGGCGTTGATGACAAGTGCCTGCAAGAGCAGATATTGAACCATTGCTTACATTTTATGCCTTTAAAGAATTTTCTACCACCTCTAAGATATTAACTCACCCCTGAAGTCATTGGGAATGGTCTTGCAAGTCTGAGCTCGGTTGTTGAGTTCACGAAACCTTCTCTTTATTGTCTCCAGGTTGAAGAAGTCATCTCTGTACATCCTTCCAATATCGTTTTTCACCTTGACTATCTAAGACACAACACAGGGCACAAGATGGTGAAAATATGACTTTTTAATTCCAACGACATCAGTTGAGTCAGATTTCTTGCTTCGTTGTTCGGGATTCTCGGTTCTCAATCTACAAGGCTTTCATAGAACTCGAGTAACAAGCAACTTCCATATTTGAAATTAAACCCCAACTTGGTCTTGGGCCAATTGGTTGGAAATTGTCTGGAACAAACCAGGAAGTAGCACTGCTGACCTTTAACTGTAAGTCGGCATGTTTTGAACTTTGATGCGACTGATCAGAAGAATGTTGTGAAAGTACATGCAAGTACATGAAGTGTGACAAAGGGCATCAACCAGAACAATGTAGTAGAACATTTCTTTTGAAGGTTTTTCCAAAATAAACACTTTCCAACTCTACACCTCTGTTAGTCGAACAAGCCCAGTGTTTGCTTTTGGTCAGGATTCTTTTAGTGATTGTTCAAGCAAAACACTACTAGAGTTACTTTGGAAGCAGACAGAGTCCACCTCTGGGGCGTGTAGGGTCTTGGTAAGAGTGATCTACTGTACCTCTCTGAACAGCTTGTGAGTCTCGGCACTTGGGTTCCTGGTGTGAGTCTCGTTGACCGTTGTCAAGATCTCCTCCAGTTCCTGGTTCAGCTGTCTGAGCTGAAGAGCGTTGTACTGTCCACTGGTGTGCAGATAGTCGTAGGTCTTCAGACGGGCCGAGACGTTCTGAAGAGTGGCCGTCATCGAGGGGAAACCTAGATTCGTGGTCCACAGCTGAAATTGATGCCAGAGTGTTTACACTCCATTTTTGGAAAGTGGTTCCGATTTTGGATGCACCGATACCGCTATCAAGTATCAATATATAAATACCAGATTTTCTAAAATACTCGTCCTCGTTAAAAGTCCTCCGATACTGTGTGGAAATGTATGTGTAAGGGATTAATCGAGTGCCCGCTGAAGCGAGCGGGGAGTAGTGTTGTCAAAAATATCGATAATTACTGAAAATTTTGAAAAGGTACGACAGTTCTTACAGTATCATACTAGTATCA
This sequence comes from Paedocypris micromegethes, assembly GCA_028031935.1. Classification (NCBI taxonomy): domain Eukaryota; kingdom Metazoa; phylum Chordata; class Actinopteri; order Cypriniformes; genus Paedocypris; species Paedocypris micromegethes. The sequence continues at coordinate 3,020,572 of CM051501.1, read as the reverse complement.
TACCAGTATCATACAGGTTGCACGTGAAGAATTGCACACGTACACAAGTGATAAATGTTGTCAGATAGCGAGCAGAGAACAGTCTTCGCGACTTCGGTTTAAGTCAAAAACGTTCATGGAAGAAAATTTGTCTGAAACTTTTCCGGCTTCGAGGCAAATGAGCGTGAGAAGCAGGCAGATATGCTAGCGCTACTACTAAACCGCGCTAACCAACGTAAACACCATCAGTTTGGTTAAAGTTAAACACTTCTGTACCAAGACGCAGATTTGAATAAAGAACTTTCAGAGGTTAGGAGCTGTTTTCATAATCAACAGAAGTGTTTTTAAGTCTCGTTTTGTCCAGTTATCGAGTTGTAATACAATTCGCCTAAGAGAAATGCCGGATCAATGCATCTGACGTTAGATAACAATACTAGAAACGTTAGTAATATATTAACCCTATAATCTTAAAGAGCGTGTGATGTACATTTACACTTGTCTTTACAGTAAATGTCTATGCGCCGATCAATGATGAGGTTTAATTAAATCCCAAATCAAAATCATTTTTTTTTAAATACTGCTGTTCAACTCTGATTCATTAAATGATTTAACCAGATTCATTTGTTTAAAATTAGTGACTATAGGGGAATGGGAGATCAAAATGTTTGAGAAGTGTTTTTGTTCATTCTAAATACTTGACCTAACAATAAAACAAAATGCAAAAAATGGTTCCAAATGCGTATTGTTTCTTTTAAAGCACCAGAAGAAATCTGAGGAAAAAATACTTGAGTTGCACGGTCACTGTTTATATTTTTTTCTGTATTATTTGTTCTGTAATATGTTGCATACAACACGCAATTCTAAAATAGTTCTAAAATAGCACCTTTCTTTGGTAAATTATGACTAAAGCTCTTAACTGTAAATTAAAATTGTGTTTTTATTAAGTACTCTGTATCAGAGAGTACTGAAATGTAAGTACTTGTACTCGTAAAAAAAGTGGTATCTGTGCATACCTAGTTTTGCCCTGGAAAAACCTCAGATAAAGTGTGGTACCTTCTGCTGAAACGCAAGCATGCCGTCTTCACAGCTCTCCACGTGTCGTGCGACTTCCACAAACTCTGCGGCAGGAAAACTCCAGGCCGAGCTGCTTATTTTGCACACACAGGATCCATTTACTAGATGACCCGGAACTTTCTGTGACTGGACCGTCACCTGATCAGGACATCATAAAAGATTAAAGGCATTACAGATTTATTATAGTCAAACTATATTTTCATCTTATTTGTCTATTCACATTGAAGTTGACAAAGACTGTATGTGTGAGAAAAATATAATTGCTACAATATATGCAATTTACAGTGCAGATTACCATATATTAATGTGCTTACGTATATAGTATTGTATATGGTTTATTTATAATACATAAACACATACGTATTTAGTATTCATTACATATATTTAAGCTTATGTCAATCAATATGTACATTGGATTTGTAATTCAAGACTGTACATCATTTTATCAATAGAAAATAATTTTCATTTTAACAATTTTTTAAATTAATTCCACAATTAGAATTTTAGTTTGAAACTTAAATAATCCGAAATTTAGTAATCATAAATAAACATGAATATTTTTATTAACTTTAGTTACTCTAGTAAATAATGTTATTAAAAAATCATGAAACACAGATAAAGACCAAAACTTACAGCCACGAGGAGCAGAAGATGTAGGAACATTCTGAATGAATGAGTCGAGCGTCTTCCGACCTGCTTTAAATCATCACGCAAATGTCGAGATGTCGCAATTATTATTCCTCCAATATTCACTTTTTCAGGCGAAAGGGGATGTGAAAAATGCACAAAGGTTTATTTCAGCAATTTTGAAAATTGACAAAGTTGAGAAAGACAGGAAAATCCAACCACAGAGAGTCTGAAGTACCTCAAAAATATCCATCTGAACTTTCACTATTGAACATCAATCTAATGTCAAGTCAAACTATTATTTTACATATTTAAATGCAACAGAATATTGTTCAATTACCAGAAAAAAAATTGACAGACAGACAGACAGATAGATAGATAGATAGATAGATAAAAGGATGGATGGATAGATATACGGACAGATAGATAGATGGATGGGCGGATGGATGGAAGGATGGATGGATGGATGGATGGATGGATAGGTAGGTAGGTAGATAGATAGATAGATAGATAGATAGATAGATAGATAGATAGATAGATAGATAGATAGATAGATAGATAGATAGATAGATAGATAGATAGATAGATATGATTAATTCATTCATTAAAAATGAGTAAGAGACTCTGCATCTTTAGATGGAACAGTCTGTGGAATCCACAAAACGACAGTAAGAGACGAAATTTGTCACATTTCAAAATTTGTTTTCGTTTTTCACTTTCAGTTCGAGCTGCTTCTGAATTTTCAGTGCCGTCAGAGTGAAAGCACAACTTCATCGTTCTCCTGTTGTGCTTCAATGTAGACATTCACTTCACGAGAGATGGACGGATGAATAGACAGACAGACAGACAGAGAGAAACTTCACCATTCTTGTGTTTTGAGAAAGAAAACGTGCTGAAAGTGACTCAGCAGCTTCTCCTCAACTGTAATAACCCGTGGAATCCACAAGAAGAACGGAGGAACTTCTCCATTTCCAGAGTTTCAACACTCGGCGGAGGGCTGTCCTACTGAAACCTCAGACTTAAACCAGCGTCTCTCAGGCAAAGGCGCTCTTCATCATCTGAAGAACATCCGCCTGCACCATGAGCGGCTCCAGCATCTTCTCACTGCTGATCTTCCTTCCTCTCGCTCTGTCACAGGTACGTCTGAGCACTTTCCAAATGTTCTCAGGTCACTCTTTGTCTTCTGCATTAGCCGGTGAAAGGAAGAGACTGTGTGTGTGAGCTGGAGAACTCACATCCCCCTTTCCCTCGGACCGATCTGAAGACGGTGGAGACCACGGCCTCACAATGCGCCGAGGTCATCACGGAAGAAAAGGTGCGGATCTTACCAACTAAACGTCCTCACTTCAGTGTCGTGCAAGTTACTTTGAAATAGTAATATATTACACATTATTACCTACTACTGTTTGTAAAAAGTAATGTTACGTTGCAATATTAGTGTCTCAAAATTGTAATGTTACATTACTTCTGTACAACATTTAAGTTACTTTTGCCAAAATAACTACAAATTAGCATCCTCAAATAACAAAATGTATCGTACACAATGTGATAATTGTACTACAAGGGGCGTGAATAGAATTAATCGTGAGCATAGCAAAATCAATACTGTAATTTAGACCAATTTACATTCGTTATTCCTTTCTTTCTTTCTTTTCTTTTGTCTGATTGTATTATTCATTTACATTTTCCAGAAAACTAAAGGTAATCACAAGACCAGAGAGGTATTTTATTTTACATTCAGTAGAAGACAATGTTGTGTAGGATAATGACTGTGACCTAGCCACCAATAACAATATAGTTTATATATGTCAAAGTATGGTCGATGGTAAAGCCATTTTCCGGCAATATCTGTGAAAAAATTCGGTATATTTATACTATAAGCAACAAGACTGTGTAAACTTCAGAGCCGTTTTAGTGATTTTAAATGACTTACCAATACTGTCATGTTTTCTGGCCATAAAGTCCAGACAACATCGTCATTGCTGATTTCTTTCTTTGCCCATGTCGCGTGGTTGATGCCACAGTTCCAGGTGTTTTTTTAAATTGCCAGTGCCTGTTTTTTGATTTCGATAATTCTTTTGCGTTCACACAGAGGTTGCATTTCACCACAATGTTCTTGTCCTTTACAAAACTGATAAAAATACGCCTGACAGGCTTATCAAATTTGCCGCGACTGTTGCGCAGTGCGCAGCCGCAGTTACGCGAAGTTACCGGGCGGAGCCAATAGCTGCGGACCTCGAGGACAGAGCAGCGTTACAAAATACAACACTCCTCCAGCGAAACACCAATGACATACGCGTCAATAGACTAACAGGAAATGTTACATTTTTGGTTTATTGTCCCGAGGGTAAAAAGTTTGATGTAACTCACGCGTTACGTGCATGTAGCAAGTAATATATTCCTGAAAATACATTAAGTAAGACGTTACACTACTGCGACACAGCAAAATCTAATATATTATTGTAATATATTACTTTTGCAACACGTTACTCCCAACACTGTTTAACTTCTCCAACGTGGAACCTTGTTGTGTGTGTTCAAGATGGCTGAGATCGACAGACTGGTGCTGGGTCTACAAAAGCGTATCCGTCAACTGGTGGACAACGTCTCCATGCTGGAAAGAGAAAACAGCCAAGACCTGTTCTCCTCCGTGTCTCTGCGCATCGTGGAGTTGGAGTTGATGGAGATCCAGGACCTGATGTACAAACTCAACCGAACCACCAGCGTCTACCAGCAGATCCACGGTCACACGGCGGCTGAGGTGAATCATCTACAAATGTAGACGCTTTAGAACATCATTACTTAGTATGAGTGAGATCAACACGTGGTTGTTCTGCAAAACTGTTGGACAAATTATTACAAATCGATTTACCATATTTATGTGAATATTAGAACCCACTGATTTTTCAGACATAAAATAAATGTCTTTAATTTTCTTTGGAGAAAATAAGCACCTCGTTGCTTTTGTTGGTGTTCTGACTTTCCAGAAACCTCAAAATCCCAAAATACTTCTATTAACAAACCTAACTTGTGACTCTTACACTTAAGTAAATGTTAAATATTATTTTCAAATGCAGCAGAGTATATCTCCAGTGCTATGATTTCACTTGCTATATATGAATGAATAAATGAATGAATGGATGAATGAATGAGACAATATTTATCCCACTATGGAAAATGTATGTGTTTTGGAGCAGCAACATTCAGTGGTACATCAAAAACACAGGGACGACGGGGTAAATAGTAACGATAAGTAGAAGTATAAAAACTTGTACAAGATGAAGATACAAATAAATAAAAAGTGCCAAAACTACAAGCAGTAAAAGCACAAAGTGCAACTGTTTTTTGTGCTGAATGAATTAGTTCCCCCGCAGACAGAGAGTTGGCCATGTTGTTATATTTAATTTAATTTATTTTTATTTCTGCCAGTGTTATTTAGCCACTGCTATGTGTTGCTGGGTGGATAAGGTTTATTTTTTCTGTTATTTGGGTAATTTTGTTTTTTATACTTTTTGTACTCGTTGAAAAGTGAAAGTGAGTGAGATTGTCAATGTGGCCACTAGGGGCCACATCGAAATTGGTGTTCTGCATTTAACCCATCCAAGAGAAAGTGCACATACACACAGTAAAGTGAACACACACAAACCCGGAGCAGTGGTTATTTAACCACTGCTCAGTGTCACTTTGTGGCTAATGTTTCCTTATTTCTGTTATTTGGCCAATAAAGGCTTATGTATACATGCCAATAAATGCATGTCTGTCTGCGGAACCATTATATAAAGAATGAAAAGAAGACAATGCCGAAGTGCAGCGCTGCATAAAGACAAAGCATTTCTATTTTTCTATTTTTTTTGTGATTGTGTCACTTTTTGATTGCTTTTGGACCTGAAATGTGGAAAAGGGGTTTCTTATATTTAAGCACAAATTTGAATATAAGCATCGCCTAGGTTTTTGAGCTTCTAGCATTGGTGGAAAAACAAACGGGTGCTTATATTTGCGTAAATACGTTAGTTACTAATTATATGCTTTACCTCAACTGACTTTTCTGAATCTGTATTTTATTTTTCCAGATGGAGAAGGTGAAGCAGACAATGGTGCAGCTGGAGAAGTTTGACCAGACCAAGGTGATGACGAAAGTGCGCGAGAACCGTCTCATTAAAGAAGAGCTGGAGATGTGTAGGAGCGAGCAAAACATCTCACCGATCCCAATGGTTTCCTCACGTACGTATCAACAGCGTCTCAGTGCTGAGAATGAAACATTAACTATCGAATTATTGTACTATTACCGAATTATCGTACTATTACCGAATCATCGTACTATTACCTAATTATTGTACCATTACCAAATTATTGTACTATTACTGAATTATCGTACTATTACTGAATTATCGTACTATTACCGAATCATTGTACTATTATCTAATGATCGTACTATTACCTAATTATCGTACTATTAGCGAATTGTAGTACTATTATCTAATTATCGTACTATTACATAATTATCGTACTATTAGCGAATCATAGTACTATTACCAAATTATCGTACTATTAGCGAATCATCGTACTATTATCTAATTATCGTACTATTGCCTAATTATCGTACTATTAGCAAATTATAGTACTATTACAGAATTATCGTACTATTAGCGAATTATAGTACTATTATCGAATTATCGTACTACTTTTGCTTCTCTAGGCCAGTGCGGTCTGGGCCGACTGGTGAATGTTTCGGGACCCGTGACGTACTCGCTGACAGTATACGGGACGTCCTACTCTTTCGGAGGCTGGGGTCGAGATGCCCACCCGGCTCCTGAAGACGAGTCGAAATACTGGCTGGTGGTCCTGTCCAGCAGCAACGTCTACGGCAACTTCATCCGCCAGTACAACACGCTGAGCACCACGGTGTTAGGCATTGGACCCAAGGACACGTACATATCCAGCTCCAACCCGACCACTAACACCATTCAGGGTCCCAACGTGGTGGTCTACGCCAACGCGCTCTACTACAACTGCTACAACTCTCCCCACGTGTGCCAGTTCAACATGTCGTCTAAGACCATCGGCATCGTGGCTCTTCCCGCTGGAGCCGGGTACAACAGCAAGTTTCCCTTCGGACACCTGGACACCACCTACGGCTACACGGACATGGACTTCGCCACGGACGAATCCGGCGTCTACGTGGTGTACGCGTCCACAAGCAGCTTCGGAAACGTGATGCTGAGTAAAATCGAGACTCACAGCCCACCCATCCTGAGCCACACGTGGTCCACGTCTCTGCACAAGAAGACGGTCAGCAACACCTTCATGGTGTGCGGCGTGCTGTACGCCACCCGTTTCGTGGACAAGGAAAGCGAAGAGATATTTTACTCCTTCGACACCAAGAGTAACAAGGAGCGCTACGATCTGAGAATCCGCCTCAAGAAGATGCAGCCCAATATTAAGTTCATGAACTATGACCCCAGAGATCATCTGCTGTACGTCTTCAACGACGGCTACATTGTGACGTACGAAATTGTCTTTCAGTAACTTTTTATTTTTCAATCCATCTTTTGATTTTTCAATCCATCCTTCCTCGAGGTGAAGAAAGCCCGCTGTATTACTTGTGAATCAATAAAAACCGATTGGGAAATGTTGTTGCGTATAATTGGAAAAACTACACACACTGTACAGTTGGGAACATTATAACATACAATTATAATATACAGTTATAATTAAATTACGACAGGTTAGTTGGTAAAATTCACTTTTTCTCCACATGTAACAGACGTACATACAGCGCCCTCTGCTGTTTGAACATAGTGTTGCAGTTTCAGCTGTGTTGCATTTATAAAATTTAACATGAAGACATAAAAGTCAGAGCTGTAAGAATCCCTTAGGCTTTTAAAATGTTTTATAAATTAAAATACATTCAATTTATTTCGTTTTAAAATTTTTCGTTTTTAAAAAGTTTCGTTCTTACCTTTTGTTTTCACATTCATTTTGCAAGTTTTATGAAATAACATATCTTATTATGGACGTCTACTAAAAATGAAGCTTACAATTTATAGCTACAAACTATATTTGTGCAAAATTAAAATACTGAAATTGTCCTGAACGTTAAAAATCTTGATCATTATAAACTAATATATAGGGATACAAACAGACAGGGAGAAAAAGATCAAGGCAGAAAGACTGAGATTGAGACATTTAGCTTGAAAGAAAGAGAGAAGCTGATAGATAGATCCTGATAATTTAGAATAAAAAGACAGAGAGTGATAATGATAGAAAGAGGAAGAGTCAAATCAATCAATCAAAGAAAATCAATAATGGGTGGAGAAATAAGATGATATACACTAATCAGATGAAAGGCAGACTGAAGAAATATAGATAAGCCAAAAAACAAATACTTAAAAATGACTTAAAAATGAAATCAATCACTTCTCAAATATCCACTTTATTTGTTTGATTTGTTATTTTTTTTTTTAGTACATACAGTGACAGCTTGTATATAGATGTACACTTTACATAAACACATTAGTTTATTGTTTTCTTATGACAAAGCAGGTTAGGAGTGAATCCTACGACACTGGAAACAACCAAACACCCCCCACCCCAACCCCCGTTCCAAAAAGAACTAACCCAGAACTTATTGCTTAATAGAAAACAATGGCTAGTCGGAACAACTGTAATCCCGATTAATAACACTCATCAAATCCTCACAGCACAATGAAATTAAAAAAAAGGTAACAGGTAGGTTTGCGGGAACAGTTCCACACGACAAGGCTACAGACTGAGAGTTATACCCTAAAAACAGCCAATATCCACAGCGGAAACAGAAGGGCGAGGGAAGGCAGGTCGAGCTGGTGCGTGCCCAGATTTAGATGGAGGTGATGAGGGGGGCCACTTCGACGATACTGTACAGCACTTGCAAAGGACATGATACATTCAGGACCTCCAGCCAGAGATCAGGAACGAGGGGTCAAAGTGCCTTAAAGGTGGGCGAGTGGCATGCTCCGTTACTAAGAGCCAACAACTGCAAACTCCAGACATGAAACTCAAGAAGACCTCACAGACACTGGGTTGCATCAATAAAAAAAATCATGCAAATCAAGGGAAGAGCGTGTGTTTGTCCATTCAGTCTTTTGGGGGAATCCCAACGCTTGACTCTCGAAGGTAACCCTGGACTCTCAAAGGTAACCCTGGACTATAGAAGGTAACTCTGGATTCTCAAAAATAACTCTGGACTATCAAAAGGAACTCTGGACTCTTGAAGGTAACTCTGGACTCTTGAAGGTAACTCTAGACTCTTGAAGGTAACTCTAGACTCTTGAAGGTAACTCTGGACTCTCAAAGCTAACTCTGGATTCTCAAAGGAAAGTCTGGACTCTAAAGGTAACTCTTGATTATCAAAGGTAACCCTGGACACTCGAAGGTATCTCTTGATTCTCAAAGGTAACTCTGGAATTTCGAAGGTAACTCTTGACTCTCAAAAGTAACTCTGGATTCTCGAAGGTAACTCTTGACTCTCAAAAGTAACTCTGGATTCTCGAAGGTAACTCTGGACTCTAAAGGTAACTCTTGATTGTCAAAGGTAACTCTGGACTCTCAAAGGTAAGCCTTAACATTTGAAGGTAACTCTTGACTCTCAAAAGTAACTCTGAACTGAAAGATAACTCTGGACTCTCAAAGGTAACTCTGGACTCTCAAAGGTAACTCCGGACTCTCAAATTTAACTCTGGACTCTCGAAGGTAACCCTGGCTTCTCGAATGTAACTTTTGACTCTCAAAGGTAACTCTTGATCCTCAGCAGTAACTCTTGACTTACCCTACCCTAGATTCGGATTCTGTGCATTTGTTCCTGCGTTAACAGCTCTCCATTGGTCATCTCGTCTCTCCCTCTCACACATTCATTTCTCAAACATCCGTTCAATGTCACGCATTCATCTAGCTTTCATCTTTGTACAGTATGTACAGTACTGAGCCCAGCTTTGCACAGAGTGAGGAGATCACGATGCATGGTCTGGGTTGATAGCCCTTTGGGGGCGGCTGGAATTGTCTGTGAGGGGCGGGGCACCATGTCATTGGGGGACGGGTATATTTCGGGGGTGGGATTTGCCCTACATTCCGAGCTTGGAGCCTTGTGCTCCAGAAAGCCCCGCCCCTTACAGACAAACACTCAGGAAACACCCCGAGTTTGTGCTTCCTGTTGGAGGAAGCTAGAAATTTGACATTCAATAAGACAGGAAAGTGTGAGTGTGGATCAAGAAGTTGACGGCCCTCTCAAGACTCACTAAAAAGCGGAATGCGGTCTCGACTAATCATATCTGAGCTCATTGGCGTCACCCAACGAGCGAGTCTACATTTATCAAGGAGATGGTGAAATGCGGAACAATTCTGATGGACGCAAGTGTACGGAACCCCGGTTCCCCTGCAGAGCCCAGCCCTCGTCAAGGAACGTGTGCATGCTTTGTTTAAGAAGCTTTGGTATATTCTTCAGGAAGGGCTAGGTGCTGTAAAGGAAGGTGATGGCCTGGATGCAAACCCTGTCACGCGAGCGCCGCCTCAGTTCACGGTTCCAATTTGGTTTGAATAAAAGGCTGATTGTCTGTAGAAAGGACACCGTTCAGAACCAATCTCAGGCGAGCCCACCTTCACATGACAAGGTCTGAGCTGGTGGACGAGCTACGAAGGGAAAAAGCTAGATGGGAAAAGCTAGATGGGGCGCTTATGCGTGTTAGTAAGTTCTAAAAAGACAGCGTTCGAGACTTGGAATCAAGAGACGTCAGTTCAGTCTGTGGAGTTTGCTTGTGGTCGTCTTAAAGCTAGTCTAAATCACAAATAATTCTACATGCATTGACTAAAAAAAAAACTTAAATCAATCGCACTGAAAAAGTTTCGTCTTGTCCTTCGTGCGCACGATGACTGAATGAGCCGAGACGATTAGCCAAGAGCCGCTTTTCCCGCCAATTTCGTCAATACAATCGATTCGTTTCATCACGGAGAGAGAGAGAGACTAGTCGCTTTTCACTTTCACTTCACCTGATTTCACGTCATCCCCTTTCCTTGAACTTTCCTCCACCCATCGATCAGACTCCACACAGACTGTCATAGGACAGGAGCGGGCGAGAGCAGGGGCTGATGGGACGCTTTTTTTTATCATGGGAGGTGGTCAAAGCCAGAGGCAGCAAGCGTGGGTCGCCAAAACACCAACACGAAGAGCGGTAAAGATAGCGATTAACAAAGTTGAGGAAAACCAAACTGCTCTAAATGGTAAAAAGTACTACCGAGTCTTAATTTCACAGGTTAAACCCGTTTGGCGCAACAATGAATGAGGTTTCATCGAGCGATCCTCTTGGGACCTGAACGATGAGCGACTCGTCATTTTTGGGCAAACTGGGCCTTTAAAGAGGGCAAACACTGAAATAAAGTGAGGGCACGGGGGCGTTGAAGACGAGAGCAGGAACGAAACCCATGGATCTTCATCCTCCTCTCGCCCTCCTTCCACGCCCGTGAGATGGTGGGGAGGATTCAGCAGGACACTTCCATGGTGTGGCTGACCTGGCCGACACCCTCGCTGCTGTCCGAGTGCGTGCAGGCCCGGTTACGAGAGCCGTCCACCGATCCAGCGCTGGTCAGAGAGGCTGTTCGAGAGCGAGCCAGACGAGTCATGCTGGCAGAGGGCACTGAGAGAGAGAGAAGAGAGAGAGTGAGAGAGAGAGAGAGAATTCAAATCACAGTTAGAAAGAACAATAGGAAGAAAACAATAAAGAAAGAAACAAGAGTAAAAGACGTGGAGAGAAAAGAGAAAGAGGGGGGAGAGAGAGAGAGAGAGAGAGAGAGAGAGAGAGAGAGAGAGAGAGAAAACGAGGAAGAAAACCGAGGAGAGAGAGAGAGAGAAAAAAAACGAGGAGAGTGAAAAAAAGAGGAAGTGGTAGGGCATAAGAAAGGGACAGATAGATATAGCGTGAGGAAGGGAGAGAGTGAAAAAGAGAAAGACACAGAGTGAGAAAGGGTGAGATAACAAGAGAAAGACGAGAGAATCAAAAATAAAGGAAGAGAAGAGAACGAGAGAGACAGAGAGAGAAAGAGAAATATAGAGAGAGAGCATGTAAAAGAAGACAGTAAGATATTAATAAACAAGAGGATGAGAGAGATAATAAAAAAGAATGAGAGTGAAAAAGAAAGAAATAAATGGGGAAAAGACAAAGACAGAAAAAAGCGAGAGACACAAAGAGAGAGAGACATTGAGAAAGAGAGAGAGAGAGAGAGAGAGAGAGAGAGAGAGAGAGAGAGACAGACAGACAGAGAGGGATAAAGCGAGTGACAAAAAAAGTAAATTGGATGGCAGTAAAAGGGCAGAGATAGATAGAGCAAGAGGAAAAGAGAGAGTTAAAAGAGACAGAGAGAAGATGGAGGGAGAACAAGAGACAGAGATAATTCATAAAAAGGAGAGAGGGAGTGAAGAGAAAGAGTGACAAAGAAAGAAAGTGATGCAGAGAAGAGGATAGAAAGAAAATTAAACAGAGAAAATAAAAAAGAATGATCAAGAGAAAGGGAGAGAAAAACAGCGTAATAGAGAGAGAGAGAGAGAGAGAGAGAGGGAGTGAGTATTGGTTCAGTATGGTCCGGGCTTCATGGCGTGTTGCAGAAGAGGCAGGGATGACATGCTTGAACTTTTGGTCATTATAAAATCAGCCTCAAATTAAAATGATTTAAAATATTCTGTACTTTTTTTTCACAGGCTTTGGCATAAACAATCGTATATACTATTTCTATCTTACTTGCTTAATCTTGTCTATTTTTGAATATAACTGAGACGTACAACACTGATAATGACAAACTGCTGACAAACCAAAGGTGTAAATGTTTAAAGTAGGACATTATAGATCTTCTTAAACGGTTAAAAAGGTCAACATGAAATATAACATTTAATTGAAGTTTTTATTTGTGTTTTATTTGTATTTAGTTTTTTATTTCATAAAAAAAAAACTGTGTGTAAATATGTTTTTTTGCTCATATTGATTTGTTCAATGTTCAAATTCAATGTTTCTTCTTGATGGCTTTTTTTTTTTCAACTTTTTTCATGTCTGTCAACAAACGTAACCTATTTTTTTTTTCTTTACATTTCACCTAATATAAAATGTCAATTATATTATGACAACCTGATTATATTAAATTATACATTATACATACTT
>CM051501.1:2979575-2992075 GCA_028031935.1 Paedocypris micromegethes | reverse complement strand
ATAAAAGACCTACCCAGAATATAAGACCTAGCGAGAATTTTGCTAATGTATAAGGCCTACTCGGAATATAAGGCCTACTCGGAATATAAGACTTACCCAGAATATAAGACCTAGCGAGAATTTTGCTAATGCATAAGGCCTACTCGGAATATAAGACCTACCCAGAATATAAGACCTACCCAGAATATAAGACCTAGCAAGGATTTTGCAACTGCATAAGGTCTACTCGGAATATAAGACCTAGCGAGAATTTTGCTAATGCATAAGGCCTACTCGGAATATAAGACCTACTCAGAATATAAGGCCTACTCGGAATATAAGACCTACCCAGAATATAAGACCAAGCGAGAATTTTGCTAATGCATGAGGCCTACTCGGAATATAAGACCTACCCAGAATATAAGACCTAGCTAGAATTTTATGCATAGTCATTAATCTCACCCTATGAATTTTTTTACATAGACATTAAATTTACCTCGAAATTAAGACCTAGCAATAATTTTATACCTAGATATTAAATCACATCATAAACAAGACCTTGCAAGAATGTTATACATAGACATTACATTTACCCTGAAAATAAGACCTAGCAACAATTTTATGAATGGACATTACATTTACTCAGATATATCAAATTGAACCTGAAAAATAAGACCAAGCAACAATTTTATACATAGACATTAAATTTACGAAAATAAGACCTAGCAATAATTTGGCTACTGCATAAGGCCTACTCGGCATAAAAGACCTACTCAGAATATAAGACCTAATGAGAATGTTGCTAATGCATAAGGCCTACTTGGAATATAAGACCTACTCAGAATATGACCTAGCAAGAATTTTACTAATGCATAAGTCCTACTCGGAATACAAGACCTACGCAGAATATAAGACCTAGCAAGAATGTTGCTAATGCATAAGGCCTACTCCGAACATAAGAATGATTTTACATAGATATATAAGACCTGACGAGAATTTTGCTAATGCATAAGGCCTACTCGGAATAGAAGACCTACCCAGAATATAAGACCTAGCAAGGATTTTATGCATAGTCATTAAACTCACCCTATGAATGTTTTTTACATAGACATTAAATTTACCCTGAAAATAAGACCTAGCAATAATTTTATACCTAGATACTAAATCACCCCAAAAACAAGACCTTGCAAAAATGTTATACATATACATTAAATTGATCCTGAAAATAAGACCTAGCAACAATTTTTACATAGATATTAAATACCCCGAAAATAAGACCTGGCAAGAATGTAGATACACTGAAATCAAAATGAATCCAAAAATAAGGCGTAGCACAAATTTTATACATAGACATTAATCATACCCCTGAAAATAAGACCTAGCGATAATTTTATGTATGGACGTAAACTTTACTCTGAAAATAAGACCTAGCAAGAATTGTTTGCATGGACATTAAATTTACTCTGAGAATAAGACTTACCAAGATACATTTTATACGTGGACATTAACTTACCCAGATAATAAGACCTAGCAAACATTTTCCGCCAAGACTTAAAACCTGGTGAACACTAAAACTTGTAGTTAACCATTATGGCAAGACAAATATAAAACAATATTGAAGAAGCATAATATTCAGAACATAAATTAAGCAAAAAAAAACTGCTCCAGGTCTATTAGAGCTTGTTTAAGAAAACATATCAGAAACATCGCAATATGGAAAAATGCTAAATATAGCTAAAGACTAAAGAATTGTTCATTTTCTTGTTCAATTTCTCTTCTCTGAAAATGACTTGAAATTTCTTCAGGGTTTGTTCATTTTTAACAGCATTGGTCTGTTTAGACTGGATTTCAGAATCCATACAGGTAGTAGTTCCATTTCAGATCTACTTTGATTACATGTCCTGTCTGATAAGGGTTTTTTTTTTACTTGTCATGGAGCTTTTCTGCTGAAAAACAAGGAGTTGTCTTAATTTTTCAAGCCGTTTATTTCCACATTAGACAGATGTCTGGGCTCAGATGAATCCTCTATCCGACAAACACGCCATTATTCCTCCTGCCTTAGAACACGGGGACGTTTTTAACCAGCCTACTATTTTTAGCCGCACTCCCACACACACACACACACACACACACACACACACACACACACACACACTCACCGTCTCCGTCTCCTGTCCCTTGGTTTCTGGCAGTAGTGGTTTCTCTTCGGTGAACTGCTGATCCTTCATGCCAGCCATCCTGGAGAGCAACCTGAAATCACCATGGCAACACACACCTGAGATTAGCTAGGGAGTTTCACCAGCCTAACAAAATCCAATCAAATCCATATTGTGGCTCCAATATCACATTATACCCCTTTACACATTCACACCACGGTCTTATCACTTATCCAGTGAAAGATTAAAACACATGATTCCATTGTCTGGAACTGGCAGCCATTTTTAGCCAAATTATTAGGCGCTTCACAATCATCGTTGTGATGTGTTGTTTTACCCTGTGCAGCAGACCGAGCGTTTTGATTGTGTTTCTTCCCTGCTTTTGACTTGCCTATGCCTATGTTCTTCATTTTTGACTGTTCTCTTCAGACGCTTTCTCCTCCTTATGAACTTAAATTTTAGCTGTTAGCCCTGAGCGTGTTTGTCGTCTCTTCCCGTTCAAAAACGAATGATTGTTTTTAGCTTATTTTTTATTTCTAACACTTTATTTAGCCACAGGGCTCCAATAAGGTTGCAACCCGTACCTTGAAATTGCGGAACAGTTTTTGTCCCGTATTTTTAGCGCTTTTATTTTACAGCGAATTTTACGAAGATTCTCATTTTTGATTGGGTGATACACAACGTCCCTGTTAGTTTGATTGGTCTTTTAACTGTGGGCGGTTCTACAAAGTGTTGTGAGAGAGTTCAAGTTCAAGTTCTGAGCACTTGTAAGGCGCTTTTCACAGTTTTAACGGTCTCAGTGTCAGACACTTAATCATTACTTTATTACATAAAACATTATTACAGTATATACAACATAACGCCGATGTGTAAGTCAAATAAAACAGTAAATTGCAACTCTCTTTATTTTTTAATTAGAAATAGCCTATTTAAAAAACTGCCCTAGCTATTCTATGGATGTGCATTTTCCACGTTGTTGCTGTACAAAATGACAAATATTTTAGCCACCCTATTAAAATACCATTATTATTATTAGAGAAGTCTGGTGAGTTGTATAAGAGCAAGACTGACTGCATTTCAATTAAAGAAATTATTTTTAATGTCTCATATTTTAAGTTGTGACCCCTGTAGCCCCGCCCCCTAGGCCCTGCACTATGCTTCCCTTATTCTTCGCTATTAAAAGTGGTAACCCTAGCCTCCGGAACCATTATTTACATAAAGACGGCTACATAAAACCGCTACATAAAGACGACATATTTTCTTTGTGCCAAAAACAAACAGAACACGAGTTTTGTTCAGTGATTCGAACAGTCTATATGATTATAAAGACATCATTTGTTGATTTACTGCGAAAACCTCTGATATGTCCTGTGGTGTGGAGAGCAAGTGTACAGTTATGAAACTATCTCACGGTTTATCTCAATTAATCCCCTGGTGGATGATTTGTGTGTCAGTGAAGCTCATGCTGAGAGGTGACGGAGACGCCTAAGCGCCGGTAAATATTTATTAAACTTTATCTTTAAGCAGGATTAGTGTTACCACTTTAAATACCCAAACATAAGGGATGCACACTACAGGGGGCGGTGCGGTTTGGGTGGGTGGGGCAACAGGGGCGGGGCTACACAAAATCACCTTCATGTAAAATATTTTACGTTTTCAGGAAAGTATGAACACTGAAACATTATAATAAATTGTCTTTGATTGAAATACAGTATTTCTCTTTTACAACTCAACAGACTTCTCTAACGATAATTGTATTTTATTGGGTGGCTAAAATATTTGTAATTAATGTCAGTAAAAAGTACTACAACACATAAACTAGCATAAAATAGCTGTAAACATTAGCTAGTAAAGTTTTTATGTAACAGTTTTAACTGTCTCAAAGCACACATTGTAGCCTATTTCCAATTTTAAAATACTCTTTTTATTATTACAATTTTATTTTATTACAAAATTTACCATTAGTTATTAATAATAATCGCAATGAGACGAGGTGTTCGAACTAAGAACTGTCTGACAGTGGATTGTTTTTTGTGACTAACTCGATCGCGAATAAAAGACCAATCAAATTAACAAACTAACTAACCAACAAAGGAGCATCTTCATAAATTGCATGAGGGAAAATTTACACGACAAAACCTGTCTCGTATTGATTCAAAACGGGACGAGCAATTACAATCTGAAATACAGGACAATTTCCGTATTTCAAGGGACGGGTGTCCACTCTAAGCAGGCCTGCATTATTCTCTGCTAATGCACAATGCTAACCTATTAATATCTTATCTATAGTTCTGGAAAATAAATTGCATCACATTTAGGTTACACAATCACACTGTAGATTAGACAGAATAGAGTTCCCAGTAGTTTGAAACACTGAAGGTCACAAGGTCAATCCCCTGGAAAAGACTTTTGTATTTAAAAAAAAAAGTTTGACTCTAAACAGGCTAATTGTTAGCATCGTTAGCATCACTGTTCAAAACAAAAACCCCATTGAGCCCAAACAAACAGCAACATGACAGAAAAGCCAACGAAACGTCTCACGACCGTGACTGAAACTCTGAGACGTCACAAGACTCAGACGCACAATTCTCCCAGGCGTCTCCAGAACGCTGCGCTTTCTTCATGAAGCTAAGTCAACAAGCCATCATTCCACTCTTATTACCGCTCCATGGCAATCGCCGCGTGAATCTGGAACCATGGGCGGAGGAAATCAAACCCTCGGATGTGAAGGGTTGGAATGATTCAGAGCCCTGCAGGGAGCCATCATTCTGCTTACGTAACACCTCCCCAGAGATGGTCATACTGGGGTCTAGACATCACCACCACACTGTTTCTTGCCCTTTATCTATCCACTCTGTCCATTTATCCACCTCCTCAGCTTGACTGACATCTACTGACCTTTCCCAAATGATTAACCAGCAATTCAGTGTTGGACCAGTGTTCATTTAGATTTTTAATTTAGTTTTAGTCATAGTCTAAAACTCAGTTTTGTTTTAGTCCCAAATTAGTTATCTTAGTTTTAGTCTAATTTTAGTCGACTAAATACCACAACATTTTAGTTGACTAGATTACAGTATCGAATAAGTCAACGAAAATATAGGTGCTATATATTTTAAATGTTTACTAAAGTTGCTATATCTAAGAAATTATATTTATTTGGAAAAACCTTTTAAAAAATTATTTTACGAACTTTCAAACCAAATTAATGTATTTTCCTAAATGACACCTCAACAAAAAATGACTTTAAAGTAAAGTAGTAAAATAAAATAAATTATAATTGCATCACGTTTAAAAGTAACAAATGGTTGCACAGTGAAATAAAAAAGAAGTTTCATCATCAGATGGCGCTTCAGGTGTGTTTTATTTTTGCTCGTTGCATTTTTATTGTTGCTCCTCGCGGCATACAGAAGGTTTTTATAAGGCCGCGTTAAATGTAAAATGAACCCATATATCTGACCTTTTCATTTGCTTTTCGTGCCCCGCTGAAATCCTCCATGTCCTGATTGGTTCTCATTGCGTTTTCACCCGCCTTTCTCCACAAGCTCAGATTATGATTGGACGTCGTCACAAAATTTAGTTATTATTAGTTGACGAAAGTGTCAATAAATGTAGTTAACGTTTTTGTTTCTGAGCGGGAACTTTTATATTTAGTTCTCGCTTCATCGTCAGGGAAAAAATGTCGTTAACTAAGACAATGACGAAAATATTTCATCGGTTTTGGCCCGAGAAGAGTGCAGGAGTAGTGTTTCAGACAGCTCACCACATAGCTGCCGTGATATTGTGTTACCTATCTAGTGTTTTTGAGCCGGCGTCGAGCTGAAATAACAAGCTGGAGATGCCTTTTGTGTTTTCAACCCCGTCGTACGAGTTGCTATGGTTGTCCGGCCCTACGACGGATCCTCGCCGGTCGCTAGCGACGTGGTATGTAGCACTTCATTAGAAAACCCTAAAGTGCATCGCTACGCTAATGGAGATTTGTGACCAGTAGACGAGTTGAAAAGGTCAGGGATCTACTCGCTGCGTCGGCACTGTAAATACACGAAGGGTAGACGGAGCTGAGACACAAACATAGCCATATTTTTAACACTGACTACTAATGGATGAAAAACAACAATTCACTTACATTTTCATACGTGTGCTTTGAGACAGTTAAAACTGTGAAAAGCGCCTTAAAAACCATGTCCGTAGTCAGACGTGCTACAGTAAAAGCTTTTATTGGCTCAAAAACAGAAATAAAGAAACATTAGACACGCCGCGACACTTAACAGAGACAAAATAACACTGGAAGAAGTAAGATTAAACTAAATACAATCATTAATATTACAACAAACAGAAACCACAAACTACGACCAAACTAGCTTAGCTTAGCGCTAACAAACAGATTCAATGTGTCATCGCAGAAAGAGTCAAAACAGTTGAAAATAAACATGCAAGAAGTAAAAAATCCAAGGAACAAACACAATCAAAACGCTCGGTCTGATAAACAGGGGATTATAATACTTCACTCTTCACAGCGTCAGAAAAACAATGCTTGACGGGCCTCATGCAGTTGCTTTGCGCATGCGTGGACTGTTGCAAAGGATCTTGGGAAATGAAGTTCTGACCAATATAATTTACTTTTTGTTATCTATCATTCATAATAAGTAAAACAATATAAAAATGATACAAGTCACAAGTCAGGTTTGTTAAATAAAGAAAATTTTGTATGTTTAGGAGAATATTAATAATATGTTCTTGAACCAGAGATGTAAAAAAAAAAAACATTTTTTTGTTGGAATTTTTATTTTGTCCCTGAAAAATCAGGCTGGTGCTTATATTCGCGTAAATACGGTAGTTAGGATGTTTGAAAAGCCGTGGGGAATTATAGGAAATAGAAAATGCGAGTGAGGCAATTTGGCCACTAGAGGCAGTAACAAATTGTGCTCTGCATGTATTTATTTACCACAACTGCCACATATGGAATATGACTGTGGAAAAGGCCGGTGTGAGATTTCTCTAGCAGAGAGACAATCAATAAGACAGATCCAAAAACAAGTTCTGACCTGATATACAGAAACCCAATCGATACCTGGAAACTATGCTAGCGAATGTTTATGCTCTGCGTTTGAAACTAGCACACGTTTCATAACTAGGAACTGGTCATGAGGTGGTTTTAGATGGAGTCAATTTCGTTTATTTAACACAAGAATGTGATTCCGTTGAAACTCCAAAACGTGACAAATCTACCCAGAAAACACAAACAAGATAGAAAAACTGCATGCAGAATTACCAACAATTGGGAAAAAAAACTACCAAGTGTGGCTGAGTGGCTCCACTGTAAATCAATTTATCTTTTAGCAACTCGGGATTGTGGGAACATAAAGACCATTGTAATTTAAGGACTGTAAGGTGAACTTAAATTTAGGGGGGGTTCGAAATTGACTCGAAAAAAATACGTGTCTTATATGATTGGATGATAGGTGTTGATTAATGGCGCGAATAATAATCGAATGCACTCATAGTCGGAAAATTATAATGCAATATGAATCACGAGTTATTTCTTGCCTGAAAAATATGTGTGAAAGATTAATGACCAGCAAATATAACCTAGCCAACAAGCTGTTTATCCGACGCCGTTTGAAGAGGATCTAAGCGAAGGATTATTATCCCCTGTTTATCAGACTGAGCGTTTTGATTGTGTCTGTTTTTTTTTTACTTCTTGCTCGTGTTGCAGACGACGTGTTTCCATTTTTTAGTGATTGTTCCTGACTTGAAATATGGAAAAACGGGGGCTTATGTTTACCTGCATATTTGAAATTGGTGATTATAAGCACCCCCCAAGTTTTTGAGCGTCGAAATTTCAAAAAAATAAGGGGTGCGTATATTCATCGTAAATACGGTAGTCGAAAAAACCAAACACAAAAGATCTACGTTCCTCTAAAGTGTCAGAATGTGGAAACCACCGGCAGCAGAAAAGCAAGAGCAGCTCAGACGTTCATGAGAACTATCTCCTCTGAAAAGCCAACTGTCAGGACGCATATCCTCTTCCTACACCAGCTAGCGACTAGCCCGGCCTCCGTGTCCTCTCTGTTGATGTGTTATATGATGAACCATCACGCTGAGATTCTGACAAGAACATTTCTCCAAGTGGCCCAGGGTCGGGTTCTTACAACAACACCGTTTATAAGCGAAACCTTTTGTCTTCACGTCCACTGGCTCATGTGTAAGACAAGTGGAGTAAGTACTAGGGCTGCACGATTTAGAGAAAAAACCTAATTGCGATTTTGAAAAGTGTTACAATTGCGATGCGATTTTCGGTTTTGCTACTTTTAAGTGCACAAAACTAAAATTATGAATAAAATATGTTGTTTGATGCTTCATGATTATTAGACACCCGAATATAAATACAAAAGAATACGAATGGAAATTAACTTAACCATTTGGTTGTTTGTTTTTAAATGTAATCATTTTTAAAAATTGTAACTTAATGTGAAACACTGAAAAATGTATTCAGACACGCTCACATGTAGCAATGTTGTCACTGGTACTGAAAAGACGTTTTGATGGCATAGAGTGATACATTTACTTTGAGTAAATACATTTACTTTGAGTAAAAGGTCAACCATTCTTAAACTTAAAAATTCAAAAATAAATTCCATTTTTATAATATTCTATATAGATATAACATTCCAAAAATTACAAATTCTCCCAGTCGGTATTATGAATACAAAATAATCTGTCCATTCCGGATGAAAAAATTATGTTCTCTGTCTACTTTTCTCATTTTGCACAGTGCAATTTTTATATTTATCTCCTGGCTTTTTCAGTCTCACTCGTCCCAACTATCGCCTCTTGGTCTGTCTCTGTCCATTTCTCCTCTGTAGTTAGTGTCTCTCTCTCTCTCTCTTTGTTTTCGATAACTTTTAATAACTGTAATTGTTATACATTCCATTGCTATGTCAAACTTTCTCTCATCTTCAAATTTACCGCCTGAGACCCACAGAATCAATGCCTTTCCGCGTTAAGGTCGCGCCATTTTGGTTTGAAGTGGATGGATAGATTTCAAAATCGTGAGATTCAACCATTTTGATTGGTGGGGGAAACACCTCAGCCTCGTGAGGTTCGGTTATCGCGAGTTAAAACCTCGACATCGATGCGATTAAGGTTACTCGTGCAGTCCTAGCAAGCTCACTAGTGTACGCATTTCTGTCCAAAAGGAGTATGAGCCACAATGCTGGTGATGATGTCCCTCACAGAGCTCACTTCACACCTCCAGACCCTGGAGATCGGCCAGCGGGGTGAGATATCCTCACAGTGTTTTGCACGCAGGGTCCATCAAAGTTCCGGCCCCTCACACTGGCTCTCGTCAAGTAGCCGCTTGCTTCTAGATGCCAAGCGGCCAGAAGGTGAAATGGTATGTGGTCACCAGAAGAGCTGCTTTACCACTGAAAGTCTTTCCTTTTATCAAGTGTTTGGATCAATGGCAATGAAGAGACGGTGAGGTGTGGTTTCATGAACCTTCCTATTATGTTCGGGGTCAAATGTTTTTTATATTTTAAAAATACTTAAAAGCTTTGAAACTTCTCCTGCTTGGCTTATTTGGTGTCATTATCATACAAAAAATATAACAATTCAGTTCACGTATGTGTAACACCACCGCTACTTGTTTATGCTTCAAAGAATCTGTTCGGATCATTGACCCGTGTCAAAAGTTTAAAAATAAAAATAAAGAACCTTAAAAGTATTTTCCCACTTTGAATCTACATATAAACAAAAATTGGTTCCGTTTACATATTTGTAACACCCGCACATGTTTTTGTTACAAAGATGATGTGCAGATCAATTTGACTTTTCAGACAAAATGGAAGCTAAAAATAATCAGAAAGATCAAATACTATTTGTTTCTTTGCAACAATGAGACACAATACACCGCTGACACACACACACACACACACACACACACACACACACACTGTTTTGTGGAACTTGTCTCTCCTGCATGAGAAATTATTATTATCATGTGTTAAAATGGATGCATAAATTGCCAGGAAGACTAAAATGCTTATCGTTTTTGGCCATTGATTTAGGAGTAATGTTGGCTCACTGAAACTTGACCTTGCTTTGGACACTGAGCAGAAACACATCAGATGGTCGCTGTTGTGCGATTGGAAAAAAAGACAAAAAAAGCTTAATATTTAAAGGGATTAATCCCTAAAACCAAACAGCGCCGCTTACACTCTGACCTACGTGTGGTTCATGCGGCTAGTCTTGGTTGGATGGGAAGATCAAGAACAATCCGAGTCTCATCTATCGGTACAAATTCAGCTCTGCGTAATATTAGATGTAGAGAAGACATATCTCACGTCTCGTATTAATTATGGAGAGCAAGATCAGGCGAGTTTTGCACTAAGGTTGAGGACGAGTCTTAAAGCCTGGAGGTACCGTATTTACGCAAATATAAGCACTGCTCTTTTTCGAATTTTCAAAAAAGATATTTATAATATACAGTATAAGCTTTTATTGGCTCAATACCAGAAATAAAGAAACATTAGACACGCTGAATAACACCGGAAGAAGTAAGAAAAAACTAAATACAGTACAATATTTTTGATTACAACAAACAGAAACTACAAACGACCTGGTTAGCTTAGCTTACAAACGGCTCCAATGTGTCATTGCAGAAAGAGTCAAAACGGTCAGAAAATGAAGAACACGAGCAAAAAGTAAAAAAACCAAGGAACAGGCACAATCAAAACGCTCGGTCCAATAAACAGGGGATAATAATTCCTTCACTTCGATGAGCTCGCTTTGCGCATGCGCCGACTGGTGCAAAGGATCTTGGGCAATGAAGTTTTGACGACTAGAATCGACTCTGTTATCTATTATTCAAAGAAAACAATATCAAAATGATACGCGTCACAAGTTAGGTTTGTTAAATAAAGAAAACAATTTTATTTTTAAGAGAATATTACCGTACGTAATTGAAGTGAAATTTTATTTTTTTATTTTGCGGGGTGCTTATATCCGCGTAAATACGGTAATTCTAAAAGGACTGCATGTTGAAATGCCGAAGGTTTTCTCATTCCGTGCTTAGTGATGAGCCTCTTCAACATTTCTAGCTCGGACAGCTTCCAGGAGAAATGGGATTTGTAAGAACGAGACAGAGAGGTTTTCGAGGCATCTGTTGCGGTATTATATAAGCCAGAAATGAGAGCATCGTGCTGTAGACTCGCAAAAAAGATGCACTAAAAATACAATTAACGTCTACGTGCATCATCGTGATTTCCCAGTGTGGCAACGACTTATCAATCCTCATTCACTACGGCCTCTTTCCAAACGTGTCAAGATCTGTCAGAGGACCCAGATCGGCCCACCTAGAGAATTCAGTGGTCATCTGGCCTGCACTCAAAGCTGGCACCACACCAGGTACGCTGGCTGGCGTCAGATATTCCATGAAGTGTCATTGAGATTAGGAAAACAAACTCAGGAGCTCAGCCTACACCTCTAATAAAAGGTGAAAGGTCACCGCTTGGCAAACGTGCCCTCTAGAATCAGAAGGTGGTCACAAAGACTGCTGGTTTTTTGGCAAAGACCTCATACGTTTTGCAGACTACTTCAAAACCTGTCGAGTTCCTGCCCTGGCAGAGATTCTGAAGCTCTTGTCTTCTTTTCTCATTGTGATACGTGATTCGGCATCTACACATTCAGCCCCTTGTTGTTATGCCACAAGTCACATCCGATGCCAATCCTTCACGCGCACCAGCCAACTTAGCCAGGCTCCGCTTTGACCGTTTCCACATCGGCTTGTCAAGACAAAGAACTTCCTTACCTTTTCCAGAAGATGCTCCTGCAATTCTGTCAAAGGATTTTGTTGTTGTAGCCCCTCGTGCGGAGATGCTGTCTTCCCTGTGAGGGCTAGGCAATGAGAGTCTCTCTACCTCTGTTCCGCCCTCCCTCGCTCTCTCTCTCTCTCTCTCTCTCCCTCGCTCGCTCCCTCGCTCCACCCCTCCCCTGCTCTCTTTCTTTGCTCTGTAATAAACAGAGAACACGTGTCCCTCTTGGATGATGCAGCCTGAGCCGTACCAACAGATGAGAGCGAGACAGACGGAGGGAGGGAGCGAGGGATGATGGGAGGAGGGAAACGGGGAGAGGGACACAGATGAGGACACGGAAAAGAGACAGATTAGAAATTCGATACAGTAGAGCAGTGGTCCCCATCCTTTTCGTCGTCACGGACCGCTCAACATTTGATCATTTGTTTGGGGGGGGTGGGGGTTTAGTTTTTCATTTGGTTTTAAATAATATAATAATATTTCTTGGTATTTAAACATGCTTTCAAAATAAAAAAAAAAACTGTTAAGATTAAGTTATTTTTATGTTTAATAT
>CM051501.1:2932996-2969738 GCA_028031935.1 Paedocypris micromegethes | reverse complement strand
AAAAAAAAAAAAAAAAAAAAGAGGACAATCGGCACGGCCTCAAGACACAGACAGGCTTCTCAGAGGTTGATGAACATGCTTTAATGGTGCAAAATTAACTCCTGTGATAAAATAAATAAAAAACTGTAACAAAATATTAGTCTTTTTTCTTTTTGAAGCTTTGATATCAAAATATATATATAAATGGAGCGTAAGTAATATATATAAAAGGAACGTAACTCCTGTAGTACAATAAAAAAAACACATCTGTAAAATTGTGTACCAAATATTAGTCACTCTTTTTAAATAAATGAATAAATAATATTATGAAATGATGTTCTAAATATCAACTCTTCTGTTAGAAATTCCAGCTTCAGCAATATCTCTTGATGAGAAGAATAATAGAAGAGTTTCACAAAGATACAAAGCTTTATAATGTGAGCGAAGAGATCTCCGGCACCTTCATCTCTTTACATTTGTACATTGTGTGTGTGTGTGTGTGTGTGTGCGTGCGCAGACCCGTCCACACAAGGCAGCCTTGTGTGGACGGGTCTGCGCACGCGCACACACACACACACAGTTTTTTTTTTATTAGGTATCTAGGTATTTTTATCGAGTAAAAAAGTAGTGCCGTGTTTTTGCCGGTCAATTTACCTACACGCGTAATGATCCTGAACCCGCGTGATGAAGAAGCGTTGACAATATCAATGGCCCGGACGTACACCACCTTTCAAAAGTTTGGGGTCACCTGGACAATTTTGTGTTTTGCATGAAAAGTCACACGTTATTTTCTAAGAACAAGGACAGACTGTGGAGTTTAACAGGGAAGTTCTCTATTTCTGGCCATTTTGAGCGTTTGATTGAGCCACAAATGTGATGCTCCAGATTCTCAAGCTGCTGAGAGGAAGGTCAGTTTAACAGCTTCTTTAACCAGCTAAACAGTTTCCAGCAGCGCTCACATGATCAAACAAGACTTTACTATCATCCTTCTGACACAATTAGGGGGAGGGGTTACATTTTAGTAGACATTATTACATTGTAAAAAAACTTTGTATTCTAACTTTATTTAAAGTAAGAAATTAGATGCAGCGAAGACCCCGAAGATGCATTTTTAATACCATATGTCTTAAAAGCAGGACTGGCAAAAGTCGAATAGTCGACACTTCGACCTGGACCACTGAACTTCAAAAGATCCTTATGACAACCCCCGCAATATATATACAGTAGATATATTACATAATAAGGCAATATAATGCTAATTTAAAACAAATTTAAAACTTGTATTTAGCCTTATTTTTCCGTATTTCCGTGGATTGTTTATTTTTCGGACCATAATTCAATAGTTTAAACTCACTGATGAGCAAAAAAAAAATCCATTCACTAACATTTGTTTAATTTTTATAATTTTACAATTACCCAGATATAAAGCGTGCATGGGGTTTTAAGCATTTTAAGAGTTATATGTGCGTCTTTGATGTGATTTTTTTTAAACAAACCATCAATTTTGTGACCATCGTTGTACGTTTCAATTCTTTAAAGTTGAATCGAGGCAATTACAAAGTTCTCAAGACAAGCTTGTTTAATATTTACACCGCGTGAGGAACTTCTCTGCCCAGCAACTGCCCACCAGTGAAGCGCGTGAAGGAATCGCCCCCCCTGCTGGTAATTACACATCAGTGTTCTTATATTCACTGTCGTTACTCATTCCAGGGACGTGTGAGAAGCAGAAAACACAGATTATCCATCGTGGTCTCACCTGGAGGATGGTCTGGGCAATCTCTGGGTTTTCCGGGTGGTCAAAATGCAGGATCTGGGAGCCAAAGCCGTAATAATACGGCCCCATCTTTTGTAGGTCGACGACCTTGGGATCGGCCCCGAACACGGTCCTCCAGCCCTCGCGAAACACCTTCGGCAGCTCCACCGACAGCACACGCCGCTTCCGCTCGTACAGGCCCTTGGCCAACCAGAGGGGCATCTCCATCTTAGTGCCCTGTGAGTGCGGGCACACGCATTAGTGTCTACGAAAACACCGGGCAGGTGTATGGAATCATTCTAGTGCCAAAAAAGCGTCACATCAAATTCAAATTTTATTTGTCACACACAAATTATACGTGGCACAACATGTAGTGAAATGTTTTGTGTTTTTTGGTCGTTCCAGCTTTAAACCTAGGGATGGGGGAGGTACAACAAAATGTGCAAGGGGGAAAATACAATAAAAAGACAAAGAATAGAAAATGACAAAACAGGGTATAAATTTAAGCTCACATTTAGGTTTGGTTTTTTATTTTTTGCAATCGTGACGTTTTTATTCAACGCTTCTTTTTTCGCTACAGATTTTTTCTTTTTTTTCCGCTTGGACTTGGCATTAGCTCCACGTGGGGCGGTCCTTACTCTTATTGGCTGGTGAGAATGTGATTGAATGTGAATATTTAGCCACATTGTGCCAAATTAACACTTTAGTCTCATGTCATAACATTCTCACCAGCCAATCAGAGTAAGGACCGCCCCCACGTGAAGTTAATACCAGAAGCCCAAACTGAAAATTCTGAGGCGAAAAAAAAGTTTCAAACGAAAAATAAAAAAACTAAACTTTCTCTTTAAAGCATTTTCGCACTAATTATAAATTAATTTAAAAAATATATATATATATATATTATTATTTTTGACACAAATACAGGTGTGGCCTGATAGTAGAGAGCTGGACTCGCAACAAAAATGTCGCAGGTTCGAATCCCGGTTCATCAGTTCGTCAGCGACCTGGACAGTGACACTTTGAAATAAAGAAACCCGTTTTAAAGGCACAATAAGGCCGCTTACCTCGGGAATATCGCGCGTCTCACTGGATTTCTCCAGAAAGCCGAGCCGCGGGAACGCGCAGTCTGTCCGGCATGGCAGTCGCTCGTGCGAGAGTAAAATATCATCCAGCGAGAAGAAGTTCTCCTCCTTTCCGATCCCGGGAGGAACGGGGTTATACGATGCCTCCATTGTGAAGGCTACCCGGAGAATGCGACATTAAACATGACAGGCGAGCGATAGCGACATTTGGCGCCAACGTTCAAAAGAAAAGTAATCGACAGCAGACTGGTTAGATTCGGACAGGCATGAGCAGTGGATAACCGAGAACCTGATCAGCGCTCACAATCTCATAAACACACGCGCGCGCGCGCACACACACACGCGCGCGCGTCACAAAAGCTTTAAATGTATATAAAAATTTATGTTTGGGGATTTTTTTTTTTTTTAGAAACTTTATAGTTTTATTAAAACCACGTAAAACTCAAATATTATTTGTAATGAAAATATTGTATGTTATTAGAGCTAAATAAATATTCAAATAGAAAAAATACGACGGGGGAAAAACCGAGAGAGAAAATGTCTTGTTTACTGTTCAATCTAAAGATACGTTTCACGTGTTAAAATGACGTTTCAGTAAAAAAAAATCCATTCAGTGCATTAAAAGCTACTGCCAATAGGTGCCGCTGTTTTATTACATTTCCCCAGTTGAACAGCACTGCAATTAAGGGCAGATTTGTTGACGTTTAGTCTGATCGATAATGACAAGCATCAGCTCTAATAATTATTGGCATAATTAACCCTACGTTAGCTGGTAAATCATACACTGAATAAACATCACAGATCCTTGTGTTTGACACCATATTTTGGTTCAATCTTTAAAATCAATTTTTAGAAACTTTCGTTTTAACATGATTATAACTTATTATTATTATTAGATACGGGAATTGACTTGCATGTTAAAACGAATGTTTCTAAAAATTGATTTTAATGACTGAAAGTAGACAGACAGACAGATCGATTGCGTTTCGTGTTATTACGCCATATACTGTACTTTATTAATTGAATGTTTATCTGACCCACCTTCGCTGCGATTGGACTCCACCACCTGGTGACTCGAACTGTGGTTATGATGTGATATTTACTTGTGGTTTGTTTTGTTCATTATGACGTTTGTGGTGTACGGTGTTTATTTATTTATAGTGTGTGCAGTGTGGTTTATGTTTATGTTAAAGAATGTATGTTTATTTGCCTATTTACTCTTCATTTAGATGGATAGATTTTATATACATATTTATCCTGCTGTTGTGACATGCCATTTCCCCACTGTGGGACAATTAAAGGCTTTTTCCAATTCAATTCAATTCTATTCGATACATTCCTTCAAATTCTACAGATTCCTGTCTATAACAACCCAATACTGTATTCACATTTCACAGTAGTATTGTTTATATTAGTAATTATATGTAGAAAGTAATCATCAGTAATCAAGATAAGAGAAGATAAGATGGACTTTATTAATCCCACATTTTTGTGCTCAACAGCAGCAAAAAACAGAGAAAGAAAGAAGTTTTTTACAAACACGAATAAAGCCAATTTAAATGACAACTGTGAAGGCAAAAATGCAAGAAGCAAAGACAACGAACGAAAGAAACAACAATAAATAGTTTGTGCAAAAATACAACCGTGCAAAATCAATGGTGCAATATAAACTACACAACTAGTGTTTTACGTTTACTGGAGTGTAGAAGCAGCGCAATAGAGCGATCAGATCATCTTGCTTGAAGTGTGCGATTTGGAAAAACGACTGCAAACAGTTTCGCTTACGTGTTTAACCCATTTCGACAAACAAACATCCAAACAAACACGACACGTGGGCTGAAATCCAAAAGCAAAGGCATTTTTTCGGGTGCGGAACAACACGACGTTACAAATCGTGTTTAGTTTGATTCTAATTACGTTACGTGTGTCATTGACAAATCGCGATTGGACTGCGTGTGTGCGTGCGTGGGTGTGTGTGTGTGTGTGTGTGTGCGTGCGTGTGTGCGTGTGTGCGTGTGTGCGTGTGTGTGTGTGTGTGTGCGCGCGCGCGGCACCTCTGCACATCTCGCGACTGTTAATCCGCGTATGCGCAGTAACCGCCTCTATTGTCTCAGACGGCGGCGGCGGACAGACGGAGCTCCGCGTGCAGGGGAGCGGCGCGCGCCTTGACCCGAATCGCGTGTGTCACGGCCGGATGATTCCGTCTGGTTCCGTCCAGAGCGACGATTCTGTGGATGCGTGGCGGCGCGTGGCGATCCGGGGGCGGCGTGCCCGCTCGGTGGCGTCTAAACGGGGGAAAACGTGTTGCGTCTTTTCGAGGCGACTCGGCGTCCCATGATCCGCCCGGCTCTTCCCGTCAGACGTGACCCGCGACGCTCGTGACACTCTCCCCCACACAGCGACACTCCCGCATGGGGGGCAAGCAGAGCACGCCCGGGCGCTCCCGCGGAGCCTTCCCCGGCGTCTCGACGGATGACAGCGCGGTGCCACCCTCGGCCCACTTCGGGCACTACCGGGCGGGCGGCACGATGGGACTGCGCAGCCGCTCGGTGAGCTCGGTGGCGGGCATGGGCATCGACCACAGCGCCGCGGTGCCCTTCGGCTTCTACACGCCGCGCGGGACGGACGCGGACAGAGGCGGGGGCGGCTCGGGCTCAGACCCGGCGCGGGACGGCGGCGGCAGTGGCGGGCACCACGCGGACATGCTTTACCTGGGGCCCCGCGCGTCGCTGGCAGACACGCTCCCCCTGCACATAGCGCCGCGGTGGTTCAGCGCGCACAGCGGTAAGTGTCGACTCCAGCTCCGCAAAAACAAAGCGCGACGGGCCGCCACATGTGGTGCGGAATAGCGCCCGAGGGCACGCGACTGCTCTAGATTTCGCGCCGGCGGGAAAAGGAGGGGGGCATCTGACTGTGTGACCGCACAAACCTCACGCGTGTGGACGTCGCTGGACCAGATTCACGTAATGATTTAATGACTGTGGTTGTGTTTTGTCATCTGGCTCGATTCTGTTCGAATCGAATCTTTTTCATCGGTTCACTTGGGTATTCAATCAGTGGTTTGGATCGAATCCAATTTCCAATGAGTCAGTCACTTGACTTAATAAGAGTCGACTCTTTTCAATCGGTTCACTCAATGCGTGCAGTTTATGAATGTCGAGTCTTTTCTGTCAGCTCCGAACGGTCGCTTTGTTACGTTTTGGAGCCTCTCGTCATCAAGTGTAGTTATTTTGGGGAAAATATGGTTGTTTGTCGTCTGCTCTCGGTCCGACTCATATTGATTCTGTGCGATTCGAATCTTTGACATCGGCTCACTTGGGTTTTCAATCAGTGTTTTGGATCAGATCCAATTCGAGTCATTTCCAATGAGTCAGTCACTTGACTTAATACGAATCGACTCTTTTCAATCGGTTCACTCAATGCGTGCAGTATATGAATGTCGAGTCTACTAATTTTATTGTAAATTAAAAACTGACTGAAAAGAACAGTTTGTTCAAGCATCGACTCAATTAGTGACTCGTTCGTTTCAGCCATTCACCTCCT
The DNA here is from genome assembly GCA_028031935.1 of Paedocypris micromegethes. Taxonomy (NCBI): domain Eukaryota; kingdom Metazoa; phylum Chordata; class Actinopteri; order Cypriniformes; genus Paedocypris; species Paedocypris micromegethes. The sequence continues at coordinate 2,963,381 of CM051501.1, read as the reverse complement.
TTTGGATTTTGACCTTGCTTTTCTACGTTAAACTTTACATTGCCATCCAAAACAGTTGTTCGCTTGTCATATCGATGATTGGTATTTTTCAGTATATGGTCTTTGTTGGCAAAACGGGTTTCGACTGTTGTGACGAGTTGTTTTTGTTCTTCTCTCGTTCAAATCAAATTCACATTTTATTGGTCACTTACATATTATACGTGGTATAGTACAAGTAGTTAATGGGTACAGAGAGTTTTATTTCCAAACATCACGTGTTTTTGTCAACGTTGTCCCCAATTGGTTTTTCCCTCGTTGAGACCGATGGGCGTGACTCGCCAGGTTGTTATCGAGCGAAACCGAGTCGTTGTATAAAGGTAAACAACAAGGCTTCATTCACGAGGCTCGTCTCAAGCGCTTTCGAGCCTCTCGGCGCTTGTTAGTCAATCCCTCGTCTTCGCCTCCAGAGACTCGGCAAATGTAAACAATTTGACTCAGTTTTCCTTTAAAGGTTATTTCGCAACTGCAAACGAGTCTTCCGCTCATTGTCAGGGCGTCGCTGGCGCTAACAGGTGAAGCTTCGGGCCTTGAATGTCACGGCGGGTGATTTGGCTTCCAAACCGCGATCAGCCGCAGGATTCCGGGTTGCCACTGTGAGCTAATGAATGTCACGGCGAGAGGCGGAGAGGTCAGGTGTCTTTGTGAAGGGCGGGACCCAGGGAATCATGGGTAAGAGCTTGCAGGGACCACCAGCACCCCTGCGGCGTGTAAATAACGTTCTCCGTCTATTTATAATGAACATCTATCCATCTACGCGACAAAAGCTGCCATTGGTTTGCATCCCAACAAATTCCAAGTCGTTTAGGTTTTCCGTACGCAAATATTCGCAGACCAACGCACACTAGAGCTCCCAAGTTTGACAAATGTTGCAGGATTTTTGAAGTTCGTGAAACATGTTTACAGTCGAATTCGGTTAATTGGACATATTGGAACGTAACGACAAAATTAATGTATCGTGAAAATGCCGTTATGAGCTTTATTGTTTCGAAGCCGTAGAAACGATATAAGTGAACGGAAGTGTATTTACAAACAAATTCTTCGGAATGATTTCCACAATTTTGTAGAGTGGGGAACACGGTAAAAAGTAGTTGACAAATTTCCATCGATGTTTGAATATTTGATCCTTTTCTCCTCCGATACGGTTGCATCGCTTGTTTCTATGTAATTTGATAAATGACTTCAGCGTAGAATGTCGTAGCCAGACGTTACGTTCGCTGTACCTGAAAGACTCTCTTGTAGATACTTTGGTCCTATAAACTGGAATTTTTGGTTCAATAAGTGCCCTTTTAAAACTTTTTATAATGAGCTTTTTGGGTTTTTTTTGGATTGAGGTCCAAATCTGGTCCCAGACAAGTGGACCAGATAACCAGAATCGACTGTTTTCGAGATCCAAGTTTAGTTAAGAATATTTCCCGTTTGGCCCTTTATATAATATTTATGAATCCCAACGTGTCAGTCAGACTGAGGAGTTATTTCCCGGTTCACGTTCATCTATTAGACACATTGATTTTTTTTTTCCCCAACAGATTCGTTACGTTGCTTTGCAAATTTAAATACTTAAATAAATGCTTTATTGAAGAGTTTTTTTTTTTCTCAACTATTTTGAAATGAGAAACCGGTTTTATTTGTTTTGTTTTCTCACCATTTATTTTTCCGTCTACTGCGTCAAAAAGCAATTCTTAATGTATCCGATATTTATTCGTGACTTAAGCAACATTCCGACGGTTAAGTCCAAATTTTCACTCAGATTTACCTTGCTGCAGTTAATCACATCTAACAAATACGAAATTAGATCTATTTTATTCCCATATATCAATATAAGCTGCTTTCATTTCTGGGTCACCAGGAGCTAATTTTTTAGAAGGCGGAGTCACCCTGATGATCAACCAATCAAGCAGCGGTTTTCAGTATGAACGTGGTCCATCTTTGTTGGTGTGTCATACGTGGACGGAAGGTTCTCCGTGTTGGGAAAGATCAAGACGATCAAGATGGCCGACAATTGGCGGCGTCAGTGTGTCGGGAACGGTGAAGTGCCGTTTTGTTTCTGGTTCTCGGAAACGCTCTCTAGCGTGACTGCGCTGGATTCGCCGGGTAATTCTGTTTATTCTCTGTGGGCAAACAGAGAAAGCGATTACACCAGTGACTCGTGGAATAATGTGGTGAAAGCCACTTGTTTAATTTATTATTCTCATGTTTACAGTGTCTGCTGAACGAGAATATGCTAGTACTTTGTTTTACTTTCTCTCTCTTTCTCGCTCTCTCTTTGTTTCCTCTATCTCTCTTTCGCTCTCCTGTTTTTTTCTTCTCTTTTGTTCTTTCTCTGTCACACTCGATTAATTTTTTTTTGTCTCACTTTTTCATTCTGTTTCTTTCTCTTTTCTCCTTACTGTTCATCTTTTGTTCTCTTTCTCTCTCTGACTCTTTTTCTTTTTCTGTCTATCTTTTTCTCTCTCACTCTTTCATTCTCTCTTTCTCTCACACTCTTTTCTCTTTTATTTTCATTTTCTGTCTCTTCTTATTTATTTTCTCACTCTTTCATTCTTGATCTTTCTCTCTTTTACTCCCTCTTTAATTCTCTTTCATTCTCTGTCTGCTTTCTGTATTTTTTGCTCTTTCACCCTCTCACTCTCTCTCGCTTTTGGTATCATTTCTCTGTCCATTTCTTTGTGTCCCTCTCTTTTGCTCTCTCTTTTCTTGATCTCTCTCACTCTTTTATTCTTCATCTTTTTTTGTCTCTTTTTCTCTCTCTCTCTCTCTGTTTTTTTTCTTGTTTTCCCTCTCTCTTTGTCTGATTCTCTCTCTAACCTTTAGCTGTTTTTTCTTCATTTTGCTCTGTGCTTGTTTCTCTGTTTCTGTGTGTGTGTGTCTCTTTTTCACTTTTCCCTCTCTCTATTTATGTGTTTCTGTCTCTCTCTCCGTCTCATACATGATGGTTTGGTTTTACTGGCCTTGTTTTGTATTTCCTGTTCCGAATATTCCTTTTAATTTTTGTTTAAACATTTAATAATGACTTGTGTCAGTATTACACATCGAAATTTTGCTAACAATTCTAAATTTTGGTTATTTTCAGTAACCTCTGATGTTTAAATCTGCACTTTCCTGTAAAGGAAGGAGTCGCTCACCTGCACAAAAGTGATTGCTGAGCTAAAAGTGTTCGCTTTAATCATTCCCACACAACCATTAGAAAGAGTAATCATTTACCGGCTGGATTAGCCCAGATTACGCAGCAGTTTATGTTCGCTGCTCGCGGAAGTTTATCATTATTCATTTCACATTTAGTTACCGGGACATTTCATTTCATATTTCTTATAAACTGCATAACATGAGAAACTGAAAAGAAAACTTTCAGTCATGGAGTCATAACTCTCAGCCAATCACATTTTAGGGCCGGGGCCTTGTAGCTGCAGCCCCTCCCCCTACATTGTGCTCGACACATTTCAATGTTTCTTTGGCAATAATGCAGAACACAATGTTTATACTGCCCCTAGTGGCCATATTGGTCAAACTCTTTTGTCTTTTTTCGATGGAAAGGACAAAAAGCAAACTGAATGAAAACATGGCAAACATTTTTTTTTTTGGATAGACCAGTGGAGCAACAGCAGATATTGTTCGTCATATTCTCAGCATGATTTGCATAAAAACATAATTTGCATACTGCTTTACTGTAACTGTACCTCATGATGAACACACATGCGTTTTATAAATTCTCGAACAATCATCAGGCGTTTTCAGACAAATCCCCACAATGTTTCTCTGTTCCGTGCATAAGTGATCTTTTTTTTTTTTTCTCACCACAAACGAAATGATGCAGATCGTCTCCGTGACGAGATTGTGAGCAACGTTCCGCTCGTGTCTCTCGCGTGTCACATCGAGGAAGAAGAGACAAGAATTTACACGCTCGTCTCAGCCATTCACACACTCGTGCAATCACGGCGGGGGACGTTTAGCTGCGGAACTCGCTGCTCTTGAGCGCCACCTAGTCTGTTTCACTGGAACTTCAGCCGCAGATGTTTGAAAACACAAAGCATACAAATATATATCGACTACTAATTCTGGCTGAATATGAAAAAAATATAAAAGTAATTTTGTTTTCGTTAAACTTCGTTAAACTAAAAATGAAAGAATTACTTTTGTATTATGAGAACAATAACAGATTAGTAATGATGAAGCTGGGTTTTTTTTATACTAAGTGGGGTTTGTGTTTTGCAGTAGAAGGAAGATTATTAAAAAAAAAATCTAAATTAATAACACTTGTAATATTGCAAATAATCTAGTTTAATATAAATAATGTCTAATGGTAGCTAATCAACATTCTCCACATTAGTAGGCAGGATTGAATATTTCCTTTTGTATAGAAGTGCATTATGGACTCTAAAGCAAATTATTGGGGCTTTTTTTCTCAGGATTGTGGGTTATAAAGTCAGATTATGTTCATCTAATTTATATAACTTGCAATTCTGAGAATAAAGGTTGCCAAATGTTTTTATTTTCAAGCTTCTGTACATTTGCAACAATTTTACCCCGTGCAACACTTTTGCTTTCTGCTTGGTTTTTATTAAGCATTATTAATTGTTGTTTTTATGTTTTATTGTTTTAATAAGGCGATAAGAGTCTATAGCATGAAACCTTTTAAATGGACCACTTATATTTTAAAATGAGCATCTCATAAACTTTTAAATGTGTGTGTGTGTGTAGATGATTAACATTAGGTGAATAAATGCGCAGCGGTAATTTCTGTAATTATTGGGTGTTTTCTGCCACAGAAACAGTGTTTTGATGTTTAGTCTTTGAGGAGCGTCGCCTCTGCGAAACATCTGTGCTGATCTGTCTGGCAGCAGGAGTCAAGAAATGTAGGTCACTCTCTCAAATGATTTCTGCTTTTCTGCCTTCTCCTCACTGCTCGCTCTCTCTTTTCTTTCACTCTCTCCTTGTTTCCTTCTTTCACTCTCCTTGTTTCCTTTTCTCTCTCTCTTTCACTCTCTAGTTCACTCTCTCTCTCTCTCCTTGTTTCCTTCTCTCTCTTCTTTCTTTCTCTTTTTCACTCTCTTGTTCACTCTCTCTCTTTCACTCTTTCTCATTTTTTCTTTCTCTCTCTTTCACTCTCTCTCCTTGTTTTCTTCACTATCTCTTGCTTTTGTCTCTCCAACTTTTTTCTCTGTCTATCTCTCTCCCCCTCTTTTTGTCTCTACGTTTCTTTCTATCTCCCTCTCTCTTTTGTCTCTATTTTTGTCTCTCTCTCTTCCTCTCTATCTCTGTCTTGCTCCATCTCTCTCCTCTCTCTCTTTCGATCACTTGATCCATCTCTCTTTTTATCTCTCTGTCTCTGTCTTTCCCTCTATCTCTTTGTGTCTTTCTTTCCTTCTTTCTCTCTCTGTCCCTCTTTCTCACTCTCTCCTTTTCTGTCTCTCACTCTCTCTCTGTCTCTTCCTGTCTTTTTTCTACTGCTCTCCCCCATTCTTTCTCTCTCTCTTCCCCTGTTTCTCTCTCCAGCTCTCATTCTCTGCCCCCCCCTCTCTTTTCCCCTCTCCCTCTCTCTTGACTCGGAGTGTAATATATTTATGCCCAGACAGATGTGTACAGACATGCACAGCGTCTTCCTGACACCGGAGACAAACATGGTCTTCGGAACTGAATCACGCTGAAGCTCTGCAGTGGGCATCACTGGGGGTTTAATCCATTTAAAGTGAGATTATAAACCATATCAGTCCGACAGATATCAGACACTCGGCTCTATCACCTCACTAGAATGAACTGATAAAATACTTACCAGGCCTTCAGCCATTGACGCCAACTGCTCCACCACGTCGCTGCCGTCTGTCAAAATCTGTAAAGTTTAAATTTGGCACAAGTGTCATTTAAAAAAAATATTAATATGAAATGTATGTTATGAATAAAATATTGTAATAATAAAAAAAATAATATAGTGATAATTAGTTTTGTTGGTTCGTGGGGCGATGGTTGGATCGATAAATGATTGGATGTATGTCTATAGATGGATGGATAGATACAGTAGATGCTTATATAAATGAATGAATGTATAGTTGGATTAATGGATAAATCTATAATTGGATGGATGGATGAGTGCATAGATAGATGTATATATAATTGACTGGAGGCATAATTTGATCAATAGATTGATGAAAGATTTTTAATTGAATAAATGGATGGATAGAGAGAGATGAGTATAAAAATGAATTTATGGATCAATGGGTGTATAGATATGTATACAATTGATTGGTTGTATAATTGGATTAATGTATAGATATACAATTGAATGGATGGATAGATTGATGCGTATATAATTGAATGGATATATAATTGGAACAATAGATGGATGGATAGTTAGATAGGTAGATAGATATGTATACTATTGATTGGATGTATAATTGGATCAATGGATTGATGGAAAGACAAAGAGAAGCGTATATAATTGAATGGATGTGTAATTGGAACAATAGATGGATGGATAGTTAGACAGGTAGATAGATACGTAGATAGATATGTATACTATTGATTTGATGTATAATTGGATCAATGGATTGATGGAACAATAAATAATTGGATTGGTGGATAGATAGATAAATAGATAATTGGATGAATGGATGGATCTGTAGAAGAATATTTAGAGGATGAAGTGGTTGGTTGGGTGGATAGGTCGATAACTAAATGAATCTATAATACTGTATGGATGGGTGAATAGGCAAATAGATGGATTGACGAAGGATAGAGGGATGGTGGGTATATGGACTGGTGGATTGACATACCAGCAGACAGACCGAGAAGTGTGCACTTCATAGGGCCCTTAGAATCCTAACCGCTCCGCACCAGCGAGCTGAAGAAGGTCGGCTGTTGCTGTGACAACCTTGTCGTTTGCCGCCGCTGCTGTTGTCAGACTGGCGTCTTACATGGCGCCTCATCGAGCCGCCGCCCCCTCAACACTCGCGCACACACACACGTATTATAGAGAGAGAGAGAGAGAGAGAGAGAGAGAGAGAGAGCATACCTTGCCTTATCACTTTCTAATCATGATTTTATTGTGAAGGACAGCTGCCAGTATCCTTCAATGATGGATGGACAGATGAATGGTCAGATGGGTTGAATGGATGGACATATGGGTGGATGTATTGCTCCCTAGTTAGTTGGATGGACAGATGAATGCATGGATGTTTGCTTGGGTGGATGAAAAAGTTATGTTGCATTGTTGGATAGATTGATAGATGGGTGATTGTGTGGATAAGTGGATGGAAGTATAGGGGTTTTGTTCGTTGTGTGGGTAGGTGGGTGATTGGTTGGTTAAATGGATGGATCGATGCTTGGTTGGATGGATGGAATAATGGGTGCTTGGTTGGACGGGTTTTTGGTTAGATGGGAATATGGATAGATGGGTGCTTCGTTGGTTAGATGGATGGAAGAATGGTTGCTTGGTTGGTTGGATGGATGGAGGGGTGCTTGGTTGGTTAGATAGATGGATGGATGGGTTCTTGGTTGATTAAATGGATGGAAGAATGGGTGGTTGGTTGGTTGGTTGGATGAATGGATGGAGGGGTGCTTGGTTGGTTAAATGGATGGACGGAGGGGTGCTTGGTTGGTTAAATGGATGGGTGCTTGGTTGGTTGTTTAGATGGATGATGGATGGATGCTTGGTTGGATGGTAAGATGGGTGAATGGGGGCTTGGTTGGTTGGTTAGATGGATGGATGCTTGGTTGGATGGATGGCTGTTGGTTAGATGGATGGGTGCTTGGTTGGTTGGTTGGTTAGATAGATAGATGGATGGATGGATGGATGAATGCTTGGTTGGTTAGATTGATGGCTGCTTTGTTGGTTAGATGGATGGGTGCTTGGTTGGTTGGTTGGTTAGATAGATAGATGGATGGATGGATGCTTGGTTGGTTAGATTGATGGCTGCTTTGTTGGTTAGATGGATGGGTGCTTGGTTGGTTGGTTGGTTAGATAGATAGATGAATGGATGGGTGCTTGGTTGGTTGGTTGGTTAGATAGATAGATGAATGGATGGGTGCTTAGTTGGTTAGATGGATGGATGCTTGGTTGGATCAAACCATTAAACCGCTCCTTGTTCAGACAGTTTTGTCCCGGTGAAGAGCAGAGCTGGATCGATAGACGGCAAGCACATCATGACACGGCGTAGCTGAAAATGATTCTGTGACCGAGCCGACACAGATTGAGCCGAGGGGCTTCCATCAGGCACCGGACTCACTCACGCTCACTGTTGACATGTCGCACGAAGCACACAACATCCTCCTCTCCTCCGCCCAGACTACATCCTGTCATCAGGAAGTTGACAAAGGAAAACAGTATTTCTGTGCTCTTTAACTCCTCCCACACACACACACACGCACACTCTCCTCGCGCTGTCATCACATCCCTCTCTTTCACTTGTTGCCATGGAAACTGCTGTTCTTTTCTGACTGGAGGTAATAAGTTGAAAGTAGTTGAGGAGAGTTGCTTCTGATGTCACGCAAACAGCGACGCCCATATATGGACATCCTGCCTGTCGCCTCGATTCAGAAATCCGGCCGATCCAGAGGCCGGACGCGGCGCCGCATCGATCTGTTTTTCGTCGAGGCCGTGTGTTATTTGCACACTAGTTGTGCTGTTTAACCTACTTGCCCAATTCAGCGTTCACAACGGAACTCGATCAATATTTCAGAACGGCCTCTCGGCGGCTGATTGGCTTTTATCGGCAAACGTGCGAATCCAGTAAATGACGTCAACGTCTGAAGGACTTTGAAACGGCGATTAGATATAGACCTGTGTGTGGCTGCGCACATTATGCTAATTACAGCCCACCGATCTGATCGAAGAATAAACCGATTGACCTTTGCCGTGTGCCCAATGTGTCAAAATTTTTGACGCAGACCATTTTCCCACACTTTTTCCCACATGGTGTCATCTCAATGACTTAGGATTGGGGTTCAACTGTAGTTTTTGTCACATTTAATAGCATAATTGTTATTATAAACATACAAAATAAAGCCTCAGAAATGAAATATGACATTTTTTTTTGTCAAGGATGGGTTGGTAGATTCTATATTTTTCATCAAAAGGCGTAGTGGCTTCCGTCTTCCTCAGAGTCGTCACTAGGGGGAGGTGTGTTGTGGTTCAAAACAGCTGATGGTCTTTGAGGCGGAGTCAATCTGTCAGGATCGACTCCGCCCATTGCTTGAGGTTGTCGATCCAGAGTCCGAGCAAAAACGCTCCTTCAAACTTGATTCTAGCAGCAACTGGTAACCAGTGTAAGGAGACAAGCAGTGGAGAGACATGTCATTACAGGTTTATAACAAACCAGTGGAGCTGCGGTAATACAGTAAAACGTTCCAGAGCCTGAATTGCGAGAGGCAAAGTCGTGTCTTTCCAATGTGGCCACAGATCATTGTTTTAAAATCTAGATTAATATATCTGTAATCTTGGAATTAATCTCGATTAATATCACTGTAATCTTGGAATGTAATGTAGATTAATATCACTGTAATCTCGGAATATATTCTAGATTAATATCACTGTAGTCTTTGAATTCTGTAGATTATTATCACTATAATCTTGAAATCACTGTAATCTTGGAATTTAGTCTAAATTAATCTACATAACATTGACCTGATCTCAGCCTTTTTTTGCAAAATCAAAAAAAAAAGTTTTTTAATTGCACAAACCATAATAACGCTGTAATAATGCCCCACCACTAAAATGTATGTTATATATAAAGATATGTACCTGCAATCTAATATATGTGCATTGTATATTTTTAATAAATAAATGCATTGTTCATGTTATACAAGCGTGATATAGAATGTCAAACCGCGCTTTACTAGAATGTTTTTACCCTTCCGCAATTTTAGGCGTCGCCGACAAATGTTTTAAGTTTGTACTATTTCAGACATTGTATAGAATGCCTAGACAAAGTATCAAATACAACTCGTTTTGTTCTCGTTTCAACCTGAATCATTTTTGTTGTTGCGCACACTATATTAACCCCACTAACAACCCACCACTAAAATGTATAGGATGTTGTTTACAAATTATATGTATAATTTCATAATACATGTGCGTTATGTACGTGTATTAAATATCTATATGCATGTGTTCATGTTTGCATTTTATACACATTTCATGCACATAAACGTAATCTAGAAAGCCGAGCGACTTCTAATTCCGCACTTTTCTGTATCCCATCATTAACGCTGAACGTTTTCGCCGACAAATGTGCTTTTTAGACATTGTTTAGAATACCTAGGCAAATTATGAAATCCAACATGTTTTGTTATCGGAACGGTGTATTTTTTGTGAGTGAAATGAGCAGTAGGGCTTGATCTGATTGGCTAAAGACTGTGTGTGTGTGTGTGTGTGTGTGTGTGTGTGTGTGTGTGTGTGTGTGTGTGCGCACCACTGCAGTGCCGGGGAAATGCCCTTGACTCGGATCCCAGGAAAACTCTCCTGACGGGCTGCGCTGTAAAGGAAGCTGTCACGCTGTCTTCTCTCTCTTTCTCTCTCTCTCTTCATCCCTCCTTTCTTTCAGCAGTGCTGTGTCACCGTGTTTATGTCCTTGTCTCATTGCCCCACCCCCCTCCCCTCATCGCTTTCCTCTCACACTGATAAGACGGGCACATCAAAGTGCCATTCAACCAGCCAATCACAGTCTTGCTCTCATAATGGAAATTTTACCGATTATTCAATTTTACAAATGATTTAAGTATGTACGTTTGTTCATCTGTATGGCAGTTTGGACACTTTTTTATTATTTGATTATTATAATATTTTTGTATAGAGATTATAATAGAGCTACATGATTCTGGATAAAATGAGAATCAAGATTTTTTTTTTTCATGATTCAACATCACGATTCTGGATATTTTTTCACTTTAAATATTTAACCTTGAAAATCAGGTTTTTAAACGGCAATATAACACATTACTCTTTGCTTTAAATTTAAATGAATGGAATGAAAAATAATGTCATGTAAAAGTAATGTTGTAAAAAAATTAATCACTCATACACGCAATAAATGTAAACATACCTACGTACAGTGTTATGTACAGTTGAGAGCAAAATTATTAGCTCTGTTGAAAAGTTCATATATACACACACACACACACACAGAAACACACACACACACACACACATAAAGAGATATTTGAGTGAGAATGTGAGTGTCAGTGTGTCCGGCTCTGTGATTGGTCGGCAACCAGTTCAGGGTGTGTCCTGCCTCAGGCTGGTTGTGCAAAATGACTTGATATTATCTTATTAGTATCATAAATAAGCAACAAAATATTTGAATATTAATAATAATGTATTCATATTTGCTAATGTAACATCTGTGCTTTTAAAACTACAGCTTGACGTTTGTTTTAAAATTAATTATTTGTTAAGAAGGTTTGTATTATTATTAACTTGAGTGTTGAGTGTGTGAGGAAAGACTTTACGATGTGTACAGAAGACGTTCCCATCACACTCGGCGTCTTCACCGCAATACTTCATTCTGAAACAGGCGGGCGGGGCCGATCTGGCTTTACGGCTCCACGCGGAGTGATAAACGCCTTTACCGCGGTAAACACCGTGGGATCCAGACGGCCGGAACCTTCTTCACGCAGCTTTTTGCCGAGTCATGTAGCGTCTGTTGTCCTTCAGTTCACCGCTTTTTTAAATCTTTTTGAAAGTTTCACACTTTTTTTTCTACGTTCATTACAAAATATTTACAATATTGGATAACAAAAATTTTTTTACAGTATTTAGTAACTTTTTGTAGTGAGCATTTACAGTATAATGTAACTCAGGATTTGTTTTGATAGTATGCATTTTCACTATTTAGTATCTTTTTATAGTGTGCATTTACAGTATACAGTAAATCAGATTTTGATAGTATGAATTCACAGTATTAAACTTTTTGATAAATGCACACTATAAAAGTTATTAATTACTGTAAATGTTATACTATCAAACCAAATCCTGTATACACTGTAACTCTTGATATTTTAATAGTAGGAATTTACAGTATTTAGTAACTTTTTAAAGTGTGCATTTACAGTATACAGTAGCTCTTGATATTTTATTAGTATGCATTTACAGTATTTAGTAACTTTTTATACTGTGCGTTTACAGCATTTAAACTTTTTTTTTTATAGTGTGCATTTACGCTTTTTAGTAACTATAGTTCTTTGATAGTGTGCAATAGTGTAAACTACAGGAACTGACTGTACAGAAACTACATTTGTTTTGATTTAACAATGTTTAATAACTTTTTACAGTATGCATTTACAATTTAGGAACTATTTGGTGCGTTTACAGTATACAGTAACTTTAGATTTTTTTAATAGCATCCTTTTACAGTATTTAGTAACTTTTTTTAATGCAAATGTGCATTTGTGTACCTTGAAACTCTTGAAATGTTTGATTTACAGTACCTATTGTGATATATTGATGGTGTGCTATTAGAGTATTTAGAGAATGTTGATTTTTGATGTGAATTTATAGTATACAGTATTTTTTTTATATAAAGTACATTTATGCATGATTGGAATATGCATTTACACTAGTCAAATCTATGTTCTCTTCAGAGTGTAGATGTCTGTGTCTTCATCATTACTGTTTTCTGTGGGACGGAGCGGTTAGTGAGGCTGATTTAACTTCCTCTTCCTCGGCCGTGGGAAACAACAAATGGTGTCATGAAAAATGCATGTGACTCAAGCGTCTGGACGGGATGAAGTCGACAGACAGGAGTCGGGGGACAGTTTAACCCCCGTCAGATAGATTACGCCGCAAAGCCTCTAGACAAGAACACTCTTTTTCCATTTCTGTGTCACGGGGACTCAGCGGGACACGGCGGGACTCACACTTATTGAATCAGATTAGTGCCAAAAAGATTTCTCAACCTTCACGTTTTCATTTGAAACTTCTTTTTTTCCGCTTCAGATTTTTTAGTTTGTTTCTTTTTTTTTTTTTTCATTTGGACTTCACAAGCCTCACGCCTTTACTCTGATTGGCTGGTGAGAATGTGATTGGCAGCTCCTTGACCAGAAAGTGTGGGAAGAGTTCAGCGTATGTATTCAATAAAATAAATTTTTTTTTTAAAATCCTGTTAAAGTTTAATGGAATAACTGTTAATAAAAACGAAATAAAAACAATATAGAATATAGGATTTTTACAGAAAAGAATATAGGATTGGATTATACAAAGCCAAATACAGTATATATTGTTATTTAAAAAAGGTTTTCATTATCTAATTTATCTCTCATTCCGATATTTCCAATTTCAATATTATTTACGTTACATCAGGCTTTTTTGCAATATTTTTTAGCAAGGTAAAATTTGTAACTATTTAACATTTAATATTTGTAACCCAATTCTAAAATAAACAAGAATCTGTGCGTTTTGTGCCAATGTTTGTGCATATTTTTGATTTGATTTATGTCAATATATTTACATATTCATACGTACTATGTTTTACATCATATGGCCCACGTAAAATACAAATTCTAAAAAAACAATTCCTACAAATCCTGTAAATTATCAGCATAATTTTAAAAACTATGAAATCCTGGAGGGACTTTTATGATTTGTTTTTTATTTTCTTTTTCCCCTCTTCCTTCTGAGCGTGAAGTGCTTCTCTTTCAAGGTCGTTCCGAGGTCGCGACACTAAGTCTGCTTACGTGATCTCCTAATCTTGTGGTCATTAGTGTCTGGTCTGGTGAGTGACGTGGGTACTTCGGGTGGTGAGATCTCACACATGTGACTGGGCAGATGGAGGCCGCCGCCCTCCTTCAGTAAATCACACCATCTAAACGCCGGGACATCCCTGGCCGAGATTTCTACACCTCTGTTTTCCACTTTAAGCTCGCTCGCTCTATCTCTCTCTCTCACCCCCTCTCCCTTTTCTCTATCTGTTTCCCTCTCTCTCTCTCTCTCTCTCTCTCTCTCTCTCTCTCTCTTCCTCCCTGCCTCAATCTCTCTTTATCTCCCTCTCTCTCTCTGTCTATCTCTCTCAGTCTCTCTCTTTCTCTCCCTCCCTCCCTCTATCACTCTCTCTCTCTTTGTCTCTATTTCTCAGTCTATCCCTCTCTCTCTCTCTCTCTCTCTGTCTGCCTCTATCTTTCTCTCTCTCTCAGTCTCTCTCTTCCCGTTCTCCCTTCCTCTATCCCGCTCTCTTTCTCTCCCATCTCTCTCTCTCTGTCTCACCCCCCTCCTGTCTGTCTCTATCTTTCTCCCTCTCAGTCTTTCCCTCTTTCTTTCTCTCTCTCCCTCCCTCTATCACTCTCTCTCGCTCTCTCTCTCTTTGTCGGTCTTTATCTTTCTCCCCCCTCTCTTTTTTCTCTCTCTCTCCCTCCCTCTATCACTCTCTCTCTCTCCCTGTCTCTCACTCTCATTATCGCTCTTTCTCTCTCTCTCAGTCTCTCTTCCGCCTCTCCCTCCCTCTATCCCTCTCTCTTTCTCTCCCATCTCTCTCCCTCTCTCTCTCGCTCTCTCTCTTTCTCAGTCTCTCTCTCCGAACGTCCCAGAGGAAACCTGAAAATAGAAGCCTTGGGAAATGTGGGTCAGGCCTCCACATGTTTCCTGGGGTTGGTGCTGAAGGTCGGGGTGAAGAGTCCGCAGATGAAGGTCACCTGGATTCGTTTGCCTCATGTTTTTGATTTTGGCGACTTCTGTTTTGAGATGTTATCGTTTTAATTTTTTCGTTAACATTGAAGTCAGGTTTTCAGAGTCCCTGAAGGACGTGCTCCAAAACTGCACGAATCGTTCTACAAACTTTAGATTACATGTTATGATACAAAATGTATCATTTTACGAATATTTCTAACAATTAAGACGTGATGAATATGTGATGAAATAACGTTGAAAAGGATTGTTGTGGCTTCTTAATTAGTTTCATTTTAGGACTCAGAGGCTTTCAGAAGGATTTTTTATTCATTTTTACTAAATTTGTTTTTTTCTTTAATGGTCAGGTTTTTAAGAATACTTTCAAATAGTAATCCATTTTTTTAAATGCAATATTTCTATATATCTTTTCGTCTTGTTCTTCATACAACCAAATCTTTGTTTTTTTTCCATGTAATTAATTTTATCTAGCAGTCTCTGGCTGCTTTTTCTCTCTCTCTTGCTTGCACTGTCTTTTTTATTTTTTTTCTCTATTTTCTTTCACTCTCTTTCTCACTCACTTTCTCTGACCTTTTGTCTCTCTCTCTTTCCCTCTTGTCTTTTTTTTCTTTCCCTCTCAGTCTCTCTAGCTCTTTCTCTTTCTTGCTCCCTCTCTCTCTGTTCTTTTCTCTAAGATGTGTGAAAGTGTATCGTCCATTCTGGCTTGAATTTGCAGCAGTGCATGATGGGAACCGGTCACGTCTCATCCTCTCTGTTCTTCACTCTCATCCTGCGTTTTCTCTCTTCCCAGGATTCAAATGTCCCGTCTGCTCCAAATCCGTGGCATCCAATGAGATGGAGGTTCACTTCATCATGTGTCTGAGCAAGCCCCGCCTTTCCTATAACGGTAAGACTCCGCCTCCGGTGTGTTTTTTCCGTATTCTCTGTGGTTCCGTCACGACACTGAAATGGCCTGTGAACTGAAGTTGACCTCCTAATCTAGGTCTCTCGCTCTTCTTCCTTTTCCTTTTACCCCCCCCCCCCCCCCNNCCCCCCCCCCGACATCCTTCTTTCTTTCTCTCCCTCATCCTGTTCATCCTCTTCATCTATCTCTCCCCCATTCTTGCTCCTATTGTTTAATCCCTTCTATCCTTCCTTTTCTCACAATCATCTGGCCCTCCATCTGCCTTTCTCTCCCTCGTCTGCATTTCTTTCTCTTTTTCCCCCATCTTTCTTTGTTTCTATCTTTTTTTTTCCTTCGTGACTGCCCCGCCCTTTTCTCTCTCTTTTTCTCCCATCTTTCTTTGTATTTTTGACTGCTCCTTCATGCTCTCTTTCTTTTTCTCCCGTCTTTGTTTCTTTTATTTATTTATTTTTCTTCCCGACTGCCCCGTCCTTCTCTCTCTCTCATTCTTTCTCTTCTTCTCCTATCTTTCTTTGTATTTTTGACTGCTCCATCTTTCTCTTTTTTCATATTTTTCTCCCATCTTTGTTTCTTTCATTTTTATTCTTCTGCCCCTTCTCTCTCTCTTTTTCACTCGCTTCATCCGTCTATTTCCGTGATCTCTGTGTCGTGTGTTGAGCCTCTGGTTCTCCGGGCCGAGGCGTGGCAGCACCTTTCTGCAGTGAAACTCGTTACCCACAATTCCTCTGTGCCATGGCGGACAATGACGGTCACACGTCCTCGAGTGTGGAAGCCGGTGTGTGTGTGTGTGTGTGTGTGTGTGTGTGTGTGTGTGTGAACTATAATCCACCCAGGCAGTATTGATCCAGCAGTGAGAGAGAGAGAAAACTACGACTAATGCCAGATAATACTTCATCTGTGTGTGTGTGTGTGTGTGTGTGTGTGTGTGTGTGTGTGTGTGTGTGTGTGTGTGTGTTTGTGTGTGTGTATGTATACATTACACTTTTACTTCACTTTTTAATGTCAGATTAGAAAGAAACACACAGACAGACAGATTATATAGAGGGACCCAGATTTTGGAGAGAGAGAGAGAGACAGAGAGGGAGAGACTGAGAGAGGAAGAGAGAGAGCGAAAGACTGAGAGAGAGAGGAAGAGAGAGAGAGAGAGAGAGAGAGAGAGAGAGAGAGAGAGGGAGAGAGAGAGAGAGAGAGAGACAGAGAGACAGAGGGGGAGAGAGAGAGGGAGAGACTGAACGATAGATAGACAGGCAGACAAATGGATTAACAGAAAGACAGTAAGAAAGACACATACTGTAGAAAAACAGATAGACAATGAATAATGTTAGATACATAGAGTTTGGAGAGAGACTAAGAGAGAGAGAGACTAAGAGAGAGAGAGACTAAGAGAGAGAGAGACTAAGAGAGAGAGAGANNGAGAGAGAGAATATTGATAATAATGTTAGATACATAGAGTTTGGAGAGAGAGAGAGACTAAGAGAGAGAGAGAGTGACTAAGAGAGAGAGAGAGACTAAGAGAGAGAGAGAGAGAGACTGAGAGAGAGACAAAGAGGGAGAGAGAGAAACTAAAAGACTGAGAAAGAGACAAAAAGAGACTGACGGACGGATGGATTGATGGGTAGACAGACAGTAGTTGAGTTGAGTTGTTGACCGTGTGTGTGTGTGTTTCAGATGACGTGCTGTCCAGAGACGCTGGTGAATGTGTGATCTGTCTGGAGGAGCTGCAGCAGGGAGACACCATCGCCAGACTGCCGTGCCTCTGTATCTACCACAAGAGGTGAGACACGCGCCACTACAGACAGACAGACAGACAGTATGACAGAATGATGATAGACAGACACACATAAGGAAAGGTAGGTGGACAGACAGGTAGACAGGTGTAATGACGGGTAACTAGAAAGACAGAGTGATAGGCAGATAGACAGATAGTCAGACAGACAAACAAAATGACAGGTAGGCAGACAGAATAATAAGCAGACAGACAGCTAGACAGGTAGAAAGACAAGAGGGCAGAAAGATAAATAAATAGAAATATGGATAGATAGAGACAGACAGATAGATAGAGACAGACAGATAAATAGATAGATGGATAGATAGATAGACAGATAGACAGACAGACAGACAGACAGACACAGAGATAGATAGATATATAGACAGACAGACAGACAGACAGACAGACAGATAGATAGATAGATAGAGAGACAGATAGATAGAGACAGACAGACAGACAGACAGACGGGTGAGTGACGTGTCTGTGTGCTGTGCTTCAGCTGTATAGACTCCTGGTTTGAGATCAACCGCTCGTGTCCTGAACATCCTTCAGACTGAAGCTCCGCCTCCTGCTGGTAATTACACCTCACACTGCTGCCTATTATCAAAATGCTTTTCTCGTTTATTATCGAAATATCATGTCACTTTTTTGCTTACGATGCCTTTGTTGGGCGTCACGTTTATAAACGAGTTATTCCTACAACGTGCACATGTGTAAAATACAAGCGTTTCAAATTATTGTTTTGTTTCATTTTTGACGACAAAACATGTTTAGCCTTCTGACGACAATCGTAACCGACAACTCTCAGAAAAGTCGAACATTTTCAGACAGAATGTGGTTTGTGTAATATTAGCGGTGTTGTTTGTGCCTATTGACGTGTAACTGTTTGTTCTCAGGGCGTTTGAGGGCGTGGACTATCCGACAGCAACCAAATCAAACACTCCACCAATCAGATCAAGGGAACGGAGCCAAATATCGGTCATCGCGGAGCGGCCGCTAAAGCGCTAACACAGTCCCGCTTCTCGCCGCCATTCATCTGTATTCTAGCGAACTGTGTAAATCTGCGTCTCCGGTCCTCCCTCCTTCTCTCCTCCTCCTTGCGTGATTGGCCGTGGGAGAAGGGGGCGGGGCTTAACCGGGAACCTCAAAGCCGAGCCTGTCCTGTCTAAGAATTTAAGCAGGGGCGGGGCTTAACCTGGAACTTCAAGGCCGAGCCAGTCCAGTTGAAGAAGTTACAAGGGGGCGGGGCTTAACCGGGAACCTCAGGGCCGAGCCTGTCCTGTCAAAGAAGTTAAGCGGGGGTGGGGCTTAGCGGGAACTTCAAGGCCTAGCTTGTCCTGTTGAAGAAGAGTCACGGGGGCGGGGCTTTACCAGGAACCTCAAGGCTTAGCCTGTCCTGTCGAGAAAGTTACAGGGGGACGGGTCGTGGGGGTGTGTCTGTAGCACAGTGGGAGGAGTTATGGCCAATCGGACAGGCGGATGTAGATTTACTTCTTCTGTGTGTGCATGTGTCCACAAGGTGGCGGAAATGTGTAAAAAAATAATAAACTGTGTTTTCTGTTAGTGCCAGAGGAAAACAAAGATGTCAGCATGTGGGCGGGGTTTTTACACATGGGGGGGGGGGGCTGTCCGTCTCCAAATGTTTACAATCCACTGTAGTCGTCCTAGCCCCTCCCCTATTCTGCGTCTTCTCCTCCGTCCGCGCTTTTCCGTGACGCATCCCAGCCCGGCGTTTCCCTGTAAAAAGCCTCGAGTGTGTAGTGTGTGTGTGTGTGTGTGTGTGTGTGTTTGTCCGAGTGCTCTCGGCTTCTGTCGGTTTTCCGGATGGGTCCGCTAACGTCGCTTCACTACTGTACGTAACGCCTGGGATTATTTAGACGGGATAATCCACGCGTCTATTTACCACCCTATACGCAGCCAGCACTGTTCTAGACATTGCTATTGCCCAAATACCTACGGAAACGAGATTATCGCAGAACGATGGAAGGAATGGACGGATGGAGTCGGGGAATTCTTCTGAAAGCGTCCGCACACACTCCCGTTTCCACTTTTTTCTACACTTTTTTTTTTGGTTTTCTCTCGTGTTCTTTTCCAGGACGTTGGACGGACGCCTGCGTTTCGGGGGTACAATCTTACCGTTTGCTGAATTTGATGTGCAATCTGTGGAACGAGTGACGATGGTGGTGGTCAAACATATAAATGACATAAAACAGACGCACTGGTGTCCTGGGTGTTTTTATTTATGTTGTGTTGGTTTGAATAAAGCAGCCGATGGGATTATAGAGCTGCAATGTATATATTTAGATGTCGATACGGGCATAGATTATACTCTTTAATCTAGATTAATCTCTAAACTAATCTTTAGTCGCAGTAAACGGTTCTTTTTCCGCATTGGCTAAGGCCACGGTCCCCAACCCCCGGTCCACGGGCCGGCACCGGTCCTTGGATGAAATGAAACTGGAAGAATTGGATTAGTGCCAAAAGTAACATTTGAAGGGGGGGGGGGGCAATATAAATTGTTTTCTAATGTTTTTTGATGATGTAAATGCTTCTAATCTGTTTTTGTGATGCCGTGTGACGTGAAGAAGTGATACAAACTGAAAAATGGTTTTAAAAAACGAAAATGCTTTTTTTTAGTTTCAAAGCTGTTGAACTTTCCACAAGTAAAAGCCACAAAGTATAAACAGGGAAATATACGTAATCAAGTTTAATTGTATAAAGGTTGCAAAAAACGAATAGATTTTTTTTTTCTTTTGATATAAAAAGAAACAAAATATCATAAAGTACCATGTTAAATTACCTTATATTAATATTTTCGTATAACTGTTTTGAATGCATGATTAAATACACGTACATACTAATATATGTTAAATACTAAATTAAAAACTAAAATTTGAAAAATGAACACCATTCGTGACATGGACGTGAACTCTGCCTGTACATTTGCGCTAAAATATCGTAAAAATAATCAGAAAATGAAAAAAAAAATTGTCCTATCTTTCAGCAAATGTGAATAAACGGTATAGACAATGACAAGACAATGTTTTCAATTATAGCAACTGAAATCTATATTTTTAATATTGTACATTTCAATTATATTCACACACATGTCAATGCATGTTATAAATACAATATGTAAATACATTGAGAAGATATATATATATATTTTTTTTTTATTACATTCGATAAGTCTATTCTAGAGTCGGGTGGCATTGAACTCTTTCCTGACATCTAGTGGCCACAAGCTGTACTGCACGTCTGGCTCTTGATCATAAGACTTTGCCAGGGTTCATGAGGTTGTTGGGGTCCAGACTGGCCTTGAGAGCCAGCATGACCGCCAGGGCCTGTGGTCCCACCTCTTCTCTGAGAAGACCTCGCTTCCCCAGGCCCACGCCATGTTCACCAGTACAGGTGCCCGCCATCGCCAACGCCCTCCTGCACACAACCAGAGCTGTGACCAGCGAACACACGATTTATCGGCAAAATTCACCATCAAACATGTGTGTACAGACTTTAAGATACAAGTGGACAAAGGAGGGGCTTTTATACTAAAGCTGGGACCTTTAGCCGGACCCCACGACGTTCAGTGTTTAGCTACTTTGGAAATGTAGCGAGCTAAGCTAATAGTTAACTGTAAAAAAACAAACATTAACTAACATTGGTCTTAAAATACCGCTTAGCAGTGGTTTAATAATATGGTACAACAAAAAATAATTATTATTTTCATTGTAACGTCGGGAAACAGTTAAAAGCGAAGAACACAGGCAAGGAGTCGATAACAGGGAACAAATACAGTCAAAACGCTGGGTTTGCTGCACAGGGGAAAATAATCCATCGCTGTTTGTAAAGGCCCTTAGGTTCTTGGAATTCTGGGAGATGGTGTTCCGATCACTAGGATCGATTATTTTTTTATCTCTTATTCAAGAAAAACGATATCGAAATGATACGAGTCACAAATTAGGCTTGTTAAAAGAAGTATTGTTAATAGAAGCATTTACACAGGATTTCTTCGTAAATTATCGAGCAAAAAAATCAATAGTTTTTATTTTGTGCCTGAACAACAAATGTGGTGCTTATATTCGCGGAAATACGGTATTACACAGGTAAATAAGCCACAAGTTAGGTTTAAAAAAGGAAAAAAAAGGAATTTTAAGAGAAATGTTTAGCCAGAATGTTTTTAGGTTTTTAAAAAGTATTTAGGTTTTTATTATTTTGTGCCTAAAAAAGCAACTAGTTAGGTTTAAAAAAAAAAAAAAGTAAAAAAGGAACTATAAAAGAAAGGTTTAGCCAGAAGGTATTTAAGTTTTTTAAAAGTATTTTGGTTTTTATTATTTTGTGCCTGAAAAATCTGCAGGTGGTTATATTCCTGTGAATACGGCATTATTCAGGTAAATAAGCCACAAGTTAGGTTTAAAAAAAATAAAACAATAATTATAAAATTATAAAAAAAGTGTTTAGCCAAAAGGTATTTTAAGTTTTATAAAAGTGTGTGTGTGTGTGTGTTGTACCTGGCCAGTCTCTCAGTGAAGGACTGAACCCTCTCCACCTCGTCCGGGTCGTGGGGGTCCAGCACCATTATACAGTGGAAGTTGCCGTCGCCCACGTGTCCGGCGATGGGACCTTATGATGAGAAGCCCAGTTTAAAACCGCAAACCAGTATAAGGTTGAGCTGGAGCACCGCACCAGTGAGACGGTTCCTCATCAGATCCTCCTTGGTCTCCACGATGACCCGAGGCAGTCGAGAGAGCGGCACACACACGTCTGTCGCATACGCCTTACAAAAAAAAAAACGTGAGATTGTCAATTTGGCCACTAGGGGCAGTGTAGAACTCTGCCTTTACCGTCTAGGGATGTAACTGGACAAATTATGCCTCAGTTTAACAAACGTTGTTTTCTTAACCCTTTCCCTGCTGGCTTCCAGACGGTAAGCTTAAAACATTTTTTCTTTTCGATTCAACGTAATAGTTCTAATAAATATATAAAGAAAATGAAAAAAAAAATGTCATGTTATTTTAAACGCATCACCAGAAGATACAATGTGTAATAAAGGAAAGGGTTAAAATTTCAATCATAAAAGTTCACCAGGAGAAATCTTAGAAAGTTCAGTAAAAATCTGTTCTCCCCCCTAGACCCTCCAAAACTAGTTTTTTATAAAAATCTGAAAAAATGTCCAAATGTGGAGCGGCTCCCCTAGTGGTCACTGCAGTGGAAAAACTATGGAGCGGTGAATTGCTGCCACCTGGTGATCAAATCATGTATTACAAGTGTATGTTTGAATTTATCAGGGTTTTTTTTAACAGTATTTTAATGTAAGGCCCTGTAATCTGACAACAAAGAGTATCACCAGTGATACAACACACAGTAGATGTCCCGCACCTTGCACCCGGGCCGCAGAGCCAGAGCCGCGTACCAGGCGTCGTGCCGCGCCTTCCACAGCCGTCCTCGCGTCTCCTCGTCCTCCGCCCAGGCGAAGTCCGAACCTCCGTTCTCACGCGTGATCTCCTCTGAACGTCAGACACACAACTTTCGCTCTTTTATTCACAACGGTGTTTATGCTAAAGGGAAACCACACCCACATGGTTGCTTGAAAACCAATCACTGTTCACAACTGAGGAATCGCGCGAACGGAACTTAATAGACAACTGGTACGGTATTGGAATGATCCAAAGTGCTGTAAAGTACTTGAGTAAATGGACTTTGCTACTTTACTCAAGTATTTGTGTCTACTTTGTACTTGTGCCGAGTATCACCAATAGAAGCAACTTTTACTCTCTACTTGACTACATTTGTATTGGAGTATCCTTGACTTGATTAATTTACACGAGTAAATTAGCAGTTGCACTTTTTTGCACATTAGAGTTTGACTGAGACTGACTTTTTGTTTTTTTTTTAATTCTATCTATTCTGCCGATTTGAAACATTGAGCTGTTAAATTTCCTTTCCTTTCATGTTGTTTCTTGTTTTTCACATTTCTTGGTGCTTTTTTGAGCCTAAATTCAGTGCGAGGAAAATACTTAAGTTCTTTTAAAATGGGACACTTTACGACTTTTACTCAAGTGTTCTACGGTCTGTACAGGTGTCCGTACTTCTTTTGTCAAAACTCTTCCAGGCCCTCTGGAGCAGAGGTGTAAATTACTTGAGTACTCTTGAGGATTTTTAAAACATTTTTATTTACATAAGTTACAATAAGTATTGTAAATCTTTTTTTACTTATTAGTATTTTTGGCTACTTTGTACTTGTACTGAGTATCAAAAAAATAAGCAACTTTTAAATTCACACAGTCCCAATAAATTCATGCAATCAACAAAGTACAAGTACTCTGCTCAGTGTTTCAATGTGTAAAGAATTTTTTTTTTGTTCTTTTTTTTGTTAGAATCAATTGTATTATGCATATGTATACATATTGTATTCTTTTAAAAATGTGCAAAAATTCCTAAAGTGCACTCAAGTACTTTACACCTCTGCTCTGGAGACAAACCACACCAGGTCTTTCAAAAAAAAAAAAAAAAAAAAACCTTTCGATTGTTCTGGAAACTCAGATGGTTAGAATGGAACCGTGGTTTTCTGCTTCTAAGAGCAAACACCTTAGAGTTTGTGGTGGCTTTGAGGGTCCACACACCTGTGATGGAGACCTGCTCCTCCAGGCTCCGGGAGCTGCCGTGGAACTCCAGGAAGAGGGTGGGCGCCACCGCGTATGACAGGCGGTTGAAGCGATTGCAGGCGTCCATCATCACGTCGTCCAGGAACTCTGCCACGGGGTGTACGGAATCAGATTAGTGCCAGAAATATCAAACGCAAATTTCTAAGTAACGAACGAAAATGCTTCACATTTACGCTTTGTTTTTTGCTTGCAATCTTCAGGTTTTTACTTTTTTTTCGCTTCGGATTTTTCATTCGTTTTTTTTTCTTTTGGTTTCCAAGTTTCCCTTACTCTGATTGGCTGGTGAGGATGTGATTGACAGCTGCATTCACAGTGAGAATGTGATTAACTGGAAGAGGGGGAGGAGTTTAAGCGAGCGCTAAAACTATTATTATAATAATAATAATATCAACACATTGTATTTGTAAGGCGCATATCGGGGGCACTGCACATACACAGTATTTCGATGTGAAGAAACAACATTGCGTACTATTATTCTGAAGTATCTGCCACCACAATAATTTAGCAGTATTGTGCAAAAATAACACTTAAATCACAGTTTGTGTACTAGTATTGAAAAAAAAAACAGTGAATGTCACGGTGTACATTCGCTGAGCTCCTCCCACACTTCCTGGTCAAGCAGCTGTCAATCACATTCTCACCAGCCAATCAGATTATGGGTGAATGTGAAACTTGGGCAAAAAAATTGACAAAAAATCCGAAGCGAGAAAAAAAAAGTTTCAAACTAAAACGTGAAGATTGCAAACGAAAAATAAATAAATAAAAAAACAAACAAAATTGCAAGCGAAAAATCAAATAGAATAAAAAACAAAATTGCAAGCGAAAAATAAAATAAAAAACAAAATTGCAAGCGAAAAAAAAAAACAAACAAACACGGAGCATTTTTGTTTGTTTCTTATTAATGTACGTGTGATATTTTTGGCACTAATCTGATTCCATAAGGGTGGAGGCTCAGAACTGGCCTATGCGGGCGATGGGCACTCCGGCCTGCAGGACCTGCACCGTGCTGTCCACCGCCGCCTGGACGGAGGGGAAGGAGCAGACGGCCGCTGCCGTGCCCTCAGGAAGACCGTAGAGGCGAAGCGTGGCCTTGGTGATGATCCCCAGAGTTCCCTCGGAACCCACAAACAGGTTGGTCAGGTTGTAGCCGGCTGACGTCTTCCTGTGGGACGCACGGATGGATGAACATGGATGATTGAGTGACGTTTCAGTGTTAAGCTGAATGATTTGATGGATGGATGGATGGATGGGTGTTGAACGAGTGTGTGGATAAATGATGAATGAGTAGATGGAAGGGTGATGAACGAGTAGATGGACGGATGATGAATATGGATGTAGCTGAGTGAGGAACGACTACGGTTGAGGGATGAATGGTTGGGTGATGAAAAAGAGGATGTATGGGTGATCAACGCGTGGACGAACGGGTGATGAATGAGTGGATGGATCGGTAATGAACGAGAGGATGGATGATGAATAAGTGGATGGATCGGTGATGAATGAGTGGATGAGTGGTTGATGAACGAGAGGATGGATGATGAATGAGTGAATGGATTGGTGATGAATCAGTGGATGAATGGGTGATGAACGAGAGGATGACTGACGAACAAGTGGATGGATGGGTGATTAATGAGTGGATGAATAGATGACGAACAAGTGGATGGATGGGTGATTAATGAGTGGATGAATGGGTGATGAACAAGTGGATGGTTAATGAATTAGTGAATGGATGGTTGATGGGGGATGGACAGAAGATTAATCATTTGATGGATGATGGATAGTTGATGAAAGAGTGGATGTATGGGTGATAAATGGGTGATGAACAAGTGGATGATGTCTGAGTGAAAAAATGGGTGATGAACGAGTGGATGAATAATGAACTAGTAGATCTGTAATGAACATGT
Organism: Paedocypris micromegethes; assembly: GCA_028031935.1. Taxonomy (NCBI): domain Eukaryota; kingdom Metazoa; phylum Chordata; class Actinopteri; order Cypriniformes; genus Paedocypris; species Paedocypris micromegethes. Next base: position 2,937,505 of record CM051501.1, on the reverse strand, counting down.
GAGTGGATGAATGATGAATGAGTGGATGTTGATGAACGTCTGAATGGATGAATGAGGATTGAGTGGATGGTTGATGAACTTGTGAATAGATGAATGATGAACGAGTGAATGGGTGATGAACGAGTGGATGAATGAATGAGAGTTTGGATGAATGAATCATTGGATCAATGAGCGATTGGATGAAAACGTGGATGATGAGTGGATATAGTAATGGACGCATGAGTGAGTGAGTGAGTGAAATGATTTGTTAAGTGTGTCAGACCTGGGGCGTCGACCCTTTCCGGCCGTGTAGATCACGGTTCCGTCCGCCAGCACCACCTCCAGGTTGAGGACGTTCTCGCGCATGGTGCCGTAGCGAACCGCGTTAGTGCCGGACGCGCTGGTGGACGCCATCCCACACAGAGACGCGTCTGCGCCGGGATCTGACAGGAACACCTCATCACAGCAGTGTGTGTGTGCGTGTGTGTGTGCGTGTGTGTGCACTGACCCACAGGGAACCACAGGCCCGTGTCCCGCAGGTACCAGTTCAGGCTTTTGCGGGTCACGCCCGGTTCCACAGTCACGTCGAAATCCTCCTGATGAAGATCCAGCACCTGCTCCATCTTCCTCAGACTGAAACACACTCCGCCCTGTCCCAGCGCCAAACCGTAAACACACACACACACACACACACACACACACACACACATGCGCGCGGAGGCGGACCTTTACAGCCCCGACTCCGCCCTCCAGACCAGTTCCAGTGCCGAACGGGATGATGGGCAGCTGGTGGCGATGGCAGATGTTGGCCAGGGCGCTGACTTCCTCCACACAGCGGGGGAATACCACCACATCTGGAGGACGACATCTGACGGGAATATGTCTCATTACTAGGAGTCTGATTTCACGTATTAATATAAAAAAAACAACATATTTCAGCTGAGGTGGAAAATACAAACAAAAGCTCTTAAAAATATGATGATTATCAAATATCACGTCTTGATTATTATTGGTTTACCGCTCTTTGCAGTAATCGACTGCGCTGATTGGTTGGTGGGTTCCAACGTGATTGGCTATTGGATTCCCAGCGGGATGAGGGGCGGGGCCAAGGGCAGACATGGCGGAGGAATCTCACCTGTGCACCGACTCGTCTCTCCCGTGCTGCTCCCGCACCGCCGAGCTCACCGACACCCCGTCATCCCCGCAAACTGACCGGAAAGACGGTATGACCCGCTCCACACTTCCGGTCTTGACCAGACAAGCGAAGAAGAGAGAGATTTCGCACGTGACCGCGAGTAACGGGTCTGTTTGCGTGTCTGTCACTCGCGTTGTTTAAATCACGTGCCGATATATTAGTATTTTTTCATAAGGACTTGACTCTACTATGATGTTATTTTTGTTATTGATTTATTGCACGACCCGTAGCAGACTGTGCATGAGAGAAATGAATACAACTCTTACCTTTACTGAATATCGCCGACATCTCCAGCAAAGCCGTCGTGAGGACGTGAAATATAAAGCTCGAGCGAAAAATAACATTTCAGTTTTTCGCTAATGGCTGTTAATTTAAACAATTGCGCTTAACGCGAGTAGTGTTGTTGTTCTGGTTTAAAGAACTCTTCGTTTGGTGGGCGTGGCTTGTGGTTTGTCTCGTGTCTGATTGGCCGAACGGGACGAGACTGGGTATAGAAGGTTTTGATTGGATGTTCTGGTAACGGCTGGTGTTTGTTGGACGAGAAATATTATACGGGCGTAATAACGTAGATGCGTTGAAATATTGAATATCGAAATGTTTTGCGAAAAAAATATTAGAGAATTGTTTTTATTGACTACACTAAGCTATTTTGTTTGACTGCTCGGTTTAAGATTAAATTTGGTCCTCACGAATGTTACAGGTTTCGTAGAGATGTAAATGTTTAATTAATTCATTCATTTTCTTTTATCAAAATTGTTTTCATTTTTTTATTAACTTTTTTTTTTACTTTTAATAATAAAAGGTCACGTTTATATTACGTTATGGCAAAGTACTGCCACAAGGTGGCGCTTTCTCCCAGCACATCTTTTTAAGCAATCTGATTATGAAATACACGTAATTTATTTATTGTTTATTTAAGTCTGTCGTCTTTGTGTGACGTATATCTGAAGAATTATATGCGTGTTGTTGGCAATTTTGTGCTTTCATTGACTTTCATTCAACTTGTGCTTATGCTACAGATGAGTAGACAATTGTACAAATGATTAATTCTGTGTTTTATCAGCAGGCGTCAGTACATTTAGATCCATATCTTTATCATGCACTGTGAGATAAAATCTAAAAAAACGTTATGTGTCACCTGTTGTGTTGACGATGACTCACTCACTCATAATGCATGAGCGTGAATATTCATTCCGATAAAATCCTGTGTTAATGCACATACAGATGCCTGTGTATTGTGTAACATATCTTTGACCACTGACCACCTGACCATTGACCACCTTTCGGAAGAACTGGATCTTAATTTTTGATGCATGATTATTTTTCATGATTTAATATTTTGTTACATTTTCTGATTTAATGTCTCATTGTGAGATCAGAATCGCATCTGGCGACAAAAGAATTACAGTTTAATAAAGGTTTCAGTGTTTTATAACACTTACCATATACTTATTAATGTATTTTACAACGGTTTTATTTTTATTGGAATGTTGAATTTCTGGTCAGTGAGCTTTTTATTCCTGGGAAACGTGTCAATACTTGAAATTAATGACTGAATCACTGAAAGATAATGTCTTAAGGAATTCTGAGTTTAATTAGCATCACACCTTCTAATTAGCATATTGAGTCTCACAGGTTCTGTTCAGATATTTTGTTTCATCATCTGGTCTGATTCTGGTTCTGGTTCAGGAAGAGGAAAGGAAGTGTGTTTCTGGAATCTGAAGAATGTCGTGGGATTTATTCTTGGACCTCAGGAAAAGCTCAGCTCAGATTGTAATAACGTATTTTTTTATATGATTTATTTTTTTTAACAGCACTCTTGTCAACGTATGAAGAGAAGCACAATTCACATGACTTTTCTCGAGCCAAACTTGGTGAAAAAATAAAGTGTTGAGTGTTGTAGCTTCAAGCCAGATTCAACAAAAAAAAAACGTTTTTTTTTTTATTTGTAGCTCAGTCAGTTTTCTTTCGAAAAGATTCTATTTTGCATGACATACAGTATAGTAATGATTTACAGGTTTTTATTATCTTAATCTGCAATTGTTCATATATTTTACAAGTTTTGTATAATTTAAATAATATAATTTTATAACTGAGTTATATATCAAATATCAAATCGAACACATCACATATATCAAACTAATCAGAATTTTTTTTTATATCAACTTTTTTTTCTTTGCACATTTGAGTGATTGAGACTGACTTTTTCTTTTTTTTTATCTACTTTGTTCTACCATTTTTAAAACATTGAGGTGTTAAATTTCATTTCTCTTGAATGGAATTTTTCACATTTCTTTTTGTTTTGCCTACATTCAGCGACACTTAAGACAAGTACTACTCAAGTGATACTTTAAAAAAATACTTAAGTTCTTTTAAAATGGGATACTTTGCTACTTTGATTCAAGTCTTTTTGAAATGGGTTACTTGCAATGGAGTGTTTTTGCAGTACCTGTACATTTACTCAAGTACGGCTGTCAGGTGCTCTTCACACCTCTGATGGGCGTGTCTGCACCTGCATTTCAACATCAATCGACGATCGGCTCCTGACGTCACGCGTCTCATTTGAATACAATTTCGCGACCCGACCCAAACCGAACGCGGGGACTGCGTCGCGATCCTCTTCTCTTCTCCGCGTTACTCGCCTTACATAAGAGGGTTTCTCAGGCTTTAAAGCCATGCACGCGGCCCTGCCTAGACTCCTCGCTCCAGTCCGGTTAAGCTGGAATGCATTGACGTCAGAGGGAGAGTGAGTGAGCGAGCGAGGGAGAGAGAGAGAGAGAGCGCGCGCTAACACTGCGGAGCTGCGCGCGCGCCGCTACTACACGCTTGGTCGCGATCAGCGGCGTCATTCACGCGTTAAACAATAACGCGCGCGTCGCTCGACAGCAGAACCGCCGTGTCGCGTTGACGCGGAGACCAGACGCGCGCTGACGTCAGCCGACGCTCCGCCACACGGACGCGGTGCAGCGCTTCACACGGCAAGTTGTCGTTGTTTTAAATGCGTTTTTAACTCTTTGTTGATCGTTTTGATGCTGTCTGTCTGTCTGTTTACATCGTTATGTGTCGGCTGTCTGTCTGTCAGTTCATTCAAGCTTCCGTTGAATCTGTTTGTCCGTGAACACGCTACTGTCTTCCTCGTATCAACACTGTGTAAAGTTATATATTCATATAAATATGGTTTTGTGGCGCGTAATATAATTGTATGAGTTTTATATATAAGTTGCGTGCAGTCTGTCAATGGTTATGCCACTGTGCATTTTCTGACAGCTAGTGTCTGTCTGTCTCTCTCTCTCTCTCTCTCTCTCCCTCTCTCTCTCTCTCTCTCTCTCTCCACA
>CM051501.1:2883495-2932949 GCA_028031935.1 Paedocypris micromegethes | reverse complement strand
CTCTCTCTCTCTCTCTCTCTCTCTCTCTCTCTCTCTCTCTCTCTCTCTCTCTCTCTTTGCATACACTGTCAGTCTGTTTTTCACTCTTTCTCTCCCTCTCTTTACAGTATGTCACTCTATCCTTTTTCTCTCCCTATATACACTATTTTCTCCCTCAATACAGTATGTCACGCTCCCTCTCTCTTTACAGTATGTCACTTTATCCTTCACTCTCTCTCTCTTTCCCCCTCTCTATGCACTATGTCACTCTTTCCTTCACTCTCTCTCTCTCCCCCTCTCTATACTGTATGTCACTCTATCCTTTCTCTCTCTCACTCTCTCTCTCTTTCTCTCTCTATACAGTATGTCACTGTATCCTTTCTCTCTCTCTCTCTCTCTCTCTCTCTCTCTCTCTCTCTCTCTCTCTCTCTCTCTCTTTACAGTATGTCACTCTATCCTTCTCACTGTCACGTTTTGACCTCGGGGACTTTCAGCTGCTTTGTGAAGCAAAACTTTATAATACATGTTTTATCTGTGTTAAAGTCTTTGCTGATTCAGATGACAGTAACAGTAACAGAGTCACTAGAGTAAAGGAACAAAGAAAGAGTGAAGCATTTGTTTTTCACGCTGGAAGAGGAAACTGAAAATAGACCCCGGAGAAAGAAAGACCCCCCGATCAGCACAGAGCCCGCCGGAGCCGAGAGACATCCATCACCCCAGAAGCTTCTAGTCCGGAGTGCTGGACTCAGCAGTGTGTGTGTGAGAGAGAGAGAGAGAGAGAGAGAGGGGGGTTGTGTGTGTGTGTGTGTGTGTGTGTGTGTGTGTGTGTGTGTGTGTTTTCCTGCATTGTGGAGACCAGTAACTTCTGACTAGTTGTTATATTTTTGTGGTTGGTTTCTCGGCGGGATTAGCGAGTTTGATTAGCAATAAACTCGTACAAATCATATTTTTTCTAGTAATGAGTGATGGGTTCATCTAAACTTGATTTACGTTGACAACAGACTTTTTTTAGTTCCTTCCTGTGTTGGAAAATCTGTTTTCAGTGGCACTTGGTGTTAGCGTGTGGCTAGGCTAATGGGGGCGGTACTGTTGCCGATTGTAACACAGTTTTTTATTGTATGAAATTAATTTGTGCCGAGACCAGTTTCGTAAAGAAAAAATCTTGATTTGATTTGACTTGATTTGAATTTCAGCGCGCTAATTCGTTACAAGCCTCCGTAAGTTCGGACGAAATGTTTTTATAATTGATAAAATATCGGTAATAATAAATCTAAAAAAATCATGTTACGTAACAGTTGTGAAAAAAATATTAAAAATTAATACTGTGGTACTAAAGCATAATGTATTAAAACTTAAAAGCATTTATAAAGAATATAAATGAGTTTCGGGTTGGCAGTAAGAATCGGTGGAAGACGATCCCACGATGCTGTACCGTTATGATTCAGGGTTACGGCAATAAATTAGTTGATCAGACTAATAAACTACTTGATTTTTCTGATCGCTTGGTTTTTTTTTATGTCTGATTGTGCAGGAAACAGAACTTTTCCATTATCTGTTGCTTAGTTTCTATCGATAAGAGCGCTCTTTTCTTCATGCCACTTTTTTTCATTGCCTTTCATAATCTCTAAATAGTCGTAATTAGGTGCGGAATTATCTCGAAGACGCACTATGTAACGTGAAATGTTCGTAACGTGGGACGAACTGTAAGTTTGTAAATTGAGGTACCACTGTATTTATAATACATTTTGCAGTAAAAATATTACAGTAAATATTTATATGCTTGTAGGAAGAAAATATGTAAATATGTTTTTAGTGTTACAGTTTTAATTTTGTTTGTGAATAGTAGTAATAATATTTATACTAATAATGAGTAGAAATACCATATTTACGTCAATATAAGCAACCCTCTTTTCTGAATTTTTGAAGCTCAAAAACTTGGGGGTTGCTTATAATTGCCGATTTATTTCTGCAGCTACACTTAACAGAGACAAAATAACCCTAGAAGAAGTAAGATTAAATTCAATACAATCATTAATGTTATAACAAACAGATACTACAAACCACGACCGCTTAGCTTAGTGCTAACAAACGTGTCTAATGTGTAATCGCAGAAAGAGTCAACACAGTGGAAAATAAAGAATGCAGGCAAGAAGTAAAAAATCCAAGGAACAGGCACAATCAAAACGCTCGGTCTGCTAAACAGGGGATAATAATCCTTCACTTCGATTCTCTTCACATGGCGTCGGACAAATAGAGAGCTTGATGGGCCTCACGCAGTTGCTTTGGGCATGCGTGGACTGGTGCAAAGACTCTTGGGAAATGAAGTTCTGACTAATAAAATTGACTTTGATATCAATTATTCAAGTAAAGCGATATCAAAAGGATACAAGTCATGAGTTGGGTTTGTTAAATATTAAAGAAAATAGTATGTTTAGGAGAATATTAACTTAATTGAACCATAAATGTAAAACTTTCTATTTATTTATCTTTTGGAAGGGCTTATATTCGCGGGGTACTAAATAGGCCAAATATGTTTTTATTAATATATTTTACGTTATAAATACATGAAATTTAGTTTGTATAAAGATGTATAAAATGGCACTTTAGTTTTTTAGTTGATAAAACGTGACATAATTAAATCAGTGTGTGCGCGCGTTTATCCTCCGCTACATGGGCCGCGCTGCGTTCTACCCTGAGATCTTTATCGGCAGCGCTATTGATCGGACACATTAGACACCTAGCATTAGCTATATGCTTCTCCCATGACGCCTCATTAGGGGCAATTGAATACGAGCGTATGGATTTTCCTCGACCGCATTTACAGGCCAAATTGCGCGCGTTAATGCACTCTGACCGCCAGGCCACTGATGTCCACGCCGTGAGTGTTGCATGATGGGAGCGTGGAGCGGTGAGATCATATCTAAAGGCAACACCCCCCCCCCCCCGATGACTCATCCCCGTCAAGCCGCCCTGCATCAGGACCGCTCCATCGCAGCATCTCGGCGGACATTTTCTCGTGTGTGAGTGCTGAGAGGCCAGATTCCCGTTTCCCGCGCCGAGCCAGGAACAGCAGGAAAGGAGGGGAAGTAGAGAGGAAGTAGCGCTCACCGCCGTCCTTGAGCGCCTTCCTAAACGCCGCCACCCGTCTGTCTGCTCTTATATAACCTTCAGCGCGCTCACTCGCCACAGACAGTCTCGCCCGCGCCACGCAAACCTGCCTTTGTGTCGAGGAACAAACAGAGAGAGATTTAATTCTGTTTATCTGTCTGACTGACTGTCTCTATCCTACCTCCTGCTTTAACTGTCTGTCTGCCTGTCTAATCTCTTTAGCTGTTTCTCTCTCTCTCTCTCTTTACCTGTCTGTTTTTCCCTCTCTTTAACTGTCTGTCTGTCTCTCTAATCTTTTTTTAACCGTCTGTCTCTCTCTCTCTCTCAGTGTGTAACTGTCTGTGTCTTTAACATTCTAATCTATCACTTTCCCTGTCTGTCTCCCTTTCTTTAACTGCCTGTCTGTCTCTCCCTGTCCTTTAACCGTCTGTCTGTCTCAGTCTAATCTATTTAGCTCTCTCTCTCTCTCTCTCTCTCTCTCTCTCTCTCTCTCTCTCTGTAACTGTCTTTAACTTTCTAATCTCTAACTTTACCTGTCTCTCTCTCCCTATCTTTCTAATCTATTGATCTCTCTCTCTCTCTCTCACTCTCTCTCTCTCTCTGTCTCTCTCCCTGTAACTCTCTGTTTGTGTCTTTCGCTTTTTAATCTACCTGTCTGTCTTTCCCTCTCTTTAACATTCTGTCTTTTTCTCTGTATCTCTCTCTGTAATCCCTGTCTTTAACTGTCTGTCTGTCTGTTTATCGCTCTCTCTAAATGTCTTTCTCTATAACTGTCTCTGTCTATCGAATCTTTTTCTCTCTTTTGATTGTGTGTGTGTGTGTGTGTGTGTGTGTGTGTGTGCGCATTTAGGCAGAAACACTCCCTCCTTCAGACAAAGGACAGGTCATAATCATCATTGATTTCAACGGAGAGAAAAGTGTGTGTTAATGTTCTGTTCAACCTCCATCGTTGCTCATCAACTATTCAGCTCCTCCATCACACGCACACACACACACACACACACACACACACACACACACGGTGAGATCGCATCTCAGATCACATTACAGGTATTGATCTCAACTCGCACGTGTGTCATCGCTCAAATCCAGTTCATCTGCGTCAGATTTCTGTGTATGTGTGTGTGCAATTGTTTGTGTTTAATTTCCTCTATTTCTGACTTTCTTTTGTCGGCTGTTCAGGTTTTCAGTTTGTTTCTCGTTTCTGTTTGTGGTTTTTCTTCAGTTGCAGTTTTTGTGTGTGTGTGTGTGTGTGTGTGTGTGTGTGTGTGTGTTTCACACGTTCTTTCTCTACCCTCATGTCCCTTTCCCTCTCTTTGTCTTTCTCACTCCATCTCTCCCTTTTTCCCTTTTCCCCTATCTTTCTTAAACACTCTCGCTCTCTTTGTTTTACACCATTTTCGATGCTCTTGTGAGCGTCAACCAACAAGACAAAAAAAAACAAGTTTAACTGGTGAATTTGCGTTTATTATCCCTTTTAAAATGTTTTCTTTACCATTTTATATTCAAATTAAATAGGTTTTTAAAAGTCTCTCTCTCTTTCCTTCTTTCTGTCTCTTTCTCTGTTTCTCTCACTCTTTCTCCCCCACATTTTGTCTGTGTCTCTATTTCTATGTGTCACTCTGTTTCTCACTCTCTCTGTTTCTCATTCTTTCTGTCTGTCTCAATTTCTCTCTTTTGTCTCCCTCTGTTTCTCTGTCTGTCTCTATTTCTATCTTTCTCACTCGCCCTGTTTCTCTCTCTCTCTCTGTCTGTCTCTATTTCTCTCTTTCTTACTCACCATGCCCCTCCCCTGTTTCTCTCTTTTGTCTTCCTCTGTTTCTCTCTATGTTTTCTGTTTTTGTCTCTATTTTTCTCTTTCTCACTCACCCTGTTTCTCTTTGTCATTCTCTCTCTGTCTGTTTCTCTCTCTTTCCCCCTCTGTTTCTCTCCCTCTCTCTCTCCCTCAAACACTTTCCTCCATTCATTTGGCCAGTATTGGTCATTGTGAGTGTAGTCATTGATGATGTCACTCCCCGCTGTCTTCGTGTATTGTCTGGGCCGTGTTGGCGTTGATGTTATGTCACCGATGGCTTTGCGGTTACAGACGCCCGGCCGAGCCCCGACGTGCCCGCTGGAATGTTCCACAGGAACTCTTGTTGCCAGGAGAGTCAAACATTCCAGAGGAATTACATTGTTACAGAAACAGTTGACGAGAAGGTTTGAGTCGGACCGTTACAGTCAGAGCTTCAGTTAAGCAGAAACCTGCTGGACGACTCTCAGGAGCATCTGAGCACCAAAACGCACGTCAGCCAACGCTTCCAGAAGCTAATAAACACAGAAACCCCTTAAAAAATCAATCCTAAAAAATACACAAATTGTCAGTTGCGATTTCAAAAGTTTGTGTTCAGTTCAGTGTATTAGGCATGCTAGTTCCAAGAGGAGGCGTGGCCAATCCAGGCTGTGTCCCGCCTTCTATTTAGAGAAGGCGTGGCCTAATCCGGCTGTGTTCCGCCTTCTGGGAGTTGCAGGGGTTGGCTCCCGCCCCCTGTGACCCAGAGATGATGTAGTGGTTCAGAAGATGGAGGGATGTGCAAATATTTGGATGGATGGATGGATATTTGGTTGGAAAAATGGGCGCAATGTTTGGTTGGTTAGATGGTAGGATGGATGGACCATCTGGTGAAATGGATGGATGGATTTTTGCCAATTGAAAGTATTTCTGAGCTTTGTGTTATTTTCTCAATTTTCTCAAAGTTTTCTGTTAAAGGTAGAGAGATACATTTTGACGTGACAAAGTTGTACATTTACCGATGCCGGTTGCGGCGTGTGGCTATATACGGAGCAACCAAAAAAAAATCACAAAACTTTTCCCGTGGGTTTTCAGAAAAATCATCACACGTAATCCGAAAAATATCCTGCCTAGTTGTAACTGGCCATTGTTTGTGTGTGCAGGTGATGTCACAGTAGCATCCCGCCTCCTCCTGCTTCCCGTCTGCACCTTCCATTGATCCAACATGGCTGCCACCAAGAGCGGGTACGAGGGCAAGATCGCCGGACTGTACGACCTGGACCGCACGCTCGGCAAGGGTCACTTTGCCGTGGTCAAGCTAGCCCGTCACGTCTTCACTGGCCAACTGGTCGCCGTCAAAGTCATCGACAAGACCAAGCTGGACGACCTGGCCACCGGTCATTTGCTTCAGGAAGTCAGTTGCATGAAGCTGGTGGCGCACCCCAATGTGGTCCGCCTGTACGAGGTCATCGACACCCAGACCAAGCTCTACCTCATCCTGGAGCTGGGGGACGGCGGCGACATGTACGACTACATTCTACGCCACGAGGGCGGGGTGGCGGAGGGCGTGGCCAAAGTCCACTTTGCGCAGATCGTGCGGGCCATTTCCTACTGCCACCGCCTGCACGTGGTGCACCGCGACCTGAAGCCGGAGAACGTGGTGTTCTTCAGGCAGCAGGGGACGGTGAAGCTGACCGATTTCGGCTTCAGCAACCATTTCCAACCCGGGACCATGTTGATGACCAGCTGCGGGTCGCTGGCCTACTCCGCCCCAGAGATCCTGCTCGGCGAGGAGTACGATGCTCCCGCTGTAGGTGAGTGCATCAGACCGACCATCTCGCAGGGGTAGGGAACCTGTGGCCCGCGGGCCAGCTCTGGCTCTCGTAAATATCTTCGCTTGCATTTCTCAACTCGCGCAATGAATATATCTGCCGAAATCTTAGCGTTTAAAATAATGCACAAAGAAAATGTATTCGTACATTTTGTAAATTCGTAAATGTTTTTTTTTTGGTTTATTTGGTAAAATGAACAAGTCATTGCAAGGCAAGAATTATAGTTTAAAATGGTAATTATTTTCTAAGCTTTGACACTTCTAAAGCACATGCGTCAAATGAAAAAACGGAAGCTATTAAGCGAATAGTGTGCATTTCTGGACACTTCACAGTCAGTTTATTAAGAATGTTTGTTCCAAGAGGAGGCGTGGCCAATCCAGTCTATCTCCCACCTTCGATCAATTTATTAAGGATGGTTATTTCAAGAGGAGGCGTGGCCAATCCATGCTCTCCCGCCTTCTATTAGTTTATTGAGGATACTTGTTCCAAGAGGAGGCGTGGCCCATCCAGGCTGTTTCCCACTTTTGCTCAGGCTGTGGTTTTAAAATTGTCGCAGTTTCTTTATCCTGCTGTATATATTTAGTTAGTAGGCACGACTGTAAATTTCGTCCTGTCAGACTAGGAATTTACATGCAGGCAAACTAATCCATCCCGGGATTAAAGCTACGTCAAAGGAACACTCTCTTTCCCTTGCTGATCCGCTCCACGTGCCCGATTCGCCTGTAATCGCCGTGGTTTGAGAGATCTTCGCACATCTGGCTGTGCCCACAGATTGGTGGCACGGTCGGACCTGGACCAGACGCTAATCCCACTGCTCCACATTCAGCCTCATGGTTTTGCTGGACGAGTAGAAGAAGAGCGGATGAATCCATGATGAACTCGTGACCAAAAGGTTGCAGGTTCGAATCCCACACTGATCTGCCAAGTAAAGGTCTAGCTTTGATTGGTCGGTTTTTGTGAGGACTGACCAAGAGTTGGTGAGCGTTGACCTTAACGATAGAGGATGAGGACGATTGCCTGGTGAAGACGTTGGATGAAGGTCGAACAGCGAGTAGAGAAAACTGAGATTCCAGGGTAGAGCGATAATTCAATCCAAAGGTTCATTTAATCATTCGTTTATAGATTACCTGTTTATAAACAGTAATGGTAGATATAAAGCGTAGCTGCTGAAGCTTCTAGAACCATCGTGACTGATGAAGACCACTGGCCCCGATGGTCTGGGAAGCGAATCGGACCTATTTTTATCTCAAAGCACCTTCTTAAAAATGCAGCACTCGTGAAAAGCATCTCGATGCTGGAGACTCGGTGCGTCAAGAACGAGGGAGAGGGGAATTTATAAAAAGAGAGAAAGAGGGAGAGATGGATTTATGAGAGAGAGTAATGGAGGGGGAGAGAGAGAAGAAAGAAAGAGGAAGAGATGGATTCAGGAGGGAGAAAGTGAGTGAGAGATGGAGAGAAAAAAGAGAAGGAGAGAGAGATGGATTTATGACGGAGGGGAGGGAGAGAGATAAAGAGAAGAGAGAGAGACTTTTTCATCTCTTTCTGTCTCTTTGTCTCTTTCAATTGTCGAGTTCTTTTGTAATCAAATGTAACCCTGGGTCTGTCCTTTTATTTTGTCTTTCATGTTGTCTCTCTCTCTCTCTCTTGTATTTCAATCTATTTTCATCTGTTCTTTTCTTTCAATCCATACTCTCCCTGCCCTTCTCTTTCTTTCTTGTGATCTTGTCTTTTCGCTTTCTCACACTCTTTCCTTTTCACTATCGTTTTCTTTGACTTGTTCTCTCATTCTCACTCCATTGCCTCTGTCTCTCTGTTTGTCTCTCTCTCTGCCTATCTTTTCATCTCTCTCTCCGCCGTGATTAAAGTCGCACTCGTCTGGTGTGTTCCGTTCACGCGGTCATGTGACGTGGAAAGGTAATTCTCGCAGCGACTGCATGTGCTAGGATTAGATCGGCAAGAAGTGGGTCAGTCTCCTCCGAGACCCAACAAAGCGCGCGCGCACACACACACACACACACACATCGACGTTAGCGGTGTGTGACCTCCACAGATTTAGCAACTAGAAGAAACAGAGCAGATGAGGACAGAAAATGCCGGAAAAGCGACGCCGCTAACGCTTTAGCTTAGCATTTAGCATGACATTCCTGAAAAATCCAGTCAGAACGAGTTTCTTTGTCGTCTTTCGTGAGGTTAAGTTTTGTTTCAGACGTTCCTGTCATGGTTTGGAGAAGGAGGCCGCAGCTTCTGTATTAGCATCTGCGTCGCTTCATCCGCCAATTAGCGGCAAATGACAGAATGTGAAACGAAGTGGGAGATAAATAGCTACAATAATGTCGATTTCCTATTTGGTCTGTTTAAACAATTTCAGACAATTAAAATGTGAGCTTTTTGTTCTGTGGAAGCGTAAAAAATGCTAATGAAGCACAATGAAAAGCGTCAATGCTGATGAAGCTTAGCGTCTGAATGTCAACAGATAAATTATGTATTTGGCCAGTAATGAACGATGCGCGGAAGATTAGCATCGCTCGTCTCTCCATTGACATGTATTTTGGATGGTAACGACTAGTAACGGCACATTTTATCATGTGACTGTAGCTTAGCACTTAGCATTAGCCTAGTTTTGGTTTAGAGGAGCACTTTTACCTCACACTTCGCCTGTTTTCACTCATATTTTAAAAGTGAGGTCACATGCTACGCTTATTAGCATCTTCTGGCTAGCTTCAATGCGTATTTGAATTGAATTGAATTGCCTTTAATTGTCCCACAGCCTGGAAATGTCATGTCACAACAGTAGAAACAAATTGAAATAAATAAACGGTAAAAACAAATTTAAATAAATAAACAAACATGACCATAACGCTCCGCACACATCATAATAAACAAACAAACACAAACCATAAATGAATAAGTAGGTAATGAGTAATATTCCGGACTCGATCCATTAGCGCGGACGAACAAACCCAGCCTTTTGTTTTTCCGTGAGCTCGTTTAAACCACCGGTGGCGTTAGAAGGCGTGGCCACAGCATTAGCGATGACTTTGCTGAGCTCAGCCGCGTCCGTAACCGCATCCGCGACGTTTCTGGGTCGTTCTGCTGTCCGTCAGCTCCACGTCGACTGAAATAGCAGAAGCGTCTCTCACTTAACGAGGTTTCAGGTGCTGGGCAGGTGTATGTGTGTGTGTGTGTGTGGTGTGTGTGTTCAGCTTGACAAGTGCTGAATATTCATGAGCTGTGGAGCGGTTTTATTCATAGTTTGTAATCGCAGCTCTATCCACTCACAAGAGTTCAGTCACTTAGTGCCAGCGCGGCACACACACACACACACACACACACACACACACACAATCAGACTGTGTTCTGCTCTGAATAAGAGAGCTAATTTTAATAATGTTAATGTTTATAGCAAAAATATTTTTTCTGTTAATAAAATGTTTTTCTTTTAATGGCAAAATAATGACAAAAAATTATAATTTGTTTTAAATATTTAATTGTGAAATAATTAACTACTTGAATTGTTATAAATGATTTTATTGTGTGTGTCGTTAGATGTTGTTGTGTGTGTGTGTGTAAAGCAGCTCAAGGTCATCAGGGTTCAGGTTGTTGACTTTGAGCTTATCAGTCTCAGAACATCTCTGATCAGCAGAGACACTGACTCGCTAAGTCACACACACACACGCACCACACACACACACACACACACACATTTCTTTGCATGACTCCACAACCACTTCCCAAGCAGCGGTACAAAAATATTTATACATTTTTCACAGTACAATTCACTGCTACAATTATGTACATTTCTTTCATTTATTTTATAATATTATTTAATTTTAAATAATTATATGTGCATTTTTTTACATGTTTTTCGGTGCAAACATGCGTGAAGGAACGTCTGCTTTTCCACTTTTGTGCGATTCCACCAGGAGCAAAGTCGCTTTATTTCAGCCAAATTGTCTGAAACGTGTTTCACTCGGTCTTCACTCGCAGCTGTCAGAAGGGCGTGGCTACTTTAACCTTTAACCTTCTGCTGTTTCAAGAGTGAGAGGAGGATTTATGGCCTTGAAATGGTTTAAATACATCACGGAATGTAGTTTTTCACAGGTGGTTGGGACTGTGTGTGTGTGTGTGTGTGTGTGTGTGTGTGTGTGTGTGTGTACACGTGGGTGTGTGAGCAAGAATGTTTGTTGCACTTTTAACTCACTTTCTTATATCCAAGTCTTTAAATCCCAAACGCTCGGTTATGTAACACACTCTGCAGATCCTGGTGTGTGTGTGTGTGTGTGTGTGTGTGTGTGTGTGTGTTTTATGTAAACTTCAGTCACATGGTCCTTCACTGCTTCTTCTGCTGAACGTGACCTTAGATCCCTGTGACTGGATTTACTGAAGAACTTTCCCCTCCATACTCTCTCTCTCTCTCTCTCCTCTGACTCTCCTCTTTCCACCTCTATCACTAAATCTCTCTCTCTCTCTGTCTCTCCTCGTCTCCTCTCTCTCAATCTCTCTACTCTCGTCTCCTCTCTCTCTCTCTATTTCTCTCTCTCTTTCCCTCTATCACTAAATCTTCATCTCTCTCTCTCTCACACACGCTTTCTCTCTATTTCTATCTCTTTCTCTTTTTCCCTCTCTCACACTTTCTCTATTTCTCTCACACTCTTTCTTTCTCTCTCTCTCTTCCTCTCTCTGTTGCCCTCACATGCTCTCTCTTTTACTTCACCTCTTTCAGTCTCTCTTTACCTCCATCTTTCACTTTCTCACTCATTCCTGTCTTTCACTGTGCTCTTTTTCTTTCACTCTCTCCATTGTCTCTCCCCATATCGTTCTGAGTTCTGATGAGCACAGTAGTGTTATTTTTATTGTCAGTAATATATAAATGTGTCGTGTCTTATAAGCGCTGGAACTTTCCACAGATCTTATGTAAGATTCACATTGCAGATTTATTCTCTTGCAATGTTTTATCCATCTCCTCCACTTTATCTGAAAACTCCTCATTTTAAACCTCTCTTTTTTAATATTCTGCTCTTTGTGGGTTGCTGTTCCAGTCATGAAATGTTCCACAAACACAATTCCATGGTCAACGCAAAGTCCCGAGACGTCCAGTTTTTCGCCAAATCATAGTCCAGTCTTTGTGGAATCAGATTAGTGCCAAAAATATATATTTCAAAAAACGTAAATTAAGAAACAAACGAAAACGCTTGACATTTAGTTTGGTTTTTATTTTTCGCTTGCAAATACGTTAAAACTTTTGTTTCGCTTCAGATTTTTCTGTTTGTTTTATTTTTTTTATTTAGACTTTTGACACAAGCTTCATGTGGGGGCGGCTCTTACTCTGATTGGCTAGTGAGAATGTGATTGGCAGCTGCTTGAAAAAAGTTTGAAAAAAATGAAAACATGAAGATTGCAAGCGAAAAATAGGAAACCAAAAGTAAATGTAAAGCATTTTTGTTCATTTCCTAGAAATTTACGTTTGATATTTTTGGCAATAATCTGATTTCATACATCTGACAAAGTTTCATAATATTCCATATAAATCACGGGAACTGCTGCGTAAACATCTGAATTCGTTTTTTTAGGCCGTGATTCTTTCACGTCCAAGACGTTTAACTTGCTCATCATGTGCGAACAAAACAAGTTTTCCTCTTTTTCCAAATCGCTTAACGTTCGACTCTGGAAACAGCCGGTCTGATTATGTTAAGAACATCTCGTCCATGTTTCCTTGACGTCGGTGTTTATATCCCGCGTTCTTTCCGCTGCTGGGTTTGTGTTTGGAATGGTACGACCGGACATCATCGGTCAACTCTCCGTGGTGGTCAAGCGGTGGGAGGCGGATCTGTCAGGCCCCGCCCACTGCTCCGGGATTGTGCGTCACCTCACAATAAAGCACAATTCCGATACTGCCCCTAGTGGCCAAACTCACTCACTTTATTAAACCACATTTCTGGAGTAAATGAGCCAATGGGAGAGCAGTTGGTTTAAAATAGCTAGGCCTTTATGGGAAAAGCAGGAAGAAGTGTTGTTGTTCCTCACGGCGCGTCCCTTGTGGAGCTCGCACGCCCGCCCTCTCTCACTTGCTCTGTGTTTTATGTAACTGGTTCCTTGTTCTCGGGTCGTGTGGTTCCTCAGGACGTCCTGTGATTTCTGATTGGGTGTTATAGTCGCTCCCAGTGGTCGGAGAACGACCTGCAGGTTCAAGAGACTGAAGTGGATGCCCGAAAATATCAGGAATTGGGGTAAAATGATACGAAACTGGAAATGGGCGGAATTGATGTGGAACAAACCAACGCTTTTAAGGGGAAATTGTTTATGCACGAATTAAGGTTTGAAGAAGTAAACAAATAAAACCTGCCATCACCCGCTACACCGTAAAGAATAGGCCATGTGATATAACAGGCCACGCCTTCTCCTAGGACAAATGCAACATTGTAGTGTCTGATTTACATTTAAACCCTTTATGCACAATTTAACATTTAAATTGTCACAATTTAACATTTAAATTGTCACAATTTGAACTTTCTTATATCAACCTTTTTTTTTTTTTTTTTTTAATTCCAAATGTGATATTGTTTCTTATTCACCAGACCTCGAGAAAACTTGTCTGCCGTGTTAAATTTAAAGTGAATGGTGTGTTTTCTTCACAAATGCGTTTTTTTTTTTTTTTTTTTTTTTTTTATCATTTTTGTCAATTATAACTTGTAATGTGAACAATAGTAAAAAAACAAATTATATTCCGATTATATTATTATTGGTTTAATCAGATTTGGCTTTTTTTGCGTTTGCGAATAATTGCGCGCGTGTTTTCCCGCAGATATCTGGTCTCTGGGCGTGATCCTCTACATGCTGGTTTGTGGACGCCCACCCTTCCAGGAGACCAATGACAGCGAGACCCTCATCATGATCATGGACTGCCGCTACAGCGTTCCCGAGCACGTCTCCGCGGACTGCAAAGAGTACGTACAACTAACCGCCACAAAAATACACGCAGTTTCTGTGAAAACACCTTTTTTGAAAAACGTCAAGTTTAAAAATTAATATTCAGACGATTCTTTGCGTCATTAATGCAGGACGTCGAAACCTATGCACGGAAATCTGGAAACGGCATCAAATTAAATGCGCAATTTGTTTGTGCTAAATATAATTTCCCCAAGCGAATCGTATTATCCGCTTTCAAAACAATCAATCTAGTTTCATGAACGCTCGGGCTTTTTCTGGAAATAGCATTTACCAGCCAAATCTTCAGCCTGACATGATGTGGCCGACCCGCGCTTATGTAAAATGTTTGCTGAAATCAGCTTAAATTGTATATCGCGTTGTATTTTACCCTCATGCCGGTGCTCACAAATTCCATGTTTTCATTGGCGCGGTTACATAATGACAAGAATCTGATTACCAAAAATATCCTTCCCTCGCAGATCTTCCGAAATAATCGTTTTTTGAACTGAGCGCTCAATGGAACCGCGCTGACTTGACACGCTTGTGTAAATACACTGGTTTTTAAAGGTGTCCTTGAGTGATAGAACATTGTGTTTGGTTTGTCTCTGCAAAAGTGATTGGTTTGTGCCACCCTCACGTTAAACTTCATACCTAAGTGTTGGCTGAAGCTCATCTGAACACGCTGTACTTTATCTAGCGACGACACTGCTCGAACACGACACGTCTGAGTTTACTAACCCAGCCTCGCTCCGTTTATATGAGCAAAGGTTATTACAGGTTCATGTGAACAGCGGGTTACGACAGACCTGCAGAATTCCAGTACACTGTATTCCGAGAACTAACCGGCTAGGAACGCACTCCTCTTCTGGTTCAATCGGCAGGAGAAGGATAATATTTGGCTTTCCCGCTTGCAGTTGATTGATTAGTTGTGTGAAAAAAAAAAATGACTAGTTAAGCCGGTTTGACAACGTCTCGAATTTCCAGAGCTTGCGAAATGTTCATTCGTTTTTACCCGGCGGGAAACAGACCGGAATGTTGGCAGGGTCACAGGTCGACGAGAACAGACAAAGATACAGACAAAAGCAATTGATTTGAAATTTGCATATAGCCGTTAGCAATCGCGGAACAGCTTTTTCTTACATCAGAGTCCTTACGTGGACATGTTTTGTGACGGCGCAGTTATTTTTAAGTGGGCCTTAAGCGAGCTGTTTGTAGTCAGAACATCCCCAAAGCAACGGCTCTCGAGTCTGAGTTTAGGCCTGAATGGCTTGATTGTGCAGGAGCGTGTGTAGGACATCTGGACCGGGCTGCACAGTCGTGTCACATGATCTCTGCTCCACAGTCAGAAGCCTCCTTTAGTGAGAAGAACACAAGTGTCTTCAGGCAGACTTTCATCTGGCTGCCCTGGGTTCGCTCTCCTAACCCCTTACGGCTGTTCAGGGTCTCGAGGTTAAACACTCTGTGAGTTTCCACTTATGGTTTAGGGCAATGGAGCTTGTGGGATTACACTCGCTGGAGGAGGAAACATCTCCCCCTGCAGGTCAGAAAAGTCCTCCGGGTCAGCCGTAATACCGCAGTGGGATAAAAGGCTCACGAGTGGCGAGTAAACAGGCTGGGTACACGCTCCCATATCTCCAGAGTTCAGACCAACTCGGTCTTCTGTATATGTGCTGCGCTGAAGCATCAAGTCTCACCGCAGGTGCTCATGAATATTAATTAGCTGAAAGATAAGCACTTTCCTTTTCAGTCAGCCTCATCTGACGGCAAAACGCACCAATGCAATCATCGCCCGTCTGCCAGCCAGGGAATATTGATTGATTGCTAGAGAAGATGGAAATTTGCAAGTAGAGTCAGACGAGACGGGAGATGGAAGCGAGTGTGATGAAGGATGACAAAATCAACCTTGTTCCGGAAGATTCTATCCGCAACGTTTGATGACTAGTCTGGTTATGATTCTGATGCAAACGAATAACACATTCTCAACCTTCTATCCCTCACCCCCCCCTCCTCCCCTTCCCGTTCTCCAACAGTTTAATTTCCAGAATGCTCCAGAAGGATCCTGCCAAGCGGGCGTCTCTCACGGAGATCGAGAACCACCCTTGGTTGCAGGGAGTCGATCCTACGCCCGCGGGCAAAACAGCCGCCCCGCTCGCCTCGCACCGCAGTTTGCTACCTGAAGAGCATGAGTTCATTTTGCAGGCCATGACAAGTGGCAACATAGCGGAGCGAGACGTAATCCAAGAGTGGGTACCTCTTTATTCTTCTCAAGAATGTCTTGCCAGATTAAAGTTGGGCCTCTGTTGAACCTCCACTTGCTAAAGACTGTACGTTTTTGTATGGTGTGTAGGGCACTTGAGGCCGACAGGTACGACCACATCACTGCTACATACTACTTGTTGGGAGAGCGTCTCCTTCGGGAAAAACAAGAGCAATCGAGCCTTCATTCCGAACAGAGACACGCACAGTAAGTTCCTTGAAACCCTGAGATGTGCTTCTCAAAGGTATTCCTGATTCACCTTGTTGGTTTTTGTCTGACAGGAGGCCTTTGTCTGAACCACTAGACCGGAGTCAAGTTCCTCGGGCCGAGACACTTCAAGGAGTCCCTTTGGGTCCCTTAACACACCTTCCTTCCTTGTCTTCAGGAAATGGTCGACGGGGTGTTAGCGAGTCGGGAGACTTGTTGGCACCCAAATCCAACAGACAGGAAAACTCCTTTAGTGACTTTTACAACACAGCTCCATGTTCAAGTGTCAACTTGCGGCCTCTACCTCCGGACCAACCAACAGTCAAGAGTCTGGGAGCATTACAGCTGATCTGTGAGGAGGAAGAGGATGAGGATGAGAATAAGGAACAGATAAAGGAATCCGTGTCACCCAAGCCAGTTCCACAAGCTTCCTGTGAGCTCTTTGTGAAACCTCCAAGAATGGCTTTACATATAGACTCTCGGAGGAAAGCAGGGAGGCCAAAGAGTATGCTGACGGTGAACTGTGAAACTCTGTCCGAGAATGAGGAAGGGGAGATGGAGACCATCATCCAAAAGCCACTGGATTCAGTGTCTGACAGTTCTACGGTCAGCATGGAGCACTCGGTAGTAGGACGTTGCACGGACTCCCTTTCTGAAGAGACCAAACTGGCACATGACAGTGGTGTTGTCACCACCTCACAAGTGTGTTTGAACGAGCAGGATCAGGATCCAATCATAGAAGAACCTCAAGCTCCCAGACTTGATGTTGTACAGTGCTGTTGGGGACACAGAGACTCTTGTAATGAAATTTTGGAAAACAACAACAACACCTTACGCAAATCGAGGCTACCGGAGGCTGGGGTGATTTCCATCCCCTGTGGTTCCCCGAGGTCACCACCACAAAACCACTGTGTTGACCTTGGTACAGATGGCGTGGAGATGCGCAAGACGGCGGGCGAAATGGACAAGCCAGAAGAAGTTCAACCAAAGTCGCAGAAGTGTCTCCACGGTACAAGAGACGCAAGTGTCGACCCTTCTGTGATCCGGACCGATCCCAACAAGATCAAGAACGTCAACTTGCGAGATCGTCTCCTGCAGTTCCCGCTCTGTGAGAAAGCCTTGTCCCTCAACATCCAGCCCACATCTAAAGACAAGCTTCTCCCTTTTGCTCAGTACAACTGTTGCCATGTATTATAGATGGGAAAAGGTCAAACCTGAAACCACCAAACTCCTAATCTCTACCACTTTGCTAGGGTTGCTTCAGTCACCACAACAAAAGGTGTTGCCACCTCATACTGTAACCTCAGAAGAGTTTTTGCCACTCAATCTACTTGGTGTATAGTTTTTCCATTTCCTTCCGGCACCTTCTGCTGCTTTCCCATGGGACCTTGTACATCTAGGCCAAACTGTGTATAGTCACACCTGTATCGACTCCCATTGCTCACTATATTAAGTGCTCTCAGAGTTCCTCACTAGCTGTAGAGTTTGACTTCCTAGAGTAGGAACATTGATTCAATAACTTTGTTTCGCACAGTAATATCTTCACCGCGTAAAAGCGTAACACTTGATTCGTCTGCAAAACCGGCTGAAGACGTGCAACTAATGGCGGAGGATCAAATCTGAGGATGTTGAGGACAAAAGGTATTAGCTGGTAGGTTTAGACGTCCTGACGGGTTCCTCTGTCTGCCTGACGATTTGGCACTATGGCTTTCAATCGCCATTTAAGGATTTGCATGTTTTTGGCACCGGTGCCGTCATTTGTGAGCAAACACGTTAATGCTAGCATGTTTGTTAGCATCTTAATCCCCTGCGGTTGTGCACATTTTCTTCCACATTAATATATTGAACAATGAGAGTTTGGAAGCATGGTTATGCTAGCATGCTAAGTCGAAACGGCTTAGGTCAGCCTCCGTATCTCGTTAGCCGAGGTCTGACCAGTGGGAGATGCTAAGTATATCCGTGCTATTTTTTCCAAGAAAAGAAAAAAGTGGTCTTAAACTGAGATTATTCTGAGAGATTATGAAGCGGGGCTTTTTATGAAATGCAATTTCATAAGACTGTTCTTCCGGGAGATGGCTTTTGGAGTTTGTTTAAAACAGCTAAAACGTTGCTTAATATCTTGAGGATTTTTTTTTTTATCATGGTTACAACACACGTGTCCATTTTCTGTTCAATGGTTTTATATACTACATATGCGATTGGTGTTGTTTTTTTTTACTAATCGGCCTTTGGTGCATCTTTACCATGTTTAGCAAGGGATTAGCGGCGAAACATCTGCTCCTGTACAGGGTGTAAATGTAGACTTTTGAAACTTACGCTATTGCTATGTTGTATTTGGACCTTCACGTCGTACACGAAGCGTTACGATCCCTCGGTTGTAGACTATCGTAGCGTCTTTAGGTTTCAAGCGTGTTTAGAAACCGCTTAGTGGTCACTGCTGTAAATGCACCCGACGAGCTGTGTGCTAGCTTGACGCTAAATAACGTAGCTAAACATGTCTTTGAAATATACTTTGAGAAGAGTTAGCATTAGCATACAGACTAAAGGTTTACGGTTTGTGTCACAGATTGTTCCGGTTGCAGGTTTTCGCTAGCCTCGGAATTTTCGTATCACATGCTATAAGCATCGCAGCTCATATCAATGGTTTTTTTTTTGTTTGTTTATTGTTGTTGTTTTTTTAAAATAGCATCCAAACTAGTGCAAATGTCTCTGCTGTAAGATTTCGGACCACAAATAAGCTAAACCGAACAAAACGCCTGAAATTTCTACTTTATTTAGAGACCGTATATATTTTGTAAATTAGCTTTATTCGGTTTATTGGTGCAATGATAATCGTCCGATGATTGACGCGGGGCAGCGATGAGAAGACAAGCACTATATTTTCATAATCTTGTGTTCTTTGTCACTTTTCTGCGTTTGAAGCATCTGTAATCGCTTTTTTCTCAGTTGGTCTCAGTCCCAGCGGCCCTTACTAACAACGACTGTGTCTCAATGAGATTAATTTATTTTTCTATTTATTTATTAAAAGTATTAAACTCAAGGTGTCTTGTGATTTTTGTCATCATTCTCTGATGGGGAAATCAACAGTCCTGCCTCAGCTGAAAATAAGACCTAGTGCTTTTTCTTGTGCGAGGAAAAAAAAAACCAAGAGACATATTTTTGGGGAAATAAAATATTTTTCTGAAACAATGTAGGTTTTTTTTTCAGACGTATTTTTAGCCGACAAAGTGCACAATAAAAATTAAAACTTGCTGTTCACTGGAACCAGAAGCAAACGGTGAGCGAATAAAACAGTCAGTTATCCATTATTTGGTAAAAACTTTGAATAAAAAAAAATCTTGTCGAGTGTAACATTCTCCATTTCTCATGTAAACAAATATCCCGAAACATTACTGAAGCATTTCAGAAAGTGCTGGAAAACATGGCTAATCTTCCTCCTCACGTGTCTTTGGTGGTTTACGTCACTCGGTGGTTTTATCCTTCAGGAGAAGCTCCTGATTGGCTTGCTGAACTCTCTGAGGAACAACATAGTCTTAATCAAAACATTGCCATTTTTGTAGTTCGGCGTGCTAGCCATGCTATTAGCTATTAGCTCCCCGTCAATCAAAATAACTAGCCGGTAGCTAAAGCTAGCATATAGTGATTTAGCTTCATTTTCTCTCACACACCAGAAATATAGGAAGCAGTTGAAATGTGGAGAGCTAAAGCAAACGGTTAGCATTAGCCTAGCGGTACCTGCTGCTTGAGCGCTTGCATGGAGCGATACTCGATTTGCTCTCGCTTGATTCGCACCCAGTCCGGCTCGTCTGGGATCATGAAGGCCACCATCATCTTGATGGCGAGGAGGACGTGCTGGAAATAAAAGGTATCGTTCAGCGCTTTCGTATTTAAAATCCCTTGTTGTTAGCGTGTCGCTAACTCACTCCGGATAACGCTTGGTTAAGAGTGTTAGCATGAGGCTAGGTTTAAAAATAAATTTATTTTTGGTCATTTTTTTCCAGATTTTTTAAATCTGAGAAATGTCACATGTAGCATATGTCAGACGCACAATTTTTTTTTAAATTGTGTTTTCAAAAACTTTAATTAACTTTTAATTAATTAAAAAATGTGCTGCTTTTCTCATGACAACATAATTCAGCAGATAATCAGAAACGTAAACTAAAGAACTGTGGAAAGAACTCGTCGATATTTTAGCTGCGTCGATATTTTTTAACTTAAACTCGTCGTTATTTTAGCTGCAGAAATGCTGACAATTGTAAGCTTATTCTCGTTAAAACGTGAATTATCTGCAAGTTAAACATGAAAGTCTTTACCGTTTTTTTTTGTACACAATCAACATCTTCGGCCAAAATCCCATTAAATAATTATTTTCAAAGTTGAAATACTGCAATGAGAGTTCAGTGATGGGCAACATGCGGCCCGCGGGCCTGTGGCTCGGTTTATTTTTTGATTCACAGATTTGATTGATAGACTGACTGATTGATTGGTTGATTTGATTGATTGATTGATTGATTGATTGATTGATTGATTGATTGACTGATTTAATTGATTGACTGATTTGATTGATTGATTAATTGATCAATATTCTACAGTTTATTTGCGGTTAGGTGAACATTACCACAGATTTGTATTGTACTGATCATGCACAATCATGTAATCCGGAGCGAGCGCTGATAATCCGATCTGAAGAACCTGATTGATAGTCTTCTCACCTCCAGGATGACGGCCAGCACCAGGACCTTCTCTCCACTCAGACCAGCTTCCTGCGTCATCTCCCTGACACGCGGCGACAGATGCAGCAGCCAGCAGTTGGATATGACGGAGATGAAGCTCAGAAGCTCAAACGCCGGCTGTGAAGACAACCAGCAGCACACTGGGTGAGGACCATCACCACCATCATCATCATCATCATCATCAGGACTCCCCACGCTGACCTGCCACACGCCCATGTTGCCCACCGGGGCGGAGAAGGGCTTGTTGAAGAGCTTGCAAAGCTTGTAGGCGTCTCCGCGTATCTCGGTGAGGTTGTTGAGCAGTAAGAGGAAGGCAGTGAGAGGATAGACGCAGGAGAACAGACTCAAGTAGCCGAACTGGACCAGGAGCTCGATGTACTCGGCGAAAAGGCCCTGGAGGAAACCACGAGAGTCCATCTGGAGGTCTGGACACGCCCGGAGACGGGAAACCCACCGGGAATGCTGGGAGACTCCCCTGGGCCTGGAGACGGTCCACCTCGGGGTCGTCCTCCTTCAGGTTCCTCTCAGACGAGGTGAGGAACCGGTCCACCAGGAACGGAACCACCACCTCGGTGAACTGGTTGACCAGCTGGGTGATGATCAGAAGCGAGGCCAGTCTCTGTGGAGCAGAGGGGCGGGTCAGAGCGGGTGGGCGTGTCAGCGGGCGTGGCTGGGGATCCTCGCCTTGCGCAGGAGAGGGATGTCCTCCTTCACGAAGGCGATGTGGAACAGCACGGCAAAGTTGTTGAAGAAGGTGAACTGAGAAACATGGAGACTGAGGTGAACTGAGATGAATGTGATGGAGCGAGTGATGCTGAGCTGCTCACCACAATCACTTTGGTCGTGTGATGGAAATCAAACGACGATTCTTCTCTGTGGTTTTCTACGGAAAGAGACGAAAAGAAGAGTCAATTAGTAGCATAATAAATAAAGACAGGAGAAAACTAATAGCGTTGTTTTGTTTCAGTCAAAAAAAACACTCTAAAAATGCGCAAAAAAGAACTACAAGACCAAAAGTGTACGCAAAGTAAAAGCTTTTTTTCAATATTTTTCTATATTTCTGTATTTATACATAATGTCAAAAGTTATTTCAGGTCCTGGGTGTGTATGCGTGTGTGTTTAATGGTTTAATGTCACAAAATGCCTAGTGTATGTATGATTACACATTATGCAATTACTGCTCATTTTATTGTATTTTTTCAAAAAAGAAAAAAAAATATAATTGAAATATTTATTAAGAATAGTTTATTACATTATTTATTGAATAGTATTTTATTTTACAAAATAAATAATACAACTAAAATGAGGCCTTCTCTTTGTCAGCTGAAAACATACTGTAAATAAATATGTTTAATGTTTGTGTGATACATATGTCTACACAAAGCTTAGATCTGTTTTTAAAGTAGAAATACTTTCACAGCGTGGAAGATTTAGACTGACAGAGCGGCGGCTTTTTGAACAGAGATTTGATCCAACTGAGGATACTGACGAGCAAGTTATTTGCAGTTGAAAAGGAACAGCGTTAACACGTTAAAAATAGTACTAGTATTTATCTATATATGGATGTGTGGATGAGCACATGATTGGTATATCCGTGCCCTACCTGCTTCTGTGAGCTGGAGGGCGACGCTGCGGTAAATATTGCCCAGCATGTTGGTGTAGACGATATGTGCGATAGAGGGCAGATACAGCAGGACGGCCGTCACTGACCAGCCCGAGCCCCTGTGCCAGTCTGAGACCAAGCGTTCCGTCAAGTAAAAGCCTCCCATTCCCAGCAGCACCAGAGCCAGAAACGCTCCCACCACGGGCACCGAAACCAGCCCCATCCTCATCTTCCTCTTCCACTCCGGAAACAGCGGCTCCAGTCGCCCCGTGACGGGATTGACGCCCCGTTCCCCGTGGAACCCGGGTCGGGGCTCGTGGAACTGCTCGGAGAGGTTGAAGGTTCCCCAGCGGTAGGACAAGGCCGAGCTTCTGCGCTTCCACATCTCCATGAACACAGTGGACCACAGCATGCTGAACATGGCCTGCACCATGTAGGAGCTGACGGAGAGCTGGTCGTCCTCCTTCGGCGCCGCGGAGCCACCGTCCGTCTGATTGGCCGCGGAGAAGTTTGCGCTGGGAAGCAAGAAGGTGATGACCAGCCCCACGATGGCCGGAGGAAACAGCGACAAAGTGTAAAAGTCCAGGAAGCTGAAGTAATAGCCGATGGTGCCGCCAAAATAATCATGGACGGCGTCTGTGGGGGAACAAAAGAAAAACACTTATTAAAACTCGAACTAAATTTCTTCAGCACTTTACGCAAAAGCAAACCTGTTAGCGGTTCAACTTAAAGCCTCTCTGGAGAAGGAATTGTTCTTAGTGTTCCCTGTAAATAGTTCTTAGGAGAAGCAGAAACTTTGAGAACTCAAGCGGTCCTAAAACGGAGCCTTGATGCTCACCATCTTTCAAAGACGTCAAAGCTCCACTTAAATGCGGAATAAATGTAGATTTTTTTTTCACCTTGATCTCAATCTGCTCCGCCAATCTCGGAACATTGGGAAATAAATATCCAGCCGTTCAGTTTTTTCACATAAACACTCGCTCTACTTTCATCATCAGCTGAAGTTTCCGAAGTGTGTGACTGTCTTGCATCAGCTCACGTGAATTGAAAAACTTTACTGACAATAAATCAGTGGCGTTCAAAATCAAACATAAGGGACATTATTTTATTTAAATCTTCAGGTTTGTTTTCCCCGAAGAACCTCAGTTAACCAATTAACCCTTTATTGATTTTGTACCACAAAAGTTTGTTTATTGTCAATTTACAGGGACTTTATTTAACATTTAAGAAGAATTAAAGAATTTTTTTTTTTCAAAATTAAGAACACTTGATGAATTCAAAGTTACACATGTAATACATTTAACTAAAGCAATCAACTGCTCCATTGCTTGTGACCACTAGGGGAGCCGCTCAAAATTTGGAAAAAACTATTTTTTTCATATTGTCATAAAATAGTTCTGGAGGTCTAGTGGGGAAGAACAGTAAAATGTCTACTCAAATTTGTAAGCAAAGGGTTTTCTGGCTTGATTGTGGCGTGGTTAATTTTTGTGATTGAAATTTTATACGTTTCCCGTAAAGCACATTGAATTTCTGGAGATACGCTAATTAAAATAATATAAAAAAATTATTATTACTTTTTTTTTCCATTTCTTTATACTTTTATTAGAACTATCATGTTGAATCTGAAATATTTTTTTAAGCTTTGGTACCCCGCAATAAAGGGTTAAAGTTGACCCAAGTGTCACGAGAGTCTATCAGGATAATTGTGTAAGAACAATTACTCTTCCAAGACGACTGGTTGTGTGTGTGTGTGTGTGTGTGTGTGTGTGTGTGTGTGTGTGTGTGTGTGCGCACCTAAAGGCTGCCCCCACAGTCTCTTCTGGGAGTACCACTGCTTCCCCAGAGCGCTCAGCTGCTTCTGGTCGTGTAATGGCGTGATGTTGCGGACGACTCCTGCTTTCTCCAGCTTCTGCACTGCAGCAACACAAACACGGTGGGTCAGAAGATCAGACAGGACGCAGGACAGTCACTCTGGCGCCATCTTGCTGTGGTTCTTGCACTGGTCAGGACTCACGGACGCTCTCTCTGGCCTTCAGCTTCCCTTTGGGGGCCGGTATTCCCGGGATCCGCTGGTCTTCTGTGGCCCTCATGGAGTCCAGCTCGTGCCTGGCGATGAACTGACGCTCGGCCAGGGTGAGGAAGCTCTGCATGTCTCCTGAGAACAAAAGCTTTTCCTTCACTATCGTGTGTGTGTGTAGCTGCTAAAAGAGTGAAATGATTCTGTTATAACACGTGCTATTACATGTGGACGCTTTTGACATCCCGTTCTGGAACGATCCATGTGAGTGGTGCGTTAAAAACGTGAATTATATAATCGTCTTTAACCTCCATTTAAGGAAGCGACTAAGAGCGAACGTGTCTTTCGTTATTAACGCTGAAACTAGGGTTGCCACTTTTCATACCAGAAAATACGCATGCTGCAGAGTCAAAGGGGAGGGGCTAAAGAGGGCGGGGCCACAACGACATCACTTTACATACTGTGATCGCAACTTAAAATATGTTTTCGGTGAAGTGTGTTCACCGAGACATTAAAAATAAACTGTCTACTATTGAAATGCGCTCTGGAAGAGTAGTGAAGGATGATTTATATTAGCTTAAAATAAAAATGAAAAACAAAAATAAAAATGATCGAAAATACGGGACAACAACCGTCCCGTTTAGATTCAAAACACATAATTTCAATCTCAAATGCGTAACGATTCCGTATTTCGAGGGACGAGTGGCAACACTAGCAGAAACCGATGTTTGGATTTTGACTTATAATTAAAAACAAACACGCCTTTGTTGTCATTTAGCAAACTTTGACGTATTAAAGTAACAGCGTGATTATAAATCTTGTGCAGAAATTATGTAATTTTCGCTAAACTTAAAGCGTGTATTCGCAGTGTAATGTTTTTATGAAAATGAAAATAGCCTTTAATCAATCAATCTATCTATCTATCTATCTATCTATCTATCTATCTATCTATCTATCTATCTATCTATCTATCTATCTTTCCGTGTTTCTTTTTTTCTATCTATCTATCTATCTATCTTTATATCTATCTTTCTATCTATCTAATTGTTTGCCTTTTCGTATTTCTTTCTTTCTATCTATCTGTCTATCTGTCTTCCCGTATTTCTTGTTTTCTATCTATCTATCTTTATATCTATCTATGTATCTATCTATCTATCTATTTATCTATCTATCTATCTATCTATCTATCTATCTATGTTTGTCTTTCCGTATTTCTTTCTATCTATCTATTCTATCCATCCATCCATCCATCCATCTAATTGAAATACTGTCAGTCTTTCTCTGTTACAACTCACCACCCTTCTCTTCAGTAGAAACTTGTTCTCCTCACCGATGTTGCAGAAGTTGTGCTGGTCCTGGTAGGAGAAGGCCGTCATGTTTCCGTCCCGGTATGTTTTGCAGAGGCCGAGGTCTTCAGTGGCCCGGAGCAGTGTGCAGCGCGGGGCCGCCACCACGATCATGTCGCCCTTCATGTCCTCGCCCGGGTGAACCATCAGCTGAGCGCCTCAAACCACATTTATACCATATAACCATAGATATCGAAGATATGTTCACACTCTTCCTCGCGCTATACGTATGCGCGTTAAAAAAACAACAACAACACATACTATATTTCGCCTTCTTAGCAGCCTGCATGTACTGGTAACTATTTTAATATCCTTTAAGCAATTAAATGTTTATATATACATATTTATTTCATATGCTTTACGTGATTAAATGTATATACATATTTATTTAATCTCCTTTAAGCGATGAAATGTATATATACACATATTTATTTTATATCCTTTAGGCAATTAAATGTATAACTACATTGGTATTTTACATCCTTTAAGCGACGAAATGAATATATAAATATTGATTTTATATCCTTAGCAATTAAATGTTTATATTCATATTTATTTTATATACTTTACGTGATTAATTATACATATTTTATATCTTAAGGAATTAAACTTTTATATTCATATTTATTTTACTTCCTTTCAGTGATTAAATGTATATATACAAATTTATTTTATATCCTTAACACAATTAAATGTATATATACGTATTTATTTTATAACAATTAAGATAGAAATGCTAGGTTTCCTGACTCAACACTAAGTGAGTACGTGGAACTGCTTCCGTACATCAGCTTTTATACACTTGATTTTATTTGAGTAGAATTGTCTCTATCAACACCGATAAAATGTCAATTTTAAGATG
Organism: Paedocypris micromegethes; assembly: GCA_028031935.1. NCBI lineage: Eukaryota > Metazoa > Chordata > Actinopteri > Cypriniformes > Paedocypris > Paedocypris micromegethes. Next base: position 2,906,307 of record CM051501.1, on the reverse strand, counting down.
GATATAACTATCCGATTGAACCTCTAAGATTTTTCTCCACGTTAGGTAAAAATATCTCAACGCTTTCTCACCTCCGGCTTTCAGGGGCGCGGCGATGACGGTCATGATCCACTGCTTGGTGATGGGCTGGACGCTCTCGGAGAGCTGGATCAGAACCAGAGGCTCGATGTGCTGGGAGACGCAGCAGGGGCAGCTGACCCGAGACCACGAGCTGGGACCAGTCACCTTGGGCGAGGTGGAAACACCATCCTGCGACTCCTTCAGAGAAGTCATGGTCGCCCTGTCAAGCCATAAGTGTGTGTGTGTGCGCGTTACATTCATAATTATTGATTAATCACACACACACACACACACACACACACACACACACACACACACTTGTATTTATATCATAGAGGGGCCCCACCATTGACTTGCATGCAAAACAATACGTTCTCTTAACGTAACAACAACACAGTTATAACCTCTGCCTTAACATTACATCTCGACCCTCAAAAAGATCTTCAAAGTTGTGTGGCCCTAGACAAAGACTGCACAAGAACACAACGGGGCCCCACTTTGAGCTAAAAACTAGCATTCTGGACCTAATTCAGTGCTAAATACAGTCATGGTCCCCTTGTCAAGCCATAGCGTGTTTGTGAGTGTGTGTGTGTGTGTGTGTGTGTGTGTGTGTGTGTGTGTGTGTGTGTGTTACATTAATAATTATTGATTAATCACACACACAAACACACACACACACAAACCAACAGAAATGTGAGTATTATTTTTTTAATACGGTGTTATGCAAAGTTGTTGATTTTTTTTTAGCTACAAATTTAGTACATATGTTGGTACTAATCATTTTATTCAACTAAATATAAACGTATACCAGTGCAAAAATATAATCACAAATTACTTGTAGATTAAAATAATTTGTAATAATATATAGAATTATTTGTATAGTTTGCATGTTACAAACCTGTGCATTAAAAATGACTTAATAATATTTGTGCAGTAATTATAGTTTCATTCAGTGCTTTGTCACTTTTACCATTAATATAGTGTAAAAAATTCTATATTTGAATACATTTGTTTAATATATTTTCTCAATAAATGTGAAAGAAGTGGAATAACGACGTTGAACGATTATATAAATATGAAATGTAACGGAAGAACTTAAGTTGCTTAAGTGGGGAAAAAAAGAAAGAATTTTAACTTGAAATTTCAAGTTGAAAGTTTAAGTCGTAACAATTACAGCATTTAAATCCATGAACATTTAATGTAATATAACGCATGTAAACAAACACACGCGGTTTATACACAAATATATGCAAACTTGTGCATCTAAAATCATATAATATTATAAAACATATTTTAATTAAAATCATTAGTTTTATTTTTTCGTGCAGTGGTTACATTTCCATTCATTGCTTTCTCACATTTTTCCAATAAAATAATATAATGTAAAAAATGACACGTTCGACTACATTTCCTCAATAAATGTGAAAGACGTGGAATGTTAAACGTAACGGAAGAATTTAAGCTGCTTCAAAGTGGGGAAAAAAAAAATATTTTAACTTGACATTTTCATTTAAAATTATTACATTTCCACTCATTGCTTTGATACACTTTACCAAATCTTGAGGCACAACTTCACACAAGTTCCTCGTCGCCTGAACTTAAGTATTTGAGTTACAGAAACGAGTGAAGTAGTAAAGTAAAGTCACTTAAATGAGTAAATCTGTATTGTTTTGCTCATAAACACACACACACACAAGTGTCGAACATCGTCCGCTCGACTCAACGTGACTAGTAAACAGGAAGTGAAGAGTTTGATGTTTCTGCTGGTGACATCACCTGTCAGTCCTGGGTGATGTTCCTCTGGCAGTGCTGGTGTGGAGGTCTCAGCTCGCCCTGGATCTTCACCACACACACACACTTCTTCTCACACACTTTGACTCCTCTGGTTTCCTCAGCGCGGAGCAGGAATGTAGAAGAACGATCTCCTCCTCGCGTTTGGGTGTGGAGCGATCCAGTCCAGCTTGTTGTGAAGCTGAAGAAGCTTCTGGGTCCTACCGCCTTCCATGTTTCTTCTGAAAGGCGTCGCAGAGAAAAAATTCTCCAATTCCAATTGTTTTTTTTTCTTTTTCAAATATAGCTGCAACAGCAATGGCCGAAGTCATCAGGCCCATCAGAAGGTTGACAGGAAATGTGCTCATATTCACCAGCACTTGTGAAATACTAAAAGCCGCATGTGTTTGTAGAGGTCATACTTTCTGTGGCCAGAAGGTGGCGCCAAAATCTGACGAACAGAGACAGCTGCAATAGTACCAGGGGGGCGCTGTAGAGTCACTGTGACGGCATTACGAGGTCTTGGTGAACACATGGAGTCTCAAAAGCTGCGTTATAAATATAATTTATTATTATTATTATTATTATTATTACTACAGTTTATTGTCATTACATGGACATTACAGAGGCGCTTCAGCTGCATTATGCGCTTTGAGACAGTTGTAACTGTGAAAGGGGTGTTACTGTGGGTGTCTGTGGCATTATACTGTATGGGCAATACAAGGGCATTATGGGGCAATACAATGTCATTATGGGTAATACAAGGGCATTACGGGGCAATACAACAGTCATATAGAGGAATTACATGAGTATAATGGGGCAATTCAAGGTCATTATAGGGGCAATAGAAGAATATTATAGGGGCAATTACAGAGCATTATAAGGCAATTCAATAGCATTATATGGGGCAATACAAGAGCAGTGCTAGAGTATTATAGGGGCAATACAAAGGCATTATAAGTGCAATACAAGAGTATGATGGGTCAATATAAGAGTATTATAGGGGCAATACAAGAGCATTATGGAACATTACAAGAATATTATGAGTCAATATAGGAGTATGATGGGTCAATATAAGAGTATTATAGGGGCAATACAAGAACATTATAGAACATTACAAGAATATTATGAGTCAATATAAGAGTATTATAAGGGCAGTACAAGGGCATTATGGGACATTACAAGAGTATTATGGGTCAATATAAGAGTATTATAAGGGCAGTACAAGGGCATTATGGGACATTACAAGCTAAACATTGTTATTATTAGCATACAAAATAAAAACAGAGAAAAGAACTGCGGATTTTCTCAGAAATATACACAAGTTTATTTACAAATACAACTGCATTTGCATAGAATTTTTTTTAATTTTCAAAATAAAAATACATAGTAGTAAACAGATTTATTAGAGGCATCTCTAGCTGAGGAATTGATCAGAATTAAAGCACAAGTCTAAATCGTGGACGACAAAGGCGTCTCCAGTGCCACGTCGTCCGGCCACGCCCGAGGAGACGGTCACAGTTACAAAATGACATCATTACAAAATCATCCTTTTTATATTATTAGTTTCCTTGTGCAACAAAGTACGGTTTATTTAAAATGTCCTTCCGTGTCTTTGGCTGAGACGTCCAACAAATGCTGTGATCTGATTGGTTAGGAAGGCGCAGGACAGTAGCGAATGAGAATGCCCCCCAAGGCACGTCAGGATCATCATCTCTTTGCTTAAATATAAAATATATCTTCCATTTTACACGTTTTTTTTTAAATATATATTCAGAACAAACCAGGGGTGGAAAGCTCGTTTAAAAAAACAAAAAAAAATCAGACCATCCATTACGCTCAAATCGACAAAGAAAGCTTAAAAACAGAAGACCACGGCCTGCTGGAAATGTCCCAGAATATCCACACGGAGATGGACCAGTGTGGAGCTCAAAACCGACGCGAGCGGAGGACAACGTGGAGGAAGCGAGGAGAGGTCAGCCGAGGGAGTGGTCAGACGTGAGCGCTCTCCTGAAGCCTGGTCAGATGCCACCATCTTCAAACCAGACAGACGGGTCGCGGCTACTGGATCTACTGCAACAACAACATCAACCACGGAGAACTTCCTACAGACCCTTCACCACAGGAGATGCCCGCTCACTCGGCTTCATGCCCTCAGAGCGCTGCCAAAAGTCCGCTCAAACGTCATACAAAACACGATGTGAGTGGAGGTCAGGAGAAGCAAGAGCCAGCTGAAGTCCTCAATAACTTAATATCTCACTGGATATGTAACGTAGTAGCAGAGGAGCAGCTACTTCTGACGTCCCCGGATCCCACAGCGGCTGGAATTAGTAGATGAATTGGCAAGAAACAAACACCTTGAAGTGGATTAGACTGGACGATTGAGCAAAGACATCTAGGTGAAAGGAAGAATCCGTCCATAACCAAGGAGAGGGGGGAAAAGCAGAGTGGGAGGGGCTTGTGTGACGGACAGCTGGTAGGAAACAAGGCAAGCGGTTGCAGCATCAACACTGAGAAATAAAACCGGAGACTTTCCTGAGTTTTCCCCCTTAAAAGGCGACTTTCTCTTGCGGGACCACCCCAAGGCTCAGTCTTAGGCCCTTTTGCATTCTCATCTGCCTCTATTAAGCATGTTAACACTACGACTGACGCATCTGGACGCTCTCGTTCATTCACACCTTCACGTACACCGTCCTACACTTACTGGAATCCGTCCGGATCGATCATAGCTTGTCTTTTTCGGGGTTTGTTTTTTTTTTGCAAATGTGTATGAGTGAAACCAAGAGCTGGATGCTTTTTTTGTGCCTCTAATAGAAGTCGATGTTTTACAAGGTTTGATTGATCAGTACATTCATACATTATATAAATATCTATTGAACTTGACATTCGGTGATTCTGCGAGGTTCAGCTCTCCCTTCTCTAAACAAATCAGGAAATATGACTTTAGCGGTTAGCAGCAGTGACGCTAACAGGGCTGGGCCGGACGAGGGAGACGACGGTCGGGCCGTACTGGTTCGGACGAGAAGCTTCAAAATGTCTGCTCGGGAATGACTGTGTTGAACGGATAGTCCCAGAAAGTGGTGGTGATGCCGAAACCTGCAGGAGAATGAGACAAGGCAGAGGTGAGGCTGAGGCGTGTGGGCGGAGCCTCCTCCTCCATCTTGGATTTCCCCCTCACCTGCTCTTTGGTGCTCGAAGTGATGCTTGACGTGGTACGCTTTGAGGCCGTACAAGTAGGAGTCTTTTCGCGGCGAGCCGTAGTGCAGGTAGTAGTGGATCATGTCGTAGACCACGTATCCGCACAAGCCGCCCACAAACAGCGAGGTGCCGAGACCCTCCGACATCAGCTGCTGCAGAATCAGGTAAAAGCCGCCGATGGCGATGGCGGCCAGACTGGGCGGGAACACCAGGCGGGAGCCGTCAAACGGAGACTGGGGGGTCGACAAAAATGCAAGTTGTGTTAAAAAAATGTGTTTGACGAGATGACAAAAGTTTGACATAAAAAGGATAAAGACGGGAGTTTATGACGACAGCTGTTAGTTAAATGTAATCAAAGTAAATGTAATCAAACAGATTTACAGTTACTGGTGGAATTAGGGATTTCTTAAATTACCTTAAATTAGTAAATTAATTAGTAATTCTTAAATTACCTTAAATTATTAGCTATATGGGACATAAGGAAATAAAAAACAAATAATATAGGAATAAGTCAAATTAAATGCACTTTAGTATTTATTTTATTTCAACAAGAATACAAAAAATCATACATTAATGTTAGGTTATACCTGCAATGTATTTAATGTGTGTGTACATACAATAAAATGTATTTTTAAATATTTTTATGTTATTTATTCAATAAGAATATTTATTTACAATTATACATGTATTATTAATTGTACATGTAATATATACAGTATAATGTGTGTGCATAGGAGTAAAATTAAATATATCTTATTTCATGTCAGGCATCCATACATAAAAATAGAAAAAAACATAATGGTGATAATAATGAGAATAGTAACATAGTATGTTACAAGTAACAATAGTAACAGGTTGAAATGTAAATATATATATTTATGCGTGTATACATATAGACATGCATATATATTATAAATGCGTACCTGTGACATGAATGTTAATTTAAATAAATACGAAAGTTTTTAAATACTGTATACAACATATTCGTCATTGAATACCACATTTTTGTAGATATATGAACAATAACAATATTATATAAGTATATGTATATATACATAATTTTTGTTTCCTATATGTATCTATATAGTTTGTATTGTTTTATTAATAATAATGTCATTCTTACATAGTGTTCACGTTACAAAATGACTTTCATTATAACAACAAATCATTTCATAGTTGCATGTAAAATATCCACAATTATATACAAGATAAATAATACATATACACATTTTTTTTACATTTTACAGTCATTTAGCATTAATATTACGTATTTTTATGTAGACATCAAATTCATCACTGTTTATCCATCTTTATGAACATAAAATCATTCAAACTTAATTTTACAAAACATTACGAGCTTTGATTTGAACACGATGTGTGATGTGAAGCCCACCTTGTGGTGCTGGCCGTGCAACAGGAAGTGCAGCGTGATGAGGTAATAATTGTGGGCGGGGGGACGCATGTGGAAGACGAAGCGGTGGATGCAGTACTCCACCAAGGACCACATGAACATTCCCAGCATGAAGATGAACGGAAAGCTGTACTTGTGCACCAGGACGGAGTAATCTGAGGAGGAGAAGACCACAGCGTCACAGGAGGAAGGGGGCGGGGCTTTCACGCCCACACACCTGATGTCAGAGCCAGCCTGGTCCGCCCCTGAGCCAGTAATGAGTAGCTGTACCAGCACAGATACACCACTAGGGGCATCCACACGATTGGCACCATGTACCTACAAACACACCACGATCAGGTTTCCTTTACAGAGACATTTTGCAAAAACAAACAAAAAACCCCGTTGTGCTTTGTAATAGTCGACTGTCAATATTAGTTTATGTGCAGTGAATGTAAAAACAAATGAACGAAATGTAAATGAATGAAGTGCACGAATGACTCGAAACTCAAAATGTGCTGTTTTTTTCCCTTAACTGTAATAGGAAGGAACAAACAGGGATAATATATTGATTTTTATCATTTTAATTTAATACCACAGTACTCATTTTTGTTGTGTTTTTTTTTTTCTTTTTCTATTTTGGACGTTTTTTTACCCCCCAATAGCTGTTATGTAACAAGTTTTTACTACATTTATTATGATATTTTATCATATTATAAAAAATAAAAGTGTCTGAATTTACAGGGGCTTGGAACAGATTAGCACATTTACATATTAATTGCCTCCCAGTTTATGAAATAATTAATTTTGTGATTCGAGCTACCACTGTTTTGGAATGTTGTGAAATAAGTATTAATTATGAAATAAGAATAAATAACTAAACTTTCAAGCAATTTTAAGCACTTTTTAAGTATTTTTAAGGCCTTGAAAACACAATTGTAATTACGTCCAAACACACGCACACACACACACACACACACACACTCACACACTGACCATGAGGTCTTGGTATTGGCCTCAAAGAAGTCGGACTCGAACAATCTGATTGGTCGATCCACAGGTTGATGGACCCACGTGTCGTATTTCTCTCCGAGGTTGCCCACCTGCCAGGCCAGAGGTTTCCTCCAGTCCACCAGATCCTGCAGACGCAAGAAAACACGTTACACACTATTATTTACGCCATTTTTTGTTATTTGTAGTAATGGTTAGAAACAATAAAAAGCGAAAAAGAAGTTAGTGCTTTTATTTTAATTGATCAATCTCCCTCTCGTGATTTTATTTTCTGATCTCCGCCAGTAGATGGCGCTACATCCTTGTGAATCGTAAGTGATGGGCGGGACTAAACATTTCCGCCAATACGGATCTGGACCAACCGGCAAGACGACGTCTAACTCATCGCGGTCACGCGCACGTCGCCCTAGTGTCACTGGTAAAGTACCTGAAACAGGTAAAGAACAGTGTGAAATTTTGCACTGTATTTTAATACCCGCTCAGGATCAAGCAACTCAAAAGCGGTAAAAAAAATTCGATTTTTGTAATAGGTTACATTTTTTTGATTATCTATAATGTATATATTTTATTTTTAATGATAGCTTTCGCTATTTCTCATTATCTCTCTGTATGATCCCCTGGTTTTTCAATAAAGTAAAAAAACAAAAGGGAAAAAAAGTTGTGCGCGTGCAACCGTTTCGTGACGTCACTTCCTGTCATCCCAAACGCGAGAAAAGCGCACGTGCTTCTCGAACGTTCCGTGCCTGAGCGAGAGAAGGATGTTTAGCTAACCACCCACTCCACTCTTTATTGCTGCTTTTGTGGAACAAGGGGGAGGAAGGAAAGCTTTCTGCGAACTGTCCTCCGTCAATGCGCGTCTAAAATGTGTTCAACTATTCAAATTTCAATCTGTGTCGAACAGGTGGAACGTCGCAACTTTCTTCCTCTTTCTTTTCAGTTATGCGTCAGTCTTTCCATCTCATTGACTCATTCATTCATAAATCAATACATTCATCATCTATAAGGGCCATAACACCAAACACACACACACACACACACACACTCACTCAATGTGGGTTGACCAATGTTGTGACCAAACGTTTTTACAGAGGGTCAGTGCACTCTAGATCAATGACACACACACACACACACACACACACCCAACATCATTCTGTGGAAATCCTACGAGTCATTGATTAGAAAAGAAAAGTTGACTTTGAAAACTGCGAGTTTAAGAGTGAGTGGACAGAATAATATGCATCCGCGCTGCCCGTGCGAAGCAGAAAACCAATGTGTTTAATCTGCAACGAGACTGTCGCGATCGTCAAAAGTGATCGTGAAATGCCATTTATTGATCCAAGCACGCACAATTTGAACAATTACCCTCCACACACACACACACAGGCAACGCACGTCTCACATGTGTCCTGGGACAACACAAGACACCTTTCTCTAATGCTGAAATAGTCAATGAGTGTGTGAGTGAAGTGGTGACTGCTCTGTTTGAAGGGACTCAAAAGGATAATTCACAATTTATGATCTTTCTCAAGATTGTTTGATGAAGAAAAGGGAGTGAACAATATTGTGTCAAATTTATGAAGATGTTTTGGGTCTTACAAACCTCACACAAGGAGGGATTACATTTATGAAGTAGTGATACAGATTCTTAGAGATCGAGCGATTGACCTGAAGCATGTTATTTCTATACGGATGACGTGCCATTCACATATCGACTCATATTTGCAACTTGACCGATATTTTTCCGGACCTCAGACTGAACAGAAATTTCCTAAGTGGACCCTTCAAGTTTATAATTGAGGACCCCTGATATACGGTATGTAATATAACACATTTTCCATGTCAAAGATATTAAAAATTGTAGCAACAGTTAGTTTTAATATTATTATTTTACTTAACGTTTACCACTGGAACATCTTTTATTGATACTGTTCAAATTTAATTCAAAAACCACATTTAGATAACATTTCCTAGACTTAATGTGAAACTTTTTTTATTATATATAAATTATATTATTTGTGTTCACATTTTACCTATAAAATACTATGAATACCGAGTTTGGAAATCAGGGACAAGAAAAGATGGAAACAAACACAGAAGGCGTGAAAGAAATGAGCAACAGTTAGTTTTAATATTATTATTTTACTTAACGTTTACCACTTGAACATCCTTTATTGATACTATTCAAATTTCATTCAAAAACTAATAAAATAAATTTGGAAGACATTTTCTACACAATGCGAATCTCTTAGATTATAAATAAATTATATTACTTGTGTTTAAATTCACGATTTACCTATAAAATACTTTGAAATTTAGATGTGTGTACACACGACCGAGTTTGCACAGCAGGACTGAGATCAGTGTGCAGAAGAAAAGATAGAAATAAACAGACAAACACAGATGGAGATAAAGAAATGAGTCATAGACACAGAACAAGGGAGGGACGGACGGATGGATAGAGTGGTAGATAAAGAGATGACTTCAAACAGATAGAGAGGAAGGCCAGAGAAAGAAAGGGAGAAAACAGAAATGTGAAGGGGAGAGAGACTAACTCAGAGAGAAAGAGATGGACAGACAGAGTGAGAGAAAAACAGACAGATAAACAGAAATATAAAGAAAAAAGGCATAGAAGAAAGTGAGAAAGATAGTCAAACAAAAAGAATCAAAGAAAAGCAAGAAAATAACACAGAGAGAGAGAGAGAGAGAAAGAGAAAGAAACAGATATAGAGCCACACATAGAAACAGACAAACCGCGAAAGAGAAGCATAGAGAGAGGGGGAAACCCAGTGAGAGAGAAAGAAAGAGAGTGAGAGAAACAAATAGGGAGGCAAAAAGAGAGAAAAGTGCAAGAGAGAAAAACAGTTAGAGTGAGTCACGTGGGACATTGTGCAGACAGACGGGTGTGATGAGCTGCACATGAATGTACCGTTTCTTCATCGACTTTGCTGCATTTATTGATGCCCAGAGTTTCTTCTTCTTCTTCTGTGGTTTGTGAGATCTTCTTCCTGTGTCTCAGAGTCTGAAAGAGAAGAAACCGACGTGTTAATGACTCATCAGCCCGTCAATCATTAACAGAACATCTGAAAAATAATGACACGGACCAGTGAATCCATCAGCCCCCGTTCACCAGGAAGTGATAACACACACACACACGCGCACACACACACACACACACACACACACAATCTTATCACTCATCTCAGACACACACATTCTCACTTGAGAGACACACACACACACATCGCACCATCTCTGCAAGTACACGACTGACACATACGTTACGTCACGTCCTGGCGTTCCACACACACACACACACACACACACACACACACACACACATCCAGGTGACCAGTGAAATATTAATCAGGTCTCACGTCTCAGACTGCAGCACCAGAGTTAAAGAGGTGATTAACCTCACGCACAAACACGCATGTGTGTGTGTGTGTGTGTGTGTGTGTGTGTGTGTGTGTGTGTGTGTAAATCACTCTGTTCACTTCTCCTCTCACTGGTCAATCCTTCCGCTCTCTTATCACTTCATTCATTGGTCCATCTCCTGGTTCAGCAATCACATTATTATAGACAAATATAAATGCGTGTGTGTGTGTGTGTGTGTGTGTGTGTGCGTGCGTGTGCCTGTGCAAGTAAGAATACACAAAACATTATATAATTAAACAATGACATGTATATCTTTTAAAGTGTTTTCATTTTACAGCACACGCCATGCTTGTGTGTGTGCGCATCTCTCTCTCGCTCTCTTTTGATCCATTAGATGATAATGATATGTATATGAGCAGAATGGCGTGTATTAAGATTCATATACAATATATGTTATATACACTGTATATAAACCTATAAGAAGAAAATTTATTTCTTTTTTATTTAGCTATTATTTTAAATGATCAATATTGCTGCAAAATATTGCTATTAATACACATTTGAAATATTTAAGATGTAATATTAACTCTAACAGCCACAGTGAGTTTTAATAGCATTATTATTTTACCAATTTACACTTACCACTTGAACATTCAAAAAATATATTTTATTGATACTACTCAAATTTCAGTAATATAAACTCACTAGCATAAATGTACAGATTATTCGATAAACTTAATGCTAATGTTTAGAAGTATAAATAATTTTTTTATATTGAATTACACATGTTACATATAGAAATACTTTATAAAATACATTATATAGAGAGAAAGTGAGAGATGTTTATATATACACAGCTTATTTATAGCATTTCACTTATAATTAATATAAGTAATAATACAGACGCACACACACACAAACAGATAATACACACATATGAATGAATACAAAGTTTTTTTTACAGGCCAATCTTCATTGCTCAGACAGGCACGTTCCTCTGAAGATCAGAGAACATCTTCTGAACATCTGAGAAACCAAACCAAGCAGATACTTCTGAAGATAATATTGTCTGTCCACACATCACACACACACCTGCACATTATCTGGTGTGTGTTGACTGTAACTGCCTGTACTCGGATTCAGCTCTGGTTGCACTTTCCCCAGCAGATAACACACACACACACACACACACACACACACACATCAGCATTCCAACCCTATAGAAATATTTTCAAATATCGCAGCCGTATCATTCGCCTTTATCACACTGAGACAAATCATGCGTACGTGAGACTAGCATCGTCACTATGACGATTACCAGTTAAGGCTTAAGTACAGCATGCAAACTCCGTACAACCCTGACCGGGCCTCAAACTTGTCTCCTAGATAAGTTTTCAACAATCTTCTGTACCAACAAAACCCGCTCGACCATTCAACGCTCTACACGGAACCCCCACTAGAACCCCACTCTAAACTCCACCTGGAAAGCCTGGACCGGGCCTCAAACTCGGCCTCTGAGCTAGTCCGTATTTCTGTGGCGTCACAGCACCTTTACACCACCATCCCCATGTTGCTACCCATTCAAAACTCCACCTGGAAAGCCTGGACCGGGCCTCGAACTTTTATCAAACCCAGCACTACCCATTACACCACTGTGCCCGTGACTACCCACTCAAAAAAAAAAACACACATAAATCCCCATTTGGGCCTCAAACTCGGCCTCTGACCTAGTCCGTCTCTCTGTGATGGAACAGCACCACCGCACCACCACACCGCCGAGCAATGGGGCAACCCACTTGAAACTCACCACCGGGCCTCAAACCCACTACGTTTCCGTGACGCCACCCACAAACGACACGCCGCAATACAAACAGTTCTAGAAACACGTCCTGCCATCGAGGAAAACCTGCTTGACGGGCCAATACCCAACAATACCCGCAGGTCTGCTCAAATAAACGGCGTGATCTGGCATGTACGTGCACGTGGAAAATGGCACCTTTAGGTTATAGAGGGGACTAATAGATGACCTGTCAATCATCAGGATGGCATCAGGTCTGGTCGGGCAGTGCCGCCTCGCTGGATCACGGTTTCAATCTCGCTGTAAGTGTCGCTCAGAGTTCATGGTCAATTGAGTGTGAATGACGGCAAATCATTTGCCTTTATAGCCGAGAGACGCGAGATGCGTGTCTTGCTTTGGAGCCGAGGTGTTGAAGCGAGAACAAGTGGAGCAGAAGGTGAAGGCGCTGGCGTTATGGGTCGCCTAAGACTTTCCGGACGCGGGTGAAGTTGAAAACACGCAGGGATTGAAAAATCTCTAAATTCATAGAAGCCAGAAAGGTTCACGGATGAATAAACCAGCTCGTGTTGACCACGTTGGGAAGTGGTTGGGTTCAAGCTAAAAATCGGCATGGAATTGATGGTCAGGATCTGGTTGAGATGGCTAGATCTGTGGCTGGAGTTTAGGGTTTAACCATCCCTTAACTCAGAGGAACTTCACGAGGATCTCAAGCACTTTTTCAGCCCAGAGACAGTGTGTGTTATCTCCACCTCGCTTAAGGTAATGATAAAAAGGAAGCTATAAAGCTGAAAAATAACAGACTCTGACCATGAACTGGTTTTAGGGCTTTAATGGTGATTTGGAATCCTTATCAAACCTTCTGACCTTCGAAGAGCCTCAACTGGAAGCCAAACTGGAAATATCCACAAAGAAAAACCATAACCAGAGTTGGGATGTGGTTGAATGAAGGAATAAACCAGCTCGTGTTGACCAACGTGTTGACGTTCTATGACCAAAGTTGGGAAGTGGTTGGGTTAAAGCCAAAAAATGTCATGGAATTGATGGCCAGGATCAGGTTGAGTAGGATACAACAATCTTGACCCAGTGAAAAGAGATGAACGTTTTATTCTTTAAAGAGATCTCGTCAAAAGGAGATTAACTTTATTGTCCTGATCCATTGTCCCAGTTTTACCCATCGTGTGGCGAACAGGAAGTACCAATCAGTGCCTAACAAGACAACGTTTAAGGAGTTCAAGGTTTGATTTTACGACACTGGTCTTTCGCAAAAGCATCATTTGCCAAAACAACAGTTGGATTTAACAGATTTGTCACTCGTTCCTCAAAACCGATTGGTGGATTAAAGCTTGTAGGATGATTTTGGTTACTAAACGTATGAAAATACAGGCACAGATCATTGCACCTCCAAGCCGGCGTTTTCCGCTGTGGTATGTAAATGCTGATGGACTGAATTATGGTTTCCCTGTAGAATTTAAAGCTACGGCTTGCCGCTTTCCATACTGATGTAAATATTACTGCATGAAACAGGCGTGAAAAGTTTCCAGAAATCTCCCGCTGCGGCACGAGGGTTACCCTCGGGGTCAGAGGTCATTAACGCAGAAGCGGCTGCTAAATTTGAATATTGTCCATAGTAAGAGTGTGAACCGCCCTGTGATTGGTCGGTCACCAAATCAGGGTCCCGCCTTCAGCCCCAGAGTTTACTGGTATTGGCTCCAGTTCCTTGCGACCCAGAATGGTTTATTGCATATGTATGTCGATATTACAACAGTGTACAATGTGAAATGAGACACGATATCAGCACAATTGATCAATATTGAGGAAAAATATTTTAATATTACCGGATTGGGATTTTTATGCTAAAACACAGCGTTTTACAACACACTTGAAAGATTACCGAGCAGTTGTGGCCTAGTGGAAGAGAACTGGACTTCTGACCAAAAGGTTTCCGGTTTGAATCCCACATCAGTTGTACAACTGCGAATCACTTGCCCAAATAAAGGTTATTAAAAAGTGCAATATTATTATGAATCGCAATTTCTTCAATTCTTTTATTCATAGATTTCCATCGTTCTTTTTTTTTGTAGTATATCACTACATGACTAAAATGAAGCTAAAATCCTTTGCATCCAAGGTCACGGGCAGTGTTGGTGCGCGGCGCTCTGGGCTGGTGTGGGGGCTGAAAGAATTCCTGCGAGCGAACAATGAGGCCGTTTTATGAAGCAGGAAGGTTGCGAGGACTGACAGAGACGGACATACATCGAGAAGGAGTCGGGGGAACAAAAGTGTGGAGGACAGAGGGGAAGATGGACACAGGCTGGTACTGTTGAACAGCGCTGGCAGTGTGTGGCGCTGGTAGGAGGTCGGGAGGATTTCACTCGTTCACTTTGCCAGAGAAAAGGGCAAGAGGGGCATCGGTAGAGCCTCGTCCATTCGTAAGCAGCCTGAAGGATGCACTCAAATGTCCTGCCACCGACTATATTAACGGAGAAAAAGAATCGACATGCTATTTATTTAATAAACTTTTAGAACATTTTTATAATTGCACAATATTTTCTATTCCATGCTGGTATGAAGCACTCAAGTTCAAGGCCTTGGTTTTCCTCCAGGTCTCCATTTTTTTTCCCCACAGTCTGTAAAGACGCTGAACAATAATAGCCAGAACATTGACCTTAGGTGTGAGTGAGAGTGAGAGTGTGAGTCCTACTCTGTGATTGGTTGGCCACTAAACCAGCTCACCGTGACCCAATAATGGAAAAGCAGGTCTGAAAATGCATGAATGGATTTTCTAATCCGCTTTCTCACTCTGATTTGTCGTAGTAATTGGTCATCAGTGCAAATACGCACAAATTATGAATTAAAATGTATGTTTAAATGAGTAATTAAAGATTAAAGATTAAAAATGACTAAAAATGCTAGATTACCAAATAATAAAAAAATAATTCATATGTGGGGCTAATAAACATTTTTCATTTCCATCTAAATTATGAATTAAACGTAAAATATTGTACAAAAATGGAGGTGTTGCGCAATTTCGCCTCTTTATTGCGCCGACAGGCCCCGTGGCCTAGAAAAATCCCACAATCGATTAAAAACGTATTGAAAGTGTGTGACAAGAGGGACGCTTGCTAGGTCACATACCTCCACGACAGCGATTGTTCCCATAATGCTTGTTTAAACACAGGTTTGTTCAGGCAATATCGACCGGCCAAGCCTGCGGTGAGTCTCACAGAGGAAGAGTTTCCACTGGAGCAAAGGTCAAAGTTCACATCAACTCCCAAAAAAATCCCCAAAAAAAACAATCATCTAGCATTCATCATCCTTCTACTGGAAACTGAAGCCACTTTCATTAGCTACAGCAGGTTAGAAAGCGATGCCTTAAACTGGCATTACCTCACCGTTTCAACAGCGGTCAGGCCAGAGTGGTCACATGACCCGAGAGGGTTCCTCCGAGTCAATAATTAACTGTTATCCAACCGGTGCCATGACGGGCTGATCCTGATAAGAGCCGATGGACCGACTGAGCCCGTCAACACATCAGCCAGTGGAAAACATCTGGTTGGTGTCATTCATAACTCTTTTGCGAATTCCACGCATCTCTCAGAGAACAGTTTGTGTCGTGGAGAAGACGTGGCTTAACCTAGAAGAGATCCCGACTAAGCAAAGCAGCTTCTCCAGGTCCGGCTCGCTCAAAACACATATGTAAATGAGTAAACAAACGTACATGCTAATGGAAAAGCAAATGTAGGCCAATCGGGGATGAAGTTGTAAAGTTGGGTGTGAATTCGTGAAACTTCCAATCGATGGACTTTGAGGTTTGAAAGTCACTTCAGAGAGTCTCTGTGTTCCAGCCAAACTGATCTCAGAACAGGATCCCAGGAGCCGCCGCGCTCACCATAAACAGATAGTGTTGATGGTTGGAGAAGCTGCATCACACGGGGAACTGGACCAACCTGCTGGACCAGGTTGCGGGAATTTTCAAGAGTAACTCTTCACCTGCCTTTCTCATTGCTTGTGTCGCCCTTCAGGCCTGAACATAAAATATGCCCTATTTATTTGTGAAGAAAAGAGGATCTGTCATTTGTCAAAATGAGGAGCTGTTTAGAACTTCTGAAGCTGCTGATGTTCTAAAGCTGATGTTCTAAAGCTGAAGTTCAGTAGTTCTGAAGCAAATGTTCTAAAGCTGAAGTTATGTAGTTCTGAAGCTGAAGTTCTAATGCTAAAGTTCTGAACCCCTGAAGCTGACCTTTTGAAGTACTGAAGCTCTAAAACTGAAGTTCTAAAGCTGAAGTTCTGAAGTTGAGTATCTAAAACTGAAGTTAACTTGAAGTTCAAGTTTAGAAGCTCAAGTTCAGAAGCTCAAGTTCAGAAGCTCTAACATGGATGTTCCGAAGCTGAAGTTATGAAGTAGAGTATCTAAAACTGAAGTTCTGAGCCTCTGAAGCTGACATTCTGAAGCTCTAAAACGGAAGTTCTGAAGATGATGGATGTTTTCCACACAGAGAAGAAACCTGACTTTGTTCTACAGCTTCCAGAAGCATAATTGTCAACCAAGCAACTGAGGCTGGGAGATATCTGAAAGGTTAAGCTTCTAAACGCTCATAAAGACAGCCATAAATCTACATGCAATAACCATATTGCCGAGTCCCACCCATAAAACCAGGGAGCAAAGGTCCCATCAAGCACAACTTCACGTGTCAAGTCCGTCATACTGGGATCGAAACGCACTGACGGGCGCCATTTTTGAAGTCATAGCATTTACACCAAGTGCGTAAACGCATCATTGACCTTAAACACGCAGTTAAGACGTCAGCGTGTCGTTCTGAGCTTCTTCTGAATATTCAGACCTGATGAACAAACATCACTTTCTACTACACCAGCCAAACCTGTTGTGCAGTTCTTAGAAGAAGCGACGCCAGCGCACGGAAAGTCACATCTAGGCAGGCTTGTGTAAACCAAATTTCAAGCACCAATCACGAGCCAGGAGTTCCGTTCCCTGTGGAGAATGACGACACCCATAAATGCAGCTGTCACCGGTCGGACGAGTTTCTGATGGTATCGTTGAGACCGTTTTTTTTTTCACACATTTTTTACAAATTTCATCTGATGGAGTACAAAACGCACAAGACGCTTAGTCAAGATACAAATCTAGCTACAGATTATTTTGAAATTTATGAAATACTACGTTGCAACTCCAATCGAGGCTCTGAAAATTCCAGCCACTCGTTTTCTGAAATTCTGTAGTGGAATAATCCGGATAAGTGCACGTCCTCGGGACCAGATCCGAACTTAACCATTTCTCCCGCTCTGTGTCTGGTTTCACGCGGCTTTTGATTAACAGACTCCGAGAGTGAGACAAAGAGAGAAAGAGATTAATAAAGTGACTGTGAATATACAGGTCGTGATCACTATGAGAAAAATATTTTTAAAAAGAGCAGAAAGTGGGAAGCATCAGCCCCTTTTTAATTGCAGGTTTCCCAGCATTGTAACACTTTGTTAAACTAAACACACTTTGCTAAAAATGGAGAAGAATGGCAGATGTCTAATTTCTTAATTTAAATAAAGTTAGAATACAAATGTTGCCTATAATGTAAGTAAGGTCTAATAAAATCTAATGTCCATTTTTTTACTCCAATACCACAAAAGTTTCCCTCAAAATGGTAGTTTTACTCTGTGTTTAGGCATAGTTTTAATTTTAAATATTTACTTTACCACAACTGTATGGTGCTGGAAAAACTTGAACATTGACCTTGAAAGTGCTTGAATTTGATCTTTCAGAAAGTGTAGGAACCCTTTGTGAGATGGACTCACAAATTTTTCCCCTGCACAAAATCTGATGCGTCCCGAACGTCTACAAACGGAAAAACAACAGGTCCATTTTCCTCCCCGGTCCTCACAATTCCAGCCTAATGAATCACACGGTCCCCACAATGATGCTCTGTGCCTGGCATTGCAAACGATTCAATTAGCCCGAAGCACAAGACTAAACTTAGCGTGCAGCTCGAGAGCGGAAGGAGGAAGCCACGGACCACTCGCCAACCCGCCATCATGAAGACGAGACCGCCGCTAAACGCTCGGTTGACTCTTGACTTAGCCAGTCGAGCTTTTCAGATCCCAAGGCTCCACACAGAGTCATGGCTACAGCCGTGCTGGAGACACCAATACCCAGCATGCTCCTCTCCTGGGTCCTAATGCTACTAATGAGCAGGTTAGGAGCGTGCAAACCGATGGGGAAATGGAGGATAATATTTGATTTCGAGACTTTGTGGTGAGTGAGCAGCTTGGACCACAGACCAGCATCTTGTCCAGCGTTCCTCTCGCCTCCGAAGCTCAAATGAGAAGTTTATATCTCTCCTTTGGGGACAGAAGACGGGGATTTGGGCTGCATGGAGAGCCTGGAGCTGTTGGCATAGCAGTTTGCCGTAAACACTGGGCTCACCAGAGGATACGAGTCTGACTGTCTACCTGCTGATGAGGAGCACAACACACCATTATGAACCGTATTGACCATTCCCGGCTGAAGGTTCGTGTGTTTGGCCACAGGAAACAAAAAGGCCATTGATGGACAATTAGATTTATTTGCAGAGAGAGAGCGCACTACAGAGTCTGCGCACACATTCTTCTCGAGCGTTTGTCTCGTCCCACACGACCCGCTCACGGACCCTCAGAGTTTCCGAATTTGAGAAAATTTTGAAGTTCTGAAAATTTGAGAAAAGAATTGTGCGCTTTGAGACAGTTAAATCTGTGAAAAGTGCCTTGCAAATGCTCAGAACTTGAACTTGACCTTTCATGACTGTGAAAATGAACCACAAACGTTCCACAAATAAATGACTTGATTGGCTTTATTGATAGCAAGAAGTTAATTTAGCAATTATGAGTTTATTGCCTATTATTATTATTTTTTGCAAGAATGATACTTTATTCTTAACACTGTTATCCAATGAATGTGTGTATTGTATTGTTAAGTAGTTGCGACCTTAAGGGTCTCAAAAGACACCTTAATCGTATTTTGAATATAGATACAGAAAAACGGTTAAATGGGGGAAAAACTGGTGGAGGAAAATTTCTGCTGATCAGCCAATCAGATCATTTACGTAAAGGTGGGGCCTATTACGGCAGCCAAACATGCCATGTATGACACTTTTTAATCAATGATTATTTTAATCAGTATATCATGGTTTGACGGTACACAACGATCACAAGTTCACGTTTGTCTTGAGCCACAGAATCAGGTTTTGGAGTTACAGAGATACCGTTTTTTTTTTTTTGATAAACGTACAGTAACTCCGCCCAGGGAGAGGAACAAGTCGTACGAATACAAAAGAGATTCTATCCCTTCAGACTCGATCCCTTAATAAACAAGAACATTTGATCTACCACTATGAAGACCACCACAGCCTCAAACCCACGTTTAACCAACGTCAATGTGTTTCCAGCTACTGCTTATACTCATCATTCTTAGCATTTACACGCTCACTGAAACCCAACCCCGAAGTCAGAGCTCAATATTTCAGCCATAAACCCAACAGTCTTTGAGCGTCAACCAAGGACGTGCAAGATGACACCACGGTGTGTTGTATAAAACATTCGAGTGATGCAAATTACAGCTCTACTTGGAATATCTGTCGGGAAAATAAACTTTGCTCTTCCACCTGTGCACAGCCTTATGAAGCAATTCCCGCTTTTACAAGGGCGATAATGACAGTCTTCCCACCGCCCAGGCGAGGTGACTTAGTGGTTTCACAAATCCTCGCCAAGCCTCCACCTCATTCCTCCATTCACCCCGTTCTCCACATTCAACCCCAGCGAGCAACCACACTCTTAGTCAACACCAACACACCCAAAAACTGGTTATAAATGCACAAACAGGGCCTGTGATCCCCTGCGCAGTCACAACAGGTCCGGCTGGTTTCCGGACGGGACCCCGGATTCCGACATTACCGTACTTTTCCGACGTTAAGCCTGGGATATTATCAAACATCCATTCCCTGATCGAAATTCTTGAAAATGCTTGAATTTTATATTAAATGCTTGAAAATGCTTCAAATTCTACAGTGTAATCTGGATAAGTGCATGGAATCTGGATAATGTTCGCTCTATAGACCGGATCCGAACGTAACCATTTCTCCCGCTCTGTGTCTGGTTTCACGCGACTTTTGATTCACAGACTCCGAGAGTGAGACGGAGAAAGATAAATAA
This sequence comes from Paedocypris micromegethes, assembly GCA_028031935.1. Lineage (NCBI taxonomy): Eukaryota > Metazoa > Chordata > Actinopteri > Cypriniformes > Paedocypris > Paedocypris micromegethes. The sequence continues at coordinate 2,885,512 of CM051501.1, read as the reverse complement.
AGTGAGTCTGTGAATAAACAGGTGGCCTATATAAACACATAAACAACTTTCATTCAATGCGGCCTATAGAGCGAACATTACGGTAGGCTTCACCGTAGGGTTGGAGTCGACATTACAGCCGTCAATGCGTGACGGGTCTTGATAGGAATCGCTTCCAAGGGTTACAACGTGTCGAGCCAGTTATTTAGCTCTATGTGACTGAAAAGATTAGTCACTGGCGTTGCTTAGCGGGAACAAACAGCCATCAGCCAGATCAGGGATGGGCCGCTTTGAAAAGCAGTGCATCATAAAAAAGAACCGACCATAAAGATTATAAAATGCTAATGAACCCGGCACGGCCTTTTCTCATGACTGGCTCCTGAGCGCAAAAACAATAATCACTTTCATCCGGATCACCATCGCGTATGCGTTAAAATTTATTTTTTATGGGTTTGTGCCCATAACACAAAGTTTCTTAGGTGAAATATACTACTGAGATTTTGCTACAGTTGTACTTTAAAACAAAAAAAGGTTCTGGCAATAAAAAAAAACTGTGATTTTATTAGCTACATTTTGGAATTCTTTCAATTACCAAATGATTAAAAAAAATTATTTGTTAAGAAGATTTTTTTTGCTTTCACCAATTTGATTTTTTTTTGTGTTGTCACCAATTAGTTTGAATCCAGATCCAGTGCGCTACAGAAATTGAGCAAATTTTGATTTCATCAGGGGACAAATCTTGCAAAACCATGTGGCAATGCTAAACAGCAGCAATCAGTTGCCAATAACGTCGGAGCTTTCCAACCGAAGGCGTTGAGGAGCCAGTAGCAGACTGGGATGCACCCGAACAACTTCCAAACCCTGATGAGTTTAATTCCCAAGATCCCGTACAGACACACCTCGGTTGCGTCACAAACAAAAGGCCTCGCGAATAACCAGCTGCGATTAGTGGAGACCTGGACAGCAGAAGGCGTCCGTCTCTTCCCAGATGAACCCTGACGAATGCTGACATGTATACATGACGAAACCTGAAGAGTTGTGGAAAGTTTCCTTCTCTGCGACCGTGTTGTGGGTCATTCTCGGATATGTCACTGCGGAGAGAAGACCGACCGGTTTGATTGTCTCTGGCACACACTGGTTAACACCTTTCACAGTGAGAACATCCACCCTTTCCTGCGCTTCTGCACTCCATTAGTGTCAAAGTGGTGGCAAACAGGCTCAAGCGTCACGGTTTAGTTATATAGACATATCCTCCAGAGATAGGGTATATCTACACTAAGCCGTAGATAAAGAGGGATGAAGGTGAGAGGAGGCATCAACCCCCACCTGTTCCTCAGGGAGAGGCAAGTAGAGACACAAGGCTTGTTTATCTAACAAGAGTCCTCGGTGGAATTTACACCTGCTGACATCACGATCGAATATCACGAAATTCACTACAAAAAACAGACAGTGAAGACTTTCGGGGTTGTTTGCCTTGGATTCAACGCACTTGTTGTGATTACACGTGTCATGGGGCACGGAGTGGCTGAAAAGCATTGGAAAAAGTGGAACTTACTTTTAAATAGTTTAGGGATTATCGTGGCAAAGTCTTTGACGATCGAGTTCCGTTTCGTTCAATCAAATCAGCTTATTCAATGACACAAAGTGCAAAAAATGTCTTCACACACTTCACTGTGTGTTTGTGCACTTCACTTGGATGAGTTAAAAGCGGAGCACAATTTCGACAATCTCATTTTGACAATATTGACAATCTCATTTTACTCGACTTTATTGGGCGATTGGAAGAGTGGCGAGGTGTTCAACGGAGTCGTTCAAAAGATTCGATTCCTGAAACGACTCGTTGGCGATCCAAACCATGCTGACAAATCTTTCTAATGACATTACGCACAGAAGTCGACTCAACAGCTCCATCTCAACGAAATGCTGCTTTTCACAGTCATTTTGGAAGGCGAAACTTTCACAACTTCCTCATTAGAACCGCGCTTGTGACTGACAGACTGACTCTCTCTCTCTCTCTCTCTCTCTCTCTCTCTCTCTC
>CM051501.1:2871554-2883488 GCA_028031935.1 Paedocypris micromegethes | reverse complement strand
TCTCTCTCTCTCTCTCTCTCTCACGTACCTCCGTGCTCGTGTCTCGCTCCAGCTCGCCGATGTAGTACTGCTCCATCCACCGCCGAGCGTTCTCCGAGTGCCGGTGCGGCGGTCCTTCAATTTCCCGGCCGATGTCTTTAGCGGAGCGGCTGAGAAGGAGCGCCTCCCCGCCCGGGTGCATTCGCAGAAACCCCGTCACGTCGTAGACGCGCGTCCCCAACAAAACCCAGCAGGACTCCTTGGTGCAGTGCTTCGCCACCTCCTTCTCCGTGAAAAAGCGAGGGGACATTTCAGCCGTTTTCTTGATTCAGGGGCGTCCACGAGGAGAAGAAGAAGAAAAAGAAGAAGAAGAGAACACACGCAGGTGGGACCCCCAGCGACTTGCTCCGGCGCTCTGGACTACAACTACTGACTCTCGACTTTGAGTCTGAGCGGAGTAGTTCATACCCAGCGCCTCATTAGCATCTCATGAATAATTCATGACGCAGCCTCTACCGGTCTCGAGCACCTGTTGCGCTCGTCCGCGCAAATGTCGAAATGTCGGTTTCGTTGGCGGTTCGTTTGAGTTTCTCGTTCGAATAGCGTGACTGATTTCGCCTTTAGGGACGAATTTTGACTTTTGAAGTTTGATTATCGATCCGCACGCTTCCTGCGTGTGGGCGTGTCTTGGTCGTTGTGTTTGCATATAAGGGCGCGTCTCAAAAGTGCCCACGGTGGCTTTTTACAGCACGAAGGACGTGACAAAAATAAATCGATAAGAGTTAATTCTTAATAGAGTCAACCTGCTTTGCGATTGTTCACACTCTTCGAATCAGTTCACACTGTGTTTTAAGTCGATTGGTTTTACGGGTTATTGTGACGTTTTCGTTTTCGGTTAAACTTTCAGTTTTCAACGCATAATGAGATATGGTTGGATTTGAATCAACGCAATCCACTGTTCATCTGTTTGAAAATCAAATTATGGTTTTATTTCTATTGTGGAACACGTATGAATGTTCTCGACGGCTTGGTGGCGTCATAAGCAAACACTGCTTGAACAAACAGAGGAAAAAAATTAATGAACACAAACACTTTTTGCAGAAAATATAATAAATAAAATCGGGCATTACTTTGCTCGTGTTATTTTGTACTTTGTTTTGTATGAATAACAAGACAAACAAAAAATATGGCGCTCAAACCTAAAAAGTAATTAATAATCGACAACGTGCGGGAAAAATGTTGTCAATATCTAGGAGAGTGGAATGTCGTTCAAAGTATGTTTTAAAAACACAATTGTATTTAAAATGTATAAATTTTTTACGTTTATTATTTTATCACTAGTATATTTTCCGCTTGTACATCGATTGTCTATAACGTAGCTGATCGGATGGGTTAAATGCAGAGAAAAAATTTCCCCATGAGGGACTAATAAAGGTTCAATTTAATTTAATTTAATTTTAATTTTTAGCGGGTCTCGGTTGGTTTTGATGACGTCAGTGGCTTAGTTTCGCCTCTGGGTGACGCTATTGCAGAAAATCTCCCGTTTAAAAGCTAATCCTGTGAATTGTGAATTGTTTTTTTTTTTTTCAAAATAAATTAGAGATTACATGAGAATTAATTACATGTAGAATAAGAGGAAATAATACGAACTACAAATGTTTTAATGCACACTTTCACATATTGAATGCAGTTTCACCTCTGATTAAAACATGTTAATTTTGGTAATTTTGCAACAGCGATTGATATGTTTTGTGAACGGAAATACACGCGGATTACAGATGATTATAATAAAGTAAAATGATATAATGTATAAGTCATGTACATATGATTATAAACATAATATATGAATTATAAAATATATAAGAATAGGTGATATAATAAATTATTAATGCCAATTACAATTCTGAAGCGAAGAATCCTACATGTTCACTGATTTTGTGTCTGTTAACAGGAAAAATAATAATCTTTTGACTGAGTAGATTATTACAAGTCGGAGTCAGACAGAGAGACGCTCTGTGGAGGTCGCGAAAAGACAATCTAATCCAAACAACCGTCGGGATAACAGCGGCTTGAAGGCCACGAGCCACGAGGAAATGAGAGAGACACATGGAACACCGAAGACCACCACGAGGGCCACGCCCACACACATGCCCGCGCACTGATGATGATGATGATGATGATGAAGATGATCTCCAGACTTTACGATCGTGTATCACTTTGTTATGTTTATGTAAGGTTCAAGCAGAAAATTTAATATATTTACATTGCGTAACGTACTGGTGCAGTCTATGTTGAGGTTGATTTTAAACGCCAGACACACGCCCCCTAGTGACGTCACGTAAAAACGCTTTAAAAACAATCGCCCCCTTCTGTTGGCCACAACAAACTGTCCGCCGCACGAGACTTCGCTTGCACTTCAATCTTATGCCGTTATTACTTTTGTTAAAACAGCTCACGTTTTAACAATATAGCAGTTTTCACGTTTTAAAACATGTAATTGACTTTTTTTAAACGTAATACAACTCCAATTGTTTATTATGGTAAAAGTTCTATTGAGTAAACACTAATACGTATGTGTAATACAAAATGCAACACAAAACGCTCAGCAGAGCTTATACGTTAAATAAATAACAAACAGTTTCTTTAAAGCTTGAAAACGTTATAACTATACTACTTGTTTTTGTGCATGTTTTTAATTACGGTCCATGTCATTCCTTGTAACCACCAAAACATTAACACACAAAGCATTCATATATATTTTAGAAGTATAACTTTTTAAATATATGACTGTACAAATGCACGACTTTATTACGCGTGAATCAATGCAAAAGTTCCTTTCAAGAGTTTCTTTAATATTGTGGCTCATTAGGTGGAAAAGTCAAGTCAAAGCGTTTTATTGTCATGTGTGCAGGTTGTTCACATTGAAATTCTTACTTTGCCGTACATGTATTGAATGCCAGTGGTAAGAAAGAAAAAAAAAGTATATACATGCAAAAAACACAATGTTACATATACACGTAAAAGCTTTTCATCTGAAAAAACTCGTTCAATTTACGATGAAAGTACATTTTGTGAAATCTATTGAAACTATCTAAATCTCGACGTAAATCTATTTACACTCGATAGTATTTCAATTTAAATGACAAGCCTTTGGTTCTTGATGTGACTGAGTGTCCTCGTGACGTCAGACTCTCCTTCATTTTGACTAAAACCTGAAAATATGCTAAATAAATTCGTAAAAATGTAATCATTTTTCATCGTGCTGGATATCATCTTCGTTACATTTTCATCTACAGCTAATTACGCTTTCGCCATTTTAACAAGAAAGCATTATGATATGACAAGTAAAAAAAAAAAGATTAAACCATGACGCCAGACACACGCCCTAGTGACGTCACGTCTGAGACGTCACCTAAAAACGCTTTAAAAATAATCGCCCCCTTCTGTTGGCCACAACAAACTGTCCGCCGCACGGGACTGCTCAGTAAGCTTGCACTTCAATCTTATTATGCCGTTATTATTATTACTTTTGTTAAAATAACGATAGCTCACGTTTTAACAATATAACAGTTTTCACGTTTTAAAAAAATGTAATTGACTTTTTTTTTTTAAAACACAACTCCATTGTTTATTATGGTAAAAGTTCTATTGAGTAAACACACGTATGTGCAATACAAAATACAACACAAAATACTCAGCAGAGCTTATACGTTAAATAAATAACAATCAGTTTCTTTAAAGCTTGAAAACGTTATAACTATTATATTACGTTATATTGTTTTTGTGCATGTTTTTAACATGGTGGGCTTTCATAGCCGATGTCATTCCATGGTAACCACCAAAATATTAACACGCAAAGATTCTTATATCTTAGAAGTATAACTTTTTAAATATATAATTGTACAAATGCACAAATTGTACAAATGTACAAATGACTTTATTATGTGTGAACCAGTGCAAAAGTTCCTTTGAGTTCCTTTAATATGGTGGCTCATTGCTTTTCATCTGAAAAACTCGTTCAATTTACGATTTTGTGAAATGTATTGAAACTATCTAAACTATCTATTTACACAAAGAACATTTCATTTCTCGATAGTATTTCAGTTTAAATGACAAGCCGTAGTTCTTGGTGTGATCGCGTGTCCTCATGACGTCAGACTCCCCTTTTAGTCGTGACGTTAGCGACGTAAGCGTAAACTAAAACAACTAAAAAAAATGTCCTTTGCACGAGATTGCACTTCATTTAGACTAAAACCCGAAAATATGCTAAATAATTTAGTATACATTTCATAATTTTTCAACATGCTGGATATCATCTTCGTTACATTTTCATAGTTAATTATACTTTCACCATTTTAACAAAGCATTAATAACAGCTTTCAAGCTATAAAAAAAAACCTCTTTGAAGAAGTGTAATACAATTAAATTTGTTTAATAAGCATGTAATATACGCAGTTCTAATGAGTAAACACTATAAAATGATATACCAAATACAACACGAAATAAATATACGTTATAAGAATAAAATTCAGCTTATTCAGAGTCTGAAAACGGTTAGTTCCATTGGTCAGAAGCTATATGGTATAACGTTATGATTGTAGACGCATGACTAAATAGGATTTTTACTTTCAGAACAACAAACCCAAACCCAGAAAAATACAATGGGAGTCCATAAATCTTATGAGAATGAAGATGTGGAAAATGAAAAAACGGAATTCTGCAGCCCCCGCAAAAGTAAAACAAGAATTCAGCCCCAGGTTTAAATGTTTTATGATCCATAATATTTTCCTCTGTCTTCTGTATGTCTGATTCACAGGAAAGTATTTGGGCTTCATGGCTTCACTGGTATCGTGTCTTATGCTGACGGCGGCTCTTCTGACAATGGTCTTTGGCCAAATTAAATGGGAGAACCTAGAGCAACGATTAAATAATGTATTTGCGAGTTTTTCAAATGGTAATTTAAATTAATGACAGTAGGGGGCGATCAACACCACGGCTAAAGAAAGTCTGCGAGCGTGTGTTGTGTGTGCATTTCTTTTTTACAAATAGTGTGAATGATGAACAGATGACGTCTGAAGTGTTTGTATTCACAGATGAATGGTCTTACTATAAAGACAGTAGGTACTTGGTTTCTGGCAAAAGCTTGACCTGGGCTGACTGTAGAAAATACTGTGGAGAAAAACGAGCAGATCTGGTCATCATCAACAGTGGAGAAGAAAACGTGAATGACCGTTGTTATTCATTTACTTTCATCGTGACGAAACTAAATTATCATTTTGCAATCCCACCAGGATTTTATCGGAAAGTTTCCGTTCAGCTGGATCGGTCTGAGAAAAGAAAAAGTGGAAACTGACTGGAAGTGGGTTGATGGGAGCGCTCTGAGTAAGAGGTGAGGATGGTCTGAATCTTGTTAATAAATAACTGATGATTATCGTGGTTGATCTGTTCTCAGCTTCTGGATGCGTGGAGAACCAAACAATTCGGGGGGAGAGAAATACTGTGCTGCGGCTAAAACTGGAGGATGGATTGACACATACTGTGACCGCCTATCTGCTTGCATGTGTGAGAAAAAAAAATGAAAAAAATATTTCCATGAGTTTTCCGAACAAACATTTTCCACTTTGTCGTCATCGGCGCATAACAAGCTTTTTTTCCTCAATATTTTTTACCGTGTTCTTGGGTGTTATGAAAGGTGCTATCAAATGGAAATTATTATTATCATTTGTTGTTGTTGTTGTTGTTGTTGTTGTTATTATTATTATTATTATTATTACTACTTTCAACATCATGCATTTTTTTTGAAAATGGAGAATCAAGTTTGAATTTTATTGTTGTTTTACATGAACTTTAATAAAATTAGCTTGAACCAAAACTGGTCGTGTGCTTTAAATGTTCCTCAACACAAAATGCAATAGCTGTAAAAGGAAACCGCAGGACAACACAACTTATAATGAACATAAATCATCATTTCAGACGCTGCACTTATAAACAACGATATTGCTAAACAAATAATGTATTATATAAAATAAAAAATTGAATAATATGAATAAGTTTTGTGGATTGTCCAGTTTAGATGAAATTAATGTTTTAAGTACGTAAAGAATTATTAACTTCATTTATAACGCTTGTTTTAGAGTTGGTTCATGCACATATTGTAATATATATATAGTTTTTAATTGTTTGCCAAACGTGGCCCCAGGGCCCGACAATGTCCAGGTCTGGATTAGATCGACATTAGAAGAATTCGAACAATTATGATTGTCCTTCATTAATCGCGATTATATGAAATCTAGTCGGTCCTCAAGTTTCCACACACCACGTGACGGTCTTGTGTTTGTATTCTCGGAAAGCTGCTTTGTTCCCTCCCACGAGATTCTAAATTTACCCACCGGAGACAAAAACACGGGCAGATAATTAAGCGCGCGACCAATTAGCTGAAACGCGAGACATCCTCCACGTCCATTGTCGCGCGCGGTCCATTTGGAAGCAGCGCTGACAAGACGAAGTGACATCACCTGGTGACGTCAAAGGCGGTGCTCAAAGGCGATTGGTCGGATCGCAGAAGACGGCAGGTATAAGAGTTTACGGCAAAGGCGACACTTTAAACATCACCGAACGGGAATTTCGCGGCTTCTTGTGATGGCGACAGTCGTTCCTGTGAGTATTTATCCAGTTGTCCATTCCATCAATGCTTAATAGGATTTATACGATTATATCAAATCTCGTCATCGCGATTGTGTAATTGGAATTGATTTTCCGGATAGAGGAAACAGCCCGAGTCCGTTAAAATGCGTTTTTGGTCATTTTAAGTAGTGATTAGTGCTTCAGAGATGAAGTTTAGATGTTAATCTGCTGGGTTTGTTTTTTTTTTTTTTACTTCTACACTTGTCGAATGTTTTCTGTGGTTAAAACGGCCCAGTTGTAGAATCAATGTCTGAAGTGATGAAATAAGTCTTTATTAAAAGATTATCATAAGATTATATTTATTATATATCTTCTCAGTTCGGTTTGAGGATCTTTTGTTAGACTGGGTCAAGTTCTGTCGTGTCTATGGGTGTGTGTGTGTGTGTGTGTGTGTGTGTGTGTGTGTGTGTGTGTGTGTGTGTATCAGGTGTCCAGTAAGAGAATCTGTGTCTTCCAGCTTATATAAGTGTTTGTACAGGCTTTGGTTTCTCGGGCTGTTTTTAATTAATGCTTTGGGCTCCTGGGGGCCGAGAAGTAGGACTTGGCTGAGCGATGTGTCCTTGACTCGCCTGTGTGTGTGTGTGTGTGTGTGTGTGTGTGTGGGTGTGTGTGTTTTCAGTGCGCTTCCTGCTATGGCAGCGTCCAGCTCTTGGGACGGGCCCCGGGTGGAGACTACATGTCCCTCTTCTCCTACAGGGGCCGCGAGAAGCCCCTCGGCCCCGACTGGCCTGCCACGCACCCAAGATGACTCTCGCGGAGATTTGTCGCATGTTGCGTGTCATGAGACAGCTGCGCAATAAAGAAGCCGCAGCCGCCGCCGCTGCCACCAGGTGAGAGTTATACCTGTGTTATGTCTATAAATACTAGGTAGATAGATGGATTGATAGATAAATAAATAGATAGATGGATAGTTAGATGGATGGATAGATGGATAGTTGGACAGATAGATAGATGGGTAGATAGATGGACAGATGGATAGATGGATAGATGGATAGATGGACAGATGGATAGATGGATAGATGGACAGATGGACAGATGGATAGATGGATAGATGGATAGATGGATAGATGGGTAGATAGATAGATGGATAGATAGATAGATAGATAGATAGATAGATAGATAGATAGATAGATAGATAGATAGATAGATAGATAGATGGATAGATGGATAGATGGATAGATGGATAGATGGATAGATGGATAGATGGATGGTTAGATGACAGCGATAGATGAATAGATGGATAGATAGTAAGACAGATAGATACAGAGAAAAATAGATAGATAGAAAGAGATATATAGACAGATGGATGGATAGATAGATACACAAACACTATACTGTATGCGGTGTATAATTATTATTAATAGATGTATAAAAGTGTATGTACAAATATATTACCAATTTAATTATTAAATAATTTAATATGATGGCAATATTTAAAGCATTTTATTTAAAGGTCTTTGTATTATTCTATACATTTATTTTAACTGATGTGGGTATTTTTGTGTTCAATTTCATAGTGGTTTTGATTGTGTTAACTAAGGCAAAAAATATCTATTTATTTGTAATTGTAAATATAATTTAAGCATTTATACATATTTATTTTTACATGTATATGAGCTTCTATATAAATACCATTATATATAAATATATAATTTAAATAAATATGAATTACACAAAATTTGGATAAAAGGGATGTTAAATTTCTAAGCTAAATTCAATAAAACTCCTACACATAGTACACACACACACACAGACACACACACACACACACACACACACACACACACACACACACACACACACACACACACACACACACACACACACACACACACACACACACACACACACATACATACAGTACATATACAAACACCCAATTACTTCCACATTTTTAATATCATTTCAAAATATTTTCAAATCAGAATCAAAAATTCTTTATTCATTCTCTTGGGGGAAAATCTTCTTTGTTTCATTCTCTCAAAAACAACCCTTGATTGACAAACATTAATTGGAAATAAACGTTAGAAAGTAAAGAAAGAATATATATAAATATACACACACACATATACACAACGTTTATACACTCACAGTTTATGCAATTTATGCACACAAAGGTAGTCCAAAAAAATGTGATCAGAATTTTGTGAAATGTAAAACATTGTTAATTTGTTAAACAAGCCAATTATTTTGTATTAATAATTTACATGTAACATTTTTAATATTAGTGAACATTTTTGAAATGTGATTAGATTTTTTTTTAATGTTGTTGTTGTTTTTTTTCTAACACACCTTTTGCTCTGGTCCTCCAGGAAGCCGGCTTCTCCAGCGGTGACCCCCAGCTCGCCCACCCTCAAGCCGGACCGACACTGTCTGCCCGGCTGCTTCCGACGCCGCCGCGGCGCCAACCTCAAGCGAGTCAGTTAATCAGCAACAGCTTCTGCCCAAAACCTCCCGACACCTTCAGGCCTGCGGAGCGAGAAGCTCAGGGGGCGGAGCCAGACTCGCTCCGTCAGGGAGGGTTTGACCAGCAACACAAGGCTTTTATTTCTCAAGGCGGAGCTCCGCGTCTCTCACTCTAGCGCTGCCGCGGCTTTGATACTGATCTACTGCGTGTTGTATCACTGGTGATACTCTTTGTTTGTTGTCAGATTACAGGGCCTTACATTAAAATTTGGTTTCAAAAAACGTGATAAATTCAGACATACACTTGTAATACATCATTTGATCACCAGGTGGAAGCAATTCACCACTCTGTTGCTTTTCCACAGCAGTGGCCACTAGGGGAGCCGCTCCACATTTGGACATATTGATTTTTTCATATTTTTATAAAAAGCTAGTTTTTAAGGTCTAGGGTGGAGAACAGTAACATGTTTGCTCAAATTTCTAAGAGAAGGGTTGTCTGGTGGGTTGCTTGAATGTGGCGTGGTAAATTTTTGTGATCGAAATTTTAACCCTTTCCTTTATTACACATTGTATCTTCCGGTGATACGTTCAAAATTATAATAAAATATTTTTTTTATTAGAAATATTACGTTGAATCGGAAAAAAAAAATGTTTTAAGCTTACCGTCTGGAAGCCAGCAGTAAAGGGTTAATCCTGGATGTGTGTATGAAACACGAGTGGCTCCTGTCTGTAATTAACCCGGCGGAAAGTCCTCGTCCATGTGGAAACACGACCTGTTTGTTTGTTTGTTTATTTATTCATCTGTTTGTTGTTTCCGGGGTCGCGGGCCCTCGAAGAAGCGCGATTGTAAGGCGATCGCCTGCGTGTGACTGTGACTGCTCCTGCTCATCTGTGGCTTGTCGTCGATCTTCACTTACATTAAAAGCGTACTGTACGTACAGTCACCAAAGTCTGTAATGTGTCAAATCTTTATTTATGTTTTACACAAACTTTACATTCACAACCAAGACAAAACACTCATGTGGAAGCCGCCACACACACACACACACACACACACACACACACACACACACACACACACACAAATAGCCCATAGTCTGAACAACGATGGACAATGGACATTATTTTTTCAACTGACTCTTTTTCCATAATTTTTAAATAATTTTGTATTTTGTCCAAATAATGGACATTTTTCATCTTCAAAGAATATTTGTTTTCCCTAATTCGCATAGCGACTTTGCGTTGGTCTTGAACTAAGAAAAACACTTTATAAATACATTTGAATTTGACAAATAAACAAATACATTTGAATTTGACAAATATACAAAACATGCGTATACATACAATTATAATTTACAGAGACATATTGGAACACTCCACACAAACATAAATAAACACAAAAATACACACACACACACACACACACACACCACTATACGTATACAGGTATATATTTACACACACCAACACAGTCGTACACACATATTCATAAACATACATTAACATTCACACAATTCTGTACTGTATTTACACACACACACACACACACACACAATCATAATATATACATAAATACTGAGTTTAATAAATATAACACACATCAATAAGAAAACACCAACAAACAATAATGTATAAAAAACACTAAATTTTAAATCACAAAATTTACCATTCTGATACATATGTAATAACAAACATTGCTAAACAGTACAAACAAACATAAGCACAAGTACACACAAACTCATAAATATTTAAGCAACACACACACACACGTACAGAAACGTACGTATCAAATGTACGCAAACAAACTCATTAGGTTTGTGTATTTGTTTTTGTCGTTTGTACTAAACGTATTAAAGCTGGGCGCTCGATGACGTGTTTACTGTACATTAGCGAATGAAGAGGTGAAGTGAAGCCGCTGAGGGGCCGACGGGGTCTGTCATCACTGAAACTTTGATGTGAGCGCGTGTGAATGAGCTGCAGGACAGGAAGCTGGAGATCAGGTGTCTGACCAGGAGCAGGAAGTGACCAGGAGGCCGCCACCCACTAACACCGCTTGACAATAATAATGACAATCATAACATGTATATTACTTAAAGTAATAATCACTGTAAAAGATTTAACTCAATTTTATATTAAAGTACATTCTTAATTTAAATCTTTAATTACTTTAGTTTCCAACTAATTGGAATTTTAAATCAGGCAGTTATTACGCTACTATGCTAAGATCTCTGTTCTTTTTTGCCATTTACTTCACAAATTGTCACTTAAACCATTTTATAAGCTATAACAATTTAAATAATGTAGAAATAGAGCAATTTTATTAATAATCAAAACTGAAAAGGCTTTTAAAAATCCACCACTTTTAAAGAAATGTATTGCTGGTGTATCACTAATGCTAACTAGCAGCATCAGCAAATTATTTTTCACATTATTTAAACTCTAAGGTTTTGTTTTACAATACAAAAGGACAATTTACATATACAGTATGTTTTAAACAGACTAAACTTGAAAATATAGAAATCTTCTCTCAGTGATTTTGATAATTCTTTTTATAATCTTTTTAAAAATATTTTTTTACCTGAAGTTCAAACGTGAATCGCTAATTACTCGTTTTCGGTCAATAATCGCTGATCATTTCCATTTTTTTACTCTGGCTTGATGAACTGTCAGCCAGAAGTTTCTGGAAACATTAACTAAACTACAGCACTGCAACCAAAACGAGACTTCGATTTTCAAAATGGATGCCGGTGTGACTTTAGCTTTAGCAATTAGCTTTCATTGATAGCGTTTACAATCACACAATTACAAACACAAACACTCACACTCACACTCACACTCACACAAACACACGCATGCACGCACGCA
>CM051501.1:2840744-2866395 GCA_028031935.1 Paedocypris micromegethes | reverse complement strand
TTTTTTTTTTTTTTTTAAATAAACAGCATTTGCATTTTAATTGCGTCCCGGTTCATTTCATTTTTGCCTTCGGAAACAGCAGTCGGCACAAATTAATTCCGTAGGTCGGGGTACCACAGTATTTATTGTTTGTTGTGTTTGATCATTTAAGCACCTAATTTAAATTCAAGCATTTTCAAGGAACCGTCTTTACTAAATACTAATACGCAGTGATGGTGTAAGTCGTCTCAGTCACCTGGTCGTAGTTGTCTTGGCCGTGGAAGAACGGCTCTTTCTGAAAGATCATGCTGGCCAGCATACAGCCCAGACTCCACATGTCCAGGCTGTAGTCATACATCTGGAAGAGAGGAGGTGGATGAACCAGAGTTAATTTCATTTAAATACAAATTTTTTTGTCATCGTCTTAGTCAATGTCACTTTTTCCCTAACGAAACGAGAACTAAAAACTCCTGCTTAGACACTTTCGTCAACGAATAAAAACTACACAAAAATGCCTTTCGTGACGACGTCCAATCATAATCCGAGCTTGTAGAGAATCAGGACACTGAGCCTTTATGTACGCCACGACGCTCACGGGCCAAATCACAACACACCTGAAGCGCCATCTGCTGATGAAACGTATTTTCACCGTCCAACTATTTGTTACTTATAAACGTGACGCAATTATAATTTTTTTTACTGTATTCATTTTCCTCTTTGTTGAGGTTTCATTTACCAGAAAACACTTATTTCGATTCAAAGAAAAGTTCATAAAAATAATTTGAAGAAAAATAAAGGTTTTTCCAAACAGGTAAGATATATATTTGATATGTTCATAGTTAACTACGTATTCAGATTTCGAAGACATAGCAACATTAGTAAATAGATTTAGAATATATAGGACCTATAATTTTGACTTAATTTTTTTGTTTTAGTCTAATTTGAGTCAACTTTATTACATTATAGATTAAGATGACTAATTTGGGAGTAAAACAAAACTGAGTTGAAGTCAAAAGACTATGGCCAAAACTTTCAAAATCTTTCAACACACACACACACACACACACACACACACACACACACACACACACAGTGTTTACCTGGTAGTCCACCAGCAGCTCTGGACCCTTGAAGTAGCGAGACGCCACCCTGACGTTGTACTCTTGAGCGGGGTGGTAGAACTCGGCCAGACCCCAGTCTATCAACCGTAGCTGCGCGCGCGCACACACACACACACACACACAGTGTTAGGCCATGCGGACCGTGTAGCTCTGGCGCCCTCTGCTGGCTCAAAACTTGGCCACATCAGAAGGTTTAAGCTGATCTCATTGCCTTTAAGCAAAGACTTTATTTTTGCGGTTCACCTTGCGTAGCTGGTGGTCTATCATGACGTTGTGCGGCTTGACGTCGCGGTGCATGATGCCCATGCTGTGGCAGTAGTCCAGAGCCTGTCAGGAGAAGACGGAGCTTCACACACCGAACACCTCCACCCCGCCCCTGCCCCGCCCACGTCTCACCTTTAGTAGTTCATACATGTAAAAACGTATATCGTAGTCTGTTAGCTTCTGATACAGCTCCTGAAAAACACAAAAGACACGACATCGTCACACAATGCCAAGTTCTGATTGGCTCAGGTTTTGCTCCTCCGCAACAATGTTTCATTTATTTAAATGACACTTTCCTGTCGGCTCACAAAACTGATGAAATATGTTTTAAATAGGTAACATTATACAAATATTAAATGATGATTAAATAATACTACATTAATTATATACAATGTTTTTCTGTTGAAATTCCACCATGCTTACAGAAATTCTCCACGTTTAACTATTATAAAAGCGCAAGACACACGAAAACCACTTCCTTAGGTTAGTATTTGAACTGGTGTTGTGATGTGTGCAGCGCTATTTATTTATGGTTGTGTTTGTTCATAATGATGTGTGCAATGTTTTATGATTGTGTTTACCGCATTTACGAGAATACAAGCGCTCCCCTGATTTTTTTAGGCAAAAAATAAAAAAGTAAAAAAAATGTTTTTTTACATTTCTGGTTCAATTACGTTAACATTCTCTTAAAATACCATTTTTTCTTTATTTAACAAACCTTAACTCATGACTCATATCATTTTGATATTGTTTTATTTGAATGATAGATAACACAAAAAGTCGTTTCTTGTTGCAGAACTTCATTTCCCAAGAGCCTTTGCACCTCTTAAGATAACATACATGTTCATTTATTTTTCATTTAGATGCGTTTTTATATAAATAT
This sequence comes from Paedocypris micromegethes, assembly GCA_028031935.1. Classification (NCBI taxonomy): domain Eukaryota; kingdom Metazoa; phylum Chordata; class Actinopteri; order Cypriniformes; genus Paedocypris; species Paedocypris micromegethes. The sequence continues at coordinate 2,864,148 of CM051501.1, read as the reverse complement.
ACACCGTAATATACTTGTTCCTCTATATTTTCTGTCTGCTGTTGTGACATGCAATTTTCCCCACGGTGTGACAAATAAAGGCATTTTCATTAATTAATTGAACTTGTGAACATGAACGTACCTTAAAGTCTGTGTTATTGATGCATTCGAAGACGAGCGCTGGGGTTCGAGACTGAAAGACAGAGAGATGGAGATTCAGTGAGGCTTCGTTTCCCAGTGGTGGTGTGATACTCGCAACACCCAGGTCACGGGTTTGAACCACTCAAAACATTTAAGGTGGACCGCTCAAAACCACTCTAGCGGTCCACCTTAAATGTAACAGCGGCGCCATCTTAATTATAATGGACGCAAGAACACATTGGTCAATATAATGCGAGGTAGATTTTGCGACTGACATCACCAGATTACAGAACGTTCGAGGTCGCAGAGGAATTGGAAAGGAATTGGAAAAGGAAAGTTTTTGCATTAAAAGTTACCAAAAACAAAGAGAGAGAGACACAGACGACAGAAGAGAAAGAAAAGAGAGACAGACCAGAGGCAAAAATCACAAGGCCAGGAAGAGAAGTGGACAGCAAAAATAGCTTTTCATCCGTAATGGACAGATTCCTTCGTCTTCATATTTTGCACTGTGAGACTAAACTAGTGTGTCTGACACGTTCGTAAATTAAAAGAATATGAGCATTTAAAACGGTTCAATTGTTGGGAAAACATTTGAGCAGAGATGTAAAAGTAAAGTTTTTTATGAATTTTCTACCTTTACGGTTTCTTTTTGAAGTTAAGCACTTCATTTGAACATTTTTATACTTGTTTATTTTTAAAAGCAGCACTGCTTTTACGTCAGAAGTTAGATAACATTGTGATTATTCTGTTCGATGTTACATGACAATACATTTGTCAAAAGGTTTCTGAAATGTACTGAATTAATTTCATTTGAGAGTCAAGTATTGATTATACGCAGGCTAAGAACAACAGGTGTAATGTATAAAGGTTAAATTATTATTATTATTATTATTATTAATATAAATATATATACACTTGTGGACCTTTGCTTCAAAAAAAAAAAAAAAAAAAAAAATAGTGAAACAGGGACCACTTTAAACTTTTGTTTGATCAAAGCAGACTAACAGCTAACAAGGTTTTTATTCTTTATACTTAAGGTTTGTTTTTATATATAGTGTAAAAAACACATGTAGGCCGCTCGATAGTAAACCACTACATACGTGATAAAACAGTGTCCAATAACGACACTTATTACCCACTAGATGGGGGTGGTGGACCTTAATGGCGAGAAAACGCCCTCATTGTTGCGAGCGGCTATATTTATTATTGTTATATTACACAGTTTGCCACAAAACTGCTTTAAGGTGTATTTCAATCAAAAGCGTCCACGCACCACAGGGTCCTTCACCGTGTCCATCAGCTGGATGATGTTGGTTCCACCGCGGAGGTTCTCCAGGATCTTGATCTCTCTCTTGATCTTCTTCTTTTTGACGGGCTGTTTCAGAGAACAGGGAAGAGTCGTCAGTCACTACATGACCTCGGAAAATGACCATTATAACCAGCATTAACGAAAACCTTACAGAGGTTTGACCACCAAAAAATTATTCAAACAACTGGTCAGAAAACCTGTGTAGATCAAAAACAAAAACAAAATGTAGCTAAGCAAATTAACGTTAACATGTGACAAATGTTACAATCCATCTAAACTAAAAAAGAAAAAAAAGTCAAGAAACGTTATGGATAATTCACAAGAAATGGAAGGTATATATAATAAATCTGAAGATAATAACAGGCAAAGAAAACACGCAAACACACGCAAACACACACACACACACACCACACACACACACACACACACACACACACTCGGACTTAAAACATGTTAGAAACATGTACCTAAATCATTTCAAATCCTTTACAATGTCTAATTAATGCAAGTTTCTACCACCCAAAAAACCTTTTATCTCAGGATTCAGATCGTTCAGGTCTTGAAAATAAGTTACTTAAGCAGAATTGTTGCTTTTTAAACTGTGGGACAAAAAAAAATAAAAACAGAATTCAGAGATTAAAAAACTTATAAGATTAGAAAAACAGCCAGAAATTTGAGAACATAGTCATTTGATAATAAAAGTTTAGTTTAATCTTACTTCCACTTGAAATACGAAAAAATAGGCGTGTAAATTTACGCGCATATTTGAAATTGACGATTATAAGCACCTTGCAAGTTTTTGAGCGTCGAAAATTTGAATATATTCACAAACACAGTAGGTCAAACAACTATTGGATAAAAATCTCCAAAAGTGGTTTAGAAAAAGTCACAATTCTAAAATAAAATGAGTGTAAATTTGAGACAAAAAAGCATTTCTTGGATAAAAGACAATTCTGAAATTAAGAAAAAAAAATGGATGCAAAAAAGAATAGATAAAAAGTTGTGATTCCGACAATTCTCAAATCTTGTTACAGAAATCATGTGTGTGTGTGTGTGTGTGTGTGTGTGTGTGTGAGATGTAATGCGCTTCAACAGTAATTACAGCAGTCAGACGACACAGAAACACCGTCTGCAACTGGACAAACATGTCAAAGCGAATTTAAGAGAGAAGATGGTTAGAGAGGAAGTACCTTGAGGATTTTGACCACCACCTTCTCGTTGCTGTTGATGTTGATGGCTTCGAAGACCTCGCTATACTTGCCTCGGCCCAGCTTCCGGACCAGCTGGTAATCCTCCTGGTTACTGGTGGCACACACAAACACACAGAGTTCACACACACAGAAGGTTCCAGAGAGATCCACGCTCTGCGGATTGACTATTGTACCATTTAAACCAGGAGTGGATAAACGTTTTGGCCACATTGGGTTCTAACATTTGACAAAGGGGCCGGACTGGGCTTCCTGGTCAAGCAGCTGTCAGTGACATTCTCACCAGCCAATCAGAGTAAGGGCCTAGCGCCTGAAGGTCAAGGGAAAATAACGAAACAAAAAATCTGAAGCAAAAACGTTTCAAATGAAGCATTTTCCGCTCGTTTCTTAGAAATGTTTTTGTGGCATCTGGTTCCATAGACTGACAGTGTCAAAATAAACTGCAAAAAAATATTACTGCAAATACTTTACGTACATTTTGTGTTTGTTGTTCCGCTTTTTAAAATGTGCTATATAAAAAAAATAAACTTTCATAAAGGATTAACCGGATTTACATTTAAAAAAAATTAATCTTTAATTTAATTTTAGCAAGTTTGACAGGCTGGATTTAAACCATTAAAGGGCCGCATGTGGCCCCTGGGCCGTAGTTTGCAGACCCCTGGTTTAAACCCTCAACTGTTGAATTCTAATGACAAAATTACAATTCATCTACTAAAACATTGAACTGGATGTTCAATGATTAGTTAGTTCCGGTTAAAAGTAGAAGCAAAACGCAAATAAATGGGACGTGTGTTCAACTCATGGGACAGAAGACAGGAAATGCGCGTGCAGTAGTTGCGTGAATTTCGCAAAAAATGCGCGCGCGTGTACTTCACGACTGCGCACGCGCGCGCAGCATCAGCTGCTCGATCAAGCTGATGGATGACTTTCCCAGCCTGATCGATCCTCAGTCGAACACGTCAACCAATGGCAAACGAGAGACACGATGTGTGTGTGTGTGTGTGTGTGTGTGTGTGTGTGTGTGAGTGTGTGAGAGAGAGAGAGAGAGAGAGAGAGAGAGAGAGAGAGAGAGAGAGAGAGAGAGAGAGAGAGAGAGAGAGAGAGAAATGCAAGCTGGATGCGAAACGCAGCAAAACAACAAGTAGAAAAGAGAAGTAAATAAATACACAGAAAGAAAGAAAAAAAGATGACAGATGAATGAACAGATATACGCAGATAAGAGAGTGAGAGTTGTAACATCTCGGGAAGAAGCGCGCATGCAATCAGAGAGAAAACAAATGGTTGGAGGAAAAAAAAACATACTGATGCAAAAAAGAGGAAAAGAAAGATGGTGGATAGTCAGTTATAAATATGCACGAGAGAGAGAGAGATTGAGAGAGGCGGCGAGCGCGCGCGCGTGAATGAGTAAGAGAGCGGCGCGAGTATAAATAGCTCGCATAAATAAAAAGAAAAAGTAGTGGGCGGATGAAGAGAGAAAGACGGAGAGACAGAGAGAGAGAGACACGGAGAGACGGATGCAGACAGACACACACACACACTCGCTCACCTCCATGTCGGCACATGGGCCTCGTAGTCCCAGTATTCCCTGCTCTTCAGCGTGTTCACATCGGCGTACACCCGAGACTTACTGCCGGCCACTGGGCCGGGCATGGTGGGCGAGGGGAACACAGGGTGCTCGACAACTCACAGCACCAAACGCAAAACACACGCGACCGCGCCGATCCGCGTCACGCGCGCGCGGCCCCGCCGAGTCCGCCGCGTGCAGTGCGCCTGGAGATCTTTGAGAAAAGGAACTTTAAGAAAAGTTGTGCGGGTTTTAAATCCACGGAAGGAGGGGTTGTTTAAATCGAATTACTGTGGGATAAATCCCCCCGCCGCCCCTGAGGGGCCACAAATCCCTAGATCCGAAGCATCGGGCTCCGGGAAAATCAAGTGCGCGGGCGAACGAACTCCCGAAACCGCGCGGATAACGCCAGGCAGACGAATTAACTAGTCGCCTACAACTAACCAACTAACCAGCCCCGCGAGCTCCGGGATATCGACCGATTTCGCCAGAGAGCAAGATCGATGTTACGCCGCGACCACCGGGGTGGAAAACACACTTTCGCGGTGGCGTCTGCCGGGGAAAGTCGATGTGTCTAACGGGCGCGGGGCGTTGGTGATCTCGCGCGGGCGGTTTCTTATAGCGGAGGGTCGGTTTTTCCGGACCAAGCCCCCGATCCAGAGTTTCTCGCTGCAGGAAAAAACCGACTGCAACGACTCGCCCCGGAAGCGCAAGTTAGCTTTAGCAGTTAGCTGTGGAGGCCGGAAGTACAAACTGTCACGACCTCTGGCATCTGCTTCCGTACACCGCGAGCCTGTTGCCGCGATAACTATTGTCGTTTTTGCGATGTGCAAGTGTGATACATTTTAATATAATTGTATATGTATACTCTGTCAATAGTTTTATGTGTGTTGTTATATTTTTGTTTTGGTTGTTGTCTCTAATAACAAACTAAAAGTTTTTTTCTTCATTTATATTTCTATTTTATATATTTTATTTTTTAAGTTTTGTATTTATTGATTAGGACTTCCTTGTAATAAACTATAATACGATTTCCAACGCGACTTTTGAGGCAAAATGTATTTTGTCAATCGTTTTATTTATCTAATATATTTATTTAATTTATTTAAATATTTTCCCTGCTTAGATTTCAAAATTACCTACTTTTATACGGCCTTCTGATAATAAAATGTACTTTTGTACGGCTTCAACATGTTGACGGCTTCATATCTATTTTGAAATAAATAATATTCACCAATTAAAAAGCTAATTTTTTTAATAATAAGAAAATAAATAATAAATTAGCTTTTTACTTTTTTACATTTTTGAAACGCCGAATGCAAAAACAGTTTATTATCCCTAGTAGACTTTGAGAGAAAGTCGACGAGTTTCGTATATGTCTGACTTCACACGTAGCCTCACATTTCATTACATTAAAACGGGATTATGTGTCAATAATAGTAAAGTGGAGCCTGTTTATACCCTACAATTTTAATTCAGTCGTAACATTGTAAATGATTAATCAAACCGGCGCGGGTCGTTCCCAAGACAACGACGACAACATCTCCAAAGAAGCAGGAAACAGTCAGGCGAACATGGACCAACCAGAAGTTCTTGAGCAAGTGAACAATTTAAAGTGAGTAAACAAGAATTAAATCTCGTTCTGCTTTTCCACCAGTCTCTTTATATTAATTTTCGTTTATGTAAAAGTTTGTTGTCTGTCGTGACTAAACGGTATTTTTCCCATCACCGCGAACTTTCTGGCTTGTTTTCTTAAATTAGGAGGTGTATTGAGGCTCTTCGCGAGGAGAACAGCATGCTGGAGCTGTTTCTAATGCTGGAGGAACAATCTGAAGCGTCGAGAAAAGTGTGTATCAGTCGCTAAACTCCCGTGTGAAACCATCGTTCTGAGTCTTTGCGTCTCCAGACACAAGGACGCAACCTGAGAGGAAGTTCTCCCGAGGAAGAACACCATCTGAAACGGGCACAGAAGCATAAACTCGCCTTAAACGTGGAGAACCAAATGGGTACAAAACTGAAAACGACAAAGGAGGTTTCACAGAAAGAGCTGCAAGATTCAAAGGTGTGTGTGTGTGTGTGTGTGTGTGTGTAAAGTGAGTGAAATTGTCAGTGTGTGTGTGAGAGAGAATAAAGAGAGAATGAAAGAGAGAACAAAGTCCAACAGTTTTAGTTTTTAGAGAAAGAAAATGTGGCAAAAAACACCAGAATGTATTCTGTATTAAGCTACAAGTAACTTATAATGACATTATTTATTAGTTATTCCCTATATGGGCATGAAAAAGACGAGGATAGAAGTCCAAACTAAAAGCTAAATGTTATTTGAGAAACCAATTGTTATTTGAGAAAGAGTGAAAAAGTGTGTCAGAGAATTTGGTTTGACAATGTAAACAAACAAATCAGTGTGCAAGAGAGAGAGAGAGTGATATTGAGAGAAAGAATCGGTATGCAAAAGATAGGAATAAACAAGGAGAGAATAATCCAGTGTGCTAGAGAGAGTGATAAAGCGTGAGAGAACTGAGCAATGTGCAAGAAAGAGAGTGATGAGAGTGAAATACTCGATATGTGCCTCTCACGAGTGCTAAAGAGTGACAGAGAAAAATCAGTGTGCAAGAGAGTGATAAAGAGAAAAAGTAGTGTGCAAGGGAATGATGAAAAGTAAGACAGAAATAAAACAATGTGCAAGAGAGTGATAGAGAGAAAATCAGTGTGCAAGGGAGTGATGAAGAGTGAGAGAGAAAAATCAGTGCAAAAGAGAGTGATAAAGAGTGAGAGAATTAATTTTCAGGAAATTGTGAAAAAGAACAATATAAATCAATCATACTCACTTTTAAAAGAAGCAAAACGCGATTGCATTTGAACGGCAGACGCTTCTGACGCTCTATGTTTTTCGCCAGGCGACGCTGAAAGGAGCCGAACTCCAGCTCACCAGGATCAAGAAGGAGTGTGTCCAGTTCGACCAAGAGGTCGGTTCCGCCATACGCAACAAGAAAAACATGACCATCAACGCCGCGAAGATCGTCAAATATTTCGACGATTGTTTAAAGACAAAGGTAAAAAATTCTCAACATAATTAAAAAAACGTATTTTAGTTGACTGAGGTAACACACACGATGCAACAAACACAGAAAGAAGAATCATAATACCTGTAATCGAAAGGAAACAACACTTTATTTAGTTTAGCTGAAGGACAGGGACCTGTAAAGTAACCGGATAATGTTTAAACTGCACTTAATGTAAAAAAAAAACAAACATTTTTTGTAGTTCCAAATTTAAAATAGATACATCCAGCTTGTCAAACGTAAAATACCGTAAAACCTTAAATTGAACGCTAATTTTCAACATTTTTCGGAAAAAAAAAAAAAAAAAAAAAAAAAAAAAAAAAAAAAAAACCTTTGATTTGATGCTAAGAGACTCCATTAATTCAGTCATACAGTTCATTCATGTAAACCACATGTGTCAAACTCAAGGCCCAGGGGCCAGATGTGGCTCGCCATGTCATTTTATGTGGCCCACGAGAGCTTAAAAGCTTTGAGTGTCTAAAAAACTACATTTCCCACAATGCCTTTCAACTACGGCAGCCGTGGCAGTGTTTCCACAGTTTTATATTACTTTTCTTTATTCACTTGCAGTTTAATCCTTCATTAATGGAGTTTGTGTGTTTTCGTAAGCTGACAAAATGTTATTATTTATGTTAGAGCAACATAGATTTTCTACCCAGGTGCAATCGTCACTTGAATAGGTTATAATAAGTTTTTTTTTACCATTAAGGAGTAGTTACATTTATTTTACATTATATTTGATTACATTTAGTTACATTTAAAAGTTACATGCTGATTCTCATTACTTATGCGGCACTCGGTAAAAATGAGTTTGACACCCCTGATGTAAACCAAGCAACATAAAAGCCTTCTATTCAGATTTGATGTCTTAGTGCTAGATGCACTTATAGACATTATTATTACTTTAATTCATACTTTTGTGTCAGTACTAGAAATCGCCAAAGGACACAGATTGTGAAAGAGAAGGTTGAAAAACTTTTGAATTGTAGAAAAATTGTAATGACTTGTAAGTCTCTTTGGATAAGTGTCAGCTAAATGATTGTAAAAGTAAAGTAAAAAAAAAAAACTTTTGTGAATACATGCATGTATAAGGGTGGCGGTCTATTTTTCAAACCTTTTATCATGGTGGCGTTCTATTAGAGGTTTTACGGTGTTTAATTTCCGGCCAATGGTGGACACAAAATATCAATTAGTTCAGTTTATAACAAATTTGCCGGAGGACACGAAAACGTCATGTCGCCCTCTACCTGCACATTACAGATTATACAGAGTAAAACTTTACAAACAACGTAGAAACGTAACAATACAACACACAGCCGAGGTGCTCAATTTACATCAAATTCAAATCCGTTACGTGAGGCACAGCGTTTCTGTCACGTTGCCAGGAGAAATATCTGGAAAGACTGAAGCGTAAAAACTCGGCTCTCATTGCGAACGAGAAGAAGCTGCAGATCCAGCTGGAGCACCAGAAGAAGCTGACGGGGGAGGTGACGCCGGTGAACTTTGAGATCGCGCGGATGGAGAACATCAAATACCACAGGGATCTGATCTCACAGCACAAGAAGATCCAGGATCTCAAGCGTCTGGCCCTGAGGAGCTCCCAAAGCCTGAGTCTGCTCAAGGTGAAGGTCCAGGGAAGACTCCATCACCTCCAGCACACTCATTCGCTCCTCACCTCTGCAGGAAAAGCTCCAGTCGGCCACGCTGGAGTCGGACGCCGTGCTGAGCGACATCTCCACACGCATGAATCTGCTGTTGAGGATCGAGGAGAAGAGCAAGCAAGCAGACGAGGTCAGGAACTTCACCACAAAGCAATCGTTTTGCGTTTTCTTGCGATGTGCGTTTATGGACGTTAAATACTGATCTCCAGACGGGCGTTCTAAACTTTTTTCCTACACGGGAGAATTTCCTACCTCGAAAATTTCTGAATTGGAATGTTCTGTCCATCTTAACATTTATTTATATTTTACAAGTGTTAATTAGACAATCCTACTAAAACACAACAATGAATAATATAATATAACATTATTAAGAATTATGAGAATTTAAAGAATAATGAAGCTTAAACATTTTCAACAAGTGTTCGCAATACGTATACAGTTTACTCGACAGTGAAGTTATTTCCTGCTCAGTGACTTTGCCGGAGAATCTGTAGCTTTCACATGCAGGAATTTTACCTTGAAAATCATGTGTAAAAGCTGTTTTCTTTTCTAATTGTTATAAAAAAAAAAAAAATAGACTATCGTTCAAAAGTTTGGGGTCACCTAGACATTTTTTCTTTTCAAAGATCCATGAAAAGTCACACTTTATTTTCGAGAGTTTGATTGAGCCACAAATGTGATGCTCCTGATTCTCAAGCTGCTGAGAGGAAGTGTCAGTTTAACAGCTTCTTTAACCAGCTAAACAGTTTCCAGCAGCGCTCACATGATCAAACAAGGGTTTCACAATCATCCATTATCCTTCTAACACTATTAGCAAACACATTGTAGTATTAAAACACTGGAGTAGTGACAGTTACTGGAAATGTTCCTCTATACACTCATGTAGATATTACACCAAAAACCAGACTTCGTCTGGAACTAGAATCGTTTTTAATAATTTTCCACATTAGCAATTTATAGGGTGAATTTCTTATAAGTTATATAAGGACATATAATATAATATAAGGACATTTCAAAGTGACCCCAAGCCTTTGAACGGTAGTGTATATTTAACTGCTTAAAGGATATTAAAAGAGTAATTACCGTGATTGGACAAGTTGATCGCTATAATGGCGAAATTTGTATTTTTATTTTCAAGGTAGGAAATTCTCCCGGGTAGGAAAGAAATCTTAGACCACCAGGCCTCAAGCTTGTTCTGTGCTCATCAATAGATTACGATCATTTGAGTAAAACTTACTGTAACCTACAGGAGCGCTGCACAGCCGAGGCTATAAACGGGAAGTTCAGGGGGCAGTTGGCTGATTTTTACCCCCCTCAAGTGGTGGAGTACGTCACGGCTAAAGAGAACCACCTCATCCTGCAGAAGAAAGTCCATGAGTGGGAACGCAAGGTGGAAATTGCCGAGGTGAGAAATGCAGCGACCAAGCGTTTTGATTTTGTCTGTTCCTTGAATTTTTTAACTTCTCACTCCGTTTCTGCTGACACATTGGACTCGTTTGTAGCCTGTTGCGCTAAGCTAAGGTAGTCTGTCTGTTGTAATATACATTATTATTAGTAGTAAAATTATTACTTAAAGTAATATAAATCGTACGTTCAGGTTTATTTTGTCAGTGTTAAGTGTTGCGACGTGTTATATATACATAATATATATATATATGTTATAAAAAATATATATCACATATAATAAACACGTTTCCGTTTATTTGTAATTGTTCCTGAAATGCGAAAAAAACAAGGGCTTATATTTAAACTCATATTTGAAATCGGCGATAATAAGCACCCCCCAAGTTTTTGAACGTCCCCCAAACTTACATTCACGTAAATACAGCCGTTCAACGTATTGCGCTTTTTGTGTTTGATTTGCAATGTCTTTGTGTCGTAATTAAAAGTTAAATTCATGAAAGTGTAATGGTATCCACGGTATAGAAAAATCCACATCGTGGCACAACTCAAGACCAGTTTATCGCTCACCCCTACCGTTACCTTCAGAAAACACTTAAAACTTCAGTCCGGAAGCTGGTCCTGATGTTGCTTCTCTTTCCAGATGACGCTCCAGGCGCACAACAAAACCTGGCACAGACTTCAGGCGGCGGGAGTGGGACTGGAGCCGTGACGAGCGAAGCATCTTGGGACATGAACCAGTGCGGAATAAAGGCGTGTTATTACTGAAACGGATTTATTAGTTAGTGCCGTGTATATTAAATGCTACATACAGAGGTTATAGCATGAATGTCACATCAACCGCCACAGTTTCTTTCTAGCTCGTTCACAATCTACAATCTTTAAAAAAAGCTAAGGAGAAAAGCAGGAGACCCCGGCTTCACGGAGAACAGGTACTAACACAGGCATGCACGGCGTGAGGAGGTGTCGGGGCCGGACGTCATCTTGTGGCCCCGACACCTCCGCCCACAATATAGGTATTTATATAGATTTAATAGAAAAATGAATATACAAACATGAGAACGTTAAAAAACAAAAAACACATTTTTTTTTCCTAAATGCAAACAGTTTAAGGACAAAGCCCCTCGGCATATTAAAACAGACGGGGAGTTCTACACGCAGGCGGTTGGTTGGTATAAAACGGCTGGTGACGCCCTTGTGAGGGCAAAGCATCAATATGACCTTTGACCCTTGAACCGCGCAGAAAGCCGACGGTTTCTCAGGAGCCGTTCGCTTCAGCCAGTGTTTCTCACGCGGTAAAAAAAAATTGTACGTACTCTTCAAATAAACCGCAGAGCATTTCTAAAACGTCTAAAATATTAACGATGCAAACACGCGTCAAACGTATGAACGATGGTAGTAGTAAGTGACAATTTAAATAAATTCAAAAGACATTGGTTAATATCTGACGCGTGTGCAACACATTCACTAGCACAAACATCCAGCCCTTACGAGGCAAGACGCAGAGGGGAAAAACGTCTCATCGTGGAGAAAAGTTTGTACAAAATTTAACCTCGCCGGTCGAAACGAACGGCTAACATGGAGTCGACAGTTGGATCGACACGGATGAATTATTCGCTCATGCTTCCTCTAACACATCCACTACGGTCGGAACTACAAAACGGGCAGAAATTGATTTTTAAAAAAAGGCAAAAAAAATAGTGGCGTAAAAAAGCTACGAAAAAAAAGACAACGTGATAACTACCGACATGTCGCACACTTTCTATGTACATACAGTAATACAGATCTGAATCCGTGCGGTCGGACCCGCGGAGTGGTACAGCACGGCGAGGCTTTGTGGCAAACACTTCAAGTCACCACAAGGGGGCGCCAACGAACAACTGATCTAGCCACGCCTCCTCTAACCCCCGCCCCCTTTTTTGGTTTCCAATCTTCCCACTCGAACAAACGTCTAAGTCTTCCGCCACGTTTGGATCCCTGAAATGACGTGTTTTTTGCGGGAAGCCCCTCCCCCCCGCGGGTCACTGTATGAGCGAGGCCACCGGGTACCCTCCGCCCTCAGCCGTGTGCACGGCAGTGTGCTCCTGCAGCGCGGCCAGCTCCGCGAAGCGCTCGCCGCACCACACGCACTTGAACTGGGCGTCGCGGGCGTGGACGCTCTGGTGCTTGGTGAGGTGCTCGCGCTGCTTGAAGCCCTTGTCGCAGCTGGCGCACTTGTAGGGCTTCTCGCCCGTGTGGACCCGCCGGTGGCGCTGCATCTCCGAGGTGTACTTGAAGCGCTTCTCGCAGTCGGGACACTTGAGCGGCTTCTCGCGGGACGGGTCGCAGCGGTGCTGGACGAACTCGGAGGAGGACAGGAAGCGGCGGTCGCAGAGCGAGCACTTGAGCGGCTTCTCGTTGCAGTGCGAGTTCTGGTGGCGCTGCAGGGTGGCGGCCTTCTTGTAGGCCTTGCCGCACACGTCGCACTTGTAGGGCTTGTCCGGGTCGGCGGGCGTGGCCGAGGGCTCGCCGCACTTGTGGCGCAGGAGCTCGCCCGACTGGCTGAAGCCCTTGCCGCAGGAGGCGCACTTGAAGAGGTTGTCCATGCCGTGCACGTGCTGGTGGTAGAGCAGGTGCGAGGGCTGCAGGAAGCCCTTGTCGCACAGGTTGCACTTGAAGGGGCGATCGGCCGAGGCCTTGTGGGTGCGCCGGTGCCGCACCAGGGCGTACTGCTGCTTGAAGCTCATCTGGCAGTCGTCGCAGTGGAAGGGCCGCTCCTCGGAGTGCGTGCGCTCGTGCTGCCGCAGGTCGGAGGGGCGCTTGAAGCCCTTGCCGCAGGTGGCGCAGCGGAAGGGCCGGGCGCCCTGGGGCTGGCACTGGTGGTGCAGCAGCTCGGACGACTCCTTGAAGTGCAGCTCGCACAGGTTGCACTTGAACAGGTGCTCGCCCGAGTGCGCGTACATGTGGCGGACCAGGTGCGAGCGGTGCTTGAAGCTCTTGTCGCACACGGCGCACTTGAAGGGGCGCTCGGAGCTGTGGGTGCGCTGGTGGTGCGCCAGGTGGGACGACTGGCTGAAGCTCTTGTCGCAGGTGTCGCACTTGAAGGGCTTCTCGCCCGTGTGCACGCGCTCGTGCCGCGTCAGCTCCGACAGGTGGCGGAAGCCCTTGGAGCACACCGAGCACTTGTAGGGCTTCTCGGGCTGCGAGGGCTCGAAGGTGGGCTGGCCCGAGGTGCCCACGGCGGCGGCGCCGTTGCTGGACGAGGCCTCGTCGGCGGAGGGCTGGCCGGGGTTGGACGAGGAGGAGGTGGAGCTGGGCGTGGCGTTGCCCGAGGAGCCGGGCCGGTAGGTCTTCTCGCAGATGGAGCACTTCATGGGGTTGGTGCTGTTGTGCGAGTTGTGGTGCTGCGCTAGCGAGGTCAGCAGCGAGAAGCCCATCTTGCACACGCCGCAGACGAAGGGCTTCTGCTCCACCTGCACGCACTGGTGCTCCAGCAGGTCGGTGGCCTGGTGGAAGATCTTCAGGCACTGGGTGCACTGGAAGGAGCGGTCCTGGCTCACCATGCACTGGTGCTCGTGCGGGTTGGCCAGGTGGGAGATGTCGTGGCCGCAGGCGCCGCACTTGTGCCCGCCCTCGTTGCTCACGTGCAGGGGAGGCTGCTGTGTGTGCTGCTGCTGCTGCTGCGGAGCGTGATGCTGCTGCTGCTGTGGTTGTTGGGGCTGTTGCTGCTGTTGCTGTTGTAGAGCTGCGTCCGGCTGGAGGACGATGCCGTAGACGGTGCAGCCCAGGGCGTCGCTCCCCGGGGGGAGGGTGTGCACGACGGGAGGCGGGGCAACGGCATGCTGCTGCCACGCCTCCGTCATCCGCGCTCTGGTGTATGGATTCAGCTTGGGGCCGTAGTGCGCGCGCTTCCCAGGAGAATCCAGCAGGGGTTGTCGGGCTGGACGCGGTGGGAACGGCCGGGAGGCAGCGAGGAACTTATCGTGAGGACCACTGCGGGAGCATCGATCCAAGAGCGACGTGTGATCAGCGAGACACTGAGGAGGAAAACGAGAAGACCAGTTACCCAACACATCCTTCTTCAAACACGATTACAACACGGTTTGAAGATTCAGACTTGGTTAACTGATTCAGCGGGTATTAACCTACAGCTGCATGAGCTCGAAATCAGTAATTACCTACAGCACTTTACAGTTATTACAGAATTGCAGATTTCACAGGATCGTCCCCATATGCTGCATTCAAACGGCTTCATTCTTATGCTCCTCTGATTTATTTGACTCGTTGTTCTTGGGTTTTCAAATGCAACCGTTTATATACAATATTTGATCTTTACTCAAACTATGTGTGATTGTGAGTGACAAATTTAAAATGTTTTCAATCATTTATGTTTAATCTCTCACTCCATCATCCATCCATCTCTTTATTCATCTGTTCATTCATCCCTATCTATCCATCTGTCCATCATCTGTCCATCATCTATCCATCGATCCGTCTGTCTGAGTATCTATCTACTGTATCCATCTATCCATTCATTCATCCATTCGACCAGTTGTATGTCTGAGTATCTATCCATCTATCTATCTAATTATTTAACTATTCATTCATCTAGCCGTCTGTCCAAGTATATTCTTTCATCCGTATCTATCCATCCATCCATACATACATCCATCCAGTTGTCTGATCTGTATGTATCCATCCATCCATCCATCTATCTCTAACTATCTATTAATTCATTCATCCCTATCTATCTATCTATCCATCCACACAGCTTTCTGTCTGAGTACCTATCTGTCCATCCATCCACCCATACATTTTTGATTATTATAAGTCTGATTGTTATTATAACCTGATTGTTATCTAAATTATAACACTACTATATGTTTAAGAAGTGACTGAAAAAGTGTAGTTGAACAAACCCTGAGAGAAACTCGGAAAGCACAGACCTGCCTGGAATTAAGAGCGGCGATTTCTTGCGGAGCGATAATTTAGGCGCTTAATAAATCTGACGGAGCGGTGATTTATTAAGGAGCAATAACCTGGTCAAAACGCACAACACGAGTATTTAATCTACGCACACGCGGCGCATTTACACAGACTTCATAGCGCTAAACAATAAAACCGCGACAGGCACGAGCGATTATTTACACACCGTTCGCGCACTTTTACCGCTCAGGGATTTGACCGCCGTTACACTCTATATCAGCAAAATTGTACATGTAGATAGATAACGATGATCTGTAAAACACAATTTTACAGACTAAACTACAGCGAGTTAACGGGGCTTGAGGGGGAACATTGCTTTCAATATGGTATTAGCGAGATGCTAACAAGCTAGCTTCGGCTACAAGTCAACTACAGTTCAGCAGAAATAATAAACACATGAACGGCAAATTACCTGCAGCGCTCGAGTGGCTCTTATGCGCAATGCTAGTCGCCTGGGTCGAAACGAGCGGAGAATGTTTTGAAAGCCGCGAGTTTCGGCGCCGATCGTCGGCGTCTTGTAGGCCGCACCCCTGTGCAGTTTCCTGCAAAAACACGGGGAAGCGTCTTCTGAGGGGACGGTTTCCTCACAAAAACGCAACGTAGAACACGCACGTTCAGCCTTTTGGGTCCAACGTTTTTTGGCCGAACCGACAGACGAGCAAGGGCCGGTAGAATCCGTACGATTTCGGCCAGAGATCGTTGACCACCGAACCCCCCTCTGCCGCACGGGAATCTGAATAACGCATACTGGCACGTTCGTTACACAAACCGGAACTGAATCGATTTTTTATTTTGAATCGGAAATTTATTTCGGTTGCTATGGAATTGCTATAATTAGAATTGCTGTTTCGAGTCGACTTTCACAGACAATGATATAAACAAAATTCAAAAGTAGTTATATTGGAATTTTTTCGGCGCAAATAATTGCGCTTGTTTGTGCAATTATTTGCGCCGCGCGATCCATATCTATATCTAAATATATGCAGAGTGCAGAAAAAACACCTGACTGCTAATAGTTTGAGCCATTGTATTTTGCCATTGTAGTGTTTTTAATCGTTGTTGTTGTTTGAATCGGGCGGAACCGTTCGGACACGTTTTGTTGCATTGGGGAGCGATCATGAAGTAGCACCACTTCTTTATCTTCAAAAAAAAGCCAGATCCGGTTCTTTTTAAGGAATCGGTTCTCAGAAATGACTCCTTTGTAAAGTTATATTGAAACCTCGAAAACATTCCTTCAAAGAGTATACTATAATTTATTCGATTATTTGACGCAACTTTAAAGCTGTGCGTTTAAATTGCAATAAATTCGGATACAGACTAAAAGTTTTTGCGTCGCGTTTGTTCGGCGTTTGAACCGAATCATTGATTCAATCAAAACGATTCGGACATTGATCGTTGTTTTCGGCATCTATGAAACGAGGTTTCGCGGTTTGTTTTACTTGAGCCACGTTTCAAACGACATTGAATCCACCATCAGACCTTCAGAAGAAAAACGCAATGCTAGAAGGTTTTTTTCAAAGATGATCGTGAATTACAGCAGTAGTAGCTCTGACGACGAAAGTTCTACCCAAAATGCTTCCACACCTCCGAGAAAAAGAGGAAAACTTGACATTAAACCCAGGTTTGTTGTTATGGCATTCATCCAAATTCAGTATTATCATATATGTCACCGTATCTTGTTATTTACGGCCTCGTTTGTCGTTCTTGTATGAGCAGCATTGAAGAGCCACCAAATGATGGACCAGAAGAAAACAAGGAAGACAAGTCCTCTCATCCAGGACGGAGCCGCTTGCCTGTCCCAGATGCTGTGAAGCAGATGTTCAGCGATTCTGCCGGGCACTGGAGTGATGACCGCGAGGAACACGGTGGGCGACTGCGCTCCTTCCAGCACGAGCGGGGAAACTGGGCCACGTACGTCTTCCTGACCTGTGAGTGTCCTCCTGACCTTCAGGCTCCTGCTGCTGACCTTCCACTGCTAAAAGACCTTCTCTGCGTCCTCCAGACGAGCCTGACGACACTTTTCGGGATCTTCTGAAAGACCTGGTGGCCACTGCGGATATTCACGGCGTGGTTCTGACTCCAGCGGATGAGTTCCACCTCAGCCTCTCAAAGACGGTTGTCCTGCGGCATCACTGGATCCAGCCGTTCGTCCAGTCCCTCCGCACCGGCCTCAGACAGTTCCAGAAGTCTGCGCTTTTCTACTCAGGACCTCTTTGTGTCTTGCTGTGTGTCTGACAGGCTTGTCTCCTCAGGTTCTCCTGCGTGGCTGATGAACTCATGATATATTCCAACGCAGAGAAGACCAGGTATGTTTTTGTCTGAAGGTTGAGTCATCTGGATTGTTTATATTATGAGAAGATCTCTTGGCTTCCACACAGGACGTTCCTCGGCATGGAAATCTCGACTGGGAAAACGCAGCTGCTCCAGATCATCAAAACCCTGGATCGCACCATGAGAGAGTTCGACCTTGAGGCTTTTTATCAGGTTACACATGTTTTGAAGGTTTACAATCACAAACTTTATTGGCCAAGTTGCGAATGAAAAACAAGGAATTGAGTTTGGTCTGACTCCGTATTTTCCCTCTTTTACATATATTAACATAAATATATAAATAAAAGAAAAACTAAAAGAGTTAATTCGGTTCAAGTTTGTTTTGACCTTGACCCAGAGTCGTGATTGGTTATTGCAGTGATCAGATTGTTTATTGTATTTATCATCACACTGTTGGTTTAAATCCAGATTTCATCAAGATCGATTGTCATCATACAAGTTGCACTCATACAGAATCATCTTGACATTTTCACCGCTTCCTGTCAGGAGAAAGCTAACGTGAACTAATAGTGATGTTCCTCAGGATCCGTCCTTCCACGTCAGCCTGGCCTGGTGCGTAGGAGACCACACAGAAACCATGAAGGGCAGATGTTTGACTCAGCTGCAGGTACAAACACGCCGCACTGAGGTCAAAGGTCACGCTGATGCTTTGACCTCTAATGACCTTTCTTCCTGCAGAACCTGGTAGACACTCACGAAGACGGTCCGTGCCACTTACGCCTGAAGTGCAAAGAGCTGCGCTGCAAAGCCGGAAACAAAGTCTTTCACATTCCGCTGCAGTGACGGACACTTTAATATATATATATATATATGTTTGTCAAAGTTTGTACATTAAAAAAAATGCTTTCCATCTGCAGGTCTTTATTATTCCAAAGCAAACCGCCTTTTTTATTTTTTAGCCACGTGGCTTTTTGGTCTCACGTGAAACGCTTCACAAATCCCGAAACGAGACAGAAACACGCATAAAACGCGAGATTAGTTTTACTTTCACCATTATAAAATCACGAGCTGTGATTGGCAGAATTATGGCAGTGACATCACGGCGGCGCCATCAATCCCTGAAAAAGTCCAACCTGTGTGTGTGTGTGTAATCCAGAGATTTCGCCAAACTGAATTGCTCGTTTTCAAAATGTGCTTTAAAATGAAACGTTCGGTGTGATAAAAAAAACCCAACAGATTGTGCCTGTTACAAATTCACCAGAGTGAATTTTTACACACAAAAAAAATGCTTTCCATCAGGTCTGTATTTTTCCAAAACAAACGGCCTTTTTTAATTTTTTTTAGCCACGTGGCTTTTTGGTCTCACGTGAAACGCTTCTCAAATCCCGAAAAAGAGACAGAAACACGCAAGATGGTTTTACATTCACCATTATAAAATCAACACTGGTCACGAGCCCAGAGATTGGCAGAATTATGGCAGTGACATCACAGCGGCGCCATCCATCCCTGAAAAAGTCCAACCTGTGTGTGTGTGTGTGTAATCCAGAGCTCCGCTACACGCCCATCTGAATTGCTCATTTCCAAAATGTGCTTTAAAATCAATTCAAATGTTTGGTGCAGATTGTGCCCGTTACTAACTCACCAGGGTGAATTTTTACATTACAAAAATGCTTTCCATCTGCAGGTCTTTATTATTCCAAAACAAATGGCCTTTTTTATTTTTTTAGCCACGTGGCTTTTTGGTCTCACGTGAAACGCTTCACAAATCCCAAAACGAGACAGTTTTACATGTACTATTATAAAATCAACACAGGTCACGTGATTGGCAGAATCATGGCAGTGACATCACAGCGGCGCCATCCATCCCTGAAAAAGTCCAACCTGTGTGTGTGTGTGTAATCCAGAGCTCCGCTACACGCCCAACTGAATCGCTCGTTTCCAAAATGTGCTTTAAAAATCAAACGTTCGTTGCGATAAAACCCAACAGATTTTGCCCCGTGACTAATTCAGCGCGGGTCGGTCAGGGCGAGAAGAGCACGGTCTTGATGTAGTTGACGGTGGTGATGTTCAGCAGCATGGCCACGTGCTCGTTGCCCGGCAGCTCCAGCATCCTCACCCTGTGCTTGCTCTGGCCGGTCCAGCGCTGGCACTGGATGCTGCTGAGGAGGTTGACGGTGCCGTCTCCGTCTCCGTTGAGGACGCTGGGCTCTCCGTCGGGGAAGTTGGTGTAGTTGTAGCCCTGCGCCGTGGCCACGCCGCTCCCGTACAGACAGTGCACGGCCACCCCGGGGTGCTGCAGGGCGCTGACCAGCGGCTCCGTGTCCGCCCGCATGGCCCAGCCCTCCTCGTACTGGATGTCCCTGAAGAAGCGCTGGTAGTCGGCCACCGTGTAGCTGGCGTTGGGCGTGGACACCAGCACCATGTCTCTGGGCCAGGAGTGGGCGTAGGGCAGCAGCCAGGTGGTGGAGACGGCCGTGCGCTGCTGGGAGCGGATCTTCACCGGACTGATGACCGGGATCCGGTTGTTGTCTCCTGCGGCAGAACACACACACACAAACACACCCGTTAGTCTATAGAATCCGATTAGTGCCAAAAATATCGAATGTAAATTTCGAACAAACATTTACGTTCTTTTTTATTTTTTTTTTGTACGTTTTCGTTTTAAACTTTTTTTTTTTTTCGCTTCAGGTTTTTTTTGTTTGCTTTTTTTTGCGTTTAGACGTGGAGTTTTGTCCCAAGATTCACGTGGGTGCGGCCCTTCTCTGATTGGATGGTGAGAATGTGGTTGAGTGGGAGAGGGGGAGGAGTTTAGCAAGCGCTGAAACACCTTCATAATCCATTCAAAATGCTCAATACAAAGAGCATTTTTTTTCGGTTTATTGTATTTCGATTGAAATTTTATTTTTTTCATTTTACTTAATTTACATCCTATTGCATTGTGTTGTGTTTTATTGTATTGTACTTTCATTGTTAATTCTGTTCGGGTTGAATTGATCAGTTTAAAAAAAACAAAACAAAACTTAATAATATTAATACGGAAACTGCACGCTTCGCTTAAGTTTGGGTCTAGTCTTGAGGACGTAAGCTTATACAGATTCCCCATGTACAATTTTCATTTTACATTTTCAAGCATTTTCAAGCACTCAATTTAAGACTCGAGCATTTTCAGGGCCTTGAAAACACAATATTCAAATTCAAGCACCTTCAAGGAGTAAGCACCCGTAGGAACCCTGTACAACAATAACTATCAACGAACTAGAACAGCAAATAGCTAAGTTTAAATTAACAAATGGCAATAATTTCATAAATTCTTGAAAATCTGACACATACCTGTTGCCAAAACCCTCAGTGTTTTAGCGACTCCAGCCCACGGAGCGCCCAAAGAGACGAAGGCCTTGATGTAGCGGTCCTTCCACGCTTGAGGCTGCTGGTTGAGGAAATACAGCGTGTACATGTTGCCCATGCTGTGCGCGATGAGGACCACCGGACCACCGGCCTTGTTCGCCATCTCCTCGATCATCTGCTGCAGACGTAAGAAGTACTCCTTGTTCTCGTCTGCGGGTGAAGACCACCAGTAAAGGGTTACCCTGATTGACATTATACACTCTATACATTGCTAAAGTGGTAAATCACTATTCTAGCTGTAAATGTCTGGTTTTTGATGTAATATCTACATGAGTGTATAGAGGAGCATTTCCAGCAACTGTCACTCCAGTGTTTTAATGCTACAATGTGTTTGCTAATAGTGTCAGAAGGATAATGGATGATTGTAAAAGTCTTGTTTGATCATGTGAGCGCTGCTGGAAACTGTTTAGCTGGTTAAAGAAGCTGTTAAACTGACCTTCCTCTCAGCAGCTTGAGAATCTGGAGCATCACATTTGTGGCTCAATCAAACGCTCAAAATGGCCAGAAATACAGAACTTTCCTGTGAAACTCCACAGTCTGTCCTTGTTCTTAGAAAAGAACGTGTGACTTTTCATGGAACTTTGTCTAGGTGACCCCAAACTTTTGAACGGTAGTGTATTTATTTTATAACAATTAGGATAGAAATCAGCTTTTACACACATGATTTTCTAGATAAAATTCCAGCATGTGAAAACAACAGACTCTCGGGCTAAAATCAATGATCATGAAATACTGTCCTCTGACTGTCGTGCAAATTGTACACAGCAAAAAGTCCAGTGTTGTTTTTACTCCCTGAGAGTTAATATTTTTATATAGTTTTTATATTTAAAAAGTTTATATATCGCTCCACACTTTTGAGTTAAATTAACACTTTCAAAAGGGTTTCACTTTTAACACCTTTATAGATTTCATTTTTTGACTCTAAAAAGTGTTAAACAGCACTTAGTGAGTTAAATTAAACTCACATCAGGATACATATCTACACACACTTTAGAGTTATTTTAACACTTTGAGAAGTTAAATAATTAACACTGAAGCTCATTTTTTGAGTCTAACAAGTGTTTAAGTAGCACTTAAAGTAATTTCAAAATGAAACACCAATAATAAATGTATTAATTACTTAAATTGTTAAAACGTCTAAAAAGAACAAAATACAAATTTTGAAATATTTTGGAATTTTCCATTTTTAATTTTCTCGTGCACTTCAAAGCTCAACACACAAAATTGTCTAGGTGACCCCAAATTGTTGAATGGTGGTGTACCAGAAAAGTTTGTGCGAAATTTTTTGAGCGATCAACTTTCTACCTGTTAAACTGAAATTTCGTTTGACGTTGTTGTGTGTGCAGCGGCATAAAGAAAAAGGCGTGGTCCAAAAACAATAGGGTGTTTCTATTGGACCTTTAATTGGTGAAATAGGCTAATCAGAATGAAGGAACATTGGTCCAGCATCATCTACACTGTGGGGAGGGGGGGTAAGAAAGTAAGATCAAGCTAGTGAATTAGAAAGGGCTGGTGCATAAAACCCCAACATCTGTACTTGAACCTGATTGGTCCTATTCAGGGCCAATCAGGGTCAAGTAAACAATCCACCCATCAAACATCATTCCCATTATCTGAAGGGGTTATTTGATTTAACTGTGTTTTTTATTAGTTAATAGAATTTGATATTTGTGAATATTTGAAACAATAGTTTAATGTTTGAATGTTTGAATGTAGTTTAAAGTTTGAATGTTTTACACAGAACAACGTGACTTACTGGGCGCTTTACGCCAGTCGTAGGGGGCGCCGCGGACGTCGTCGTCTCTGGTGTAACCCCAGTCTACCAGCGACTGGACGATGGTGAAGAAGTACATGCCTGCAGCACACAAGCATCTCAGCCCCTCACGCCGACCCACTGGAGACCACGCCAGAACTCACCAACACTGCGCTTGCTGGGGTCCAGATACTCCAAACTATACGTCTGTCCAAACCCCGGGACCCTGATGTCCACCCCTGGAGGGGCTTCGCTGAGGTGAGTGGTCTGATTGTACAGCAACCTGTGAACGCACCAGAGTCAGATGCTGCGGAATTGGGGGGGAAACCCTGAATAAAACTTATATAAAACTAAATAACTTATATAAAATTAAAGTTAAAAATGAGCGATACTTCCGGAGCGAAATGAGCGAAATTATATAATAAATTGTATGCATTAATTCCAAATATTAGTCGTTTAACTATTGTGGCATCATTAAAAGAGGTTATTAAAGTTCAAAGGCTTTTTTGTAAACAAGCAGCCAAATCGAATTCCACTAAATCCCCTAGCCAATCACAGAAGAGCGATATAAGCTCCGCCCACTACATCCAAAAGCTTCCGCACCTTGATTGAGGATCACAAAATAAAATCTCAGTCAATGTGATCAGAAGATTGCACTTTTCGAGAACCAAAAAAAAAAAAAAAAAAA
>CM051501.1:2802430-2835375 GCA_028031935.1 Paedocypris micromegethes | reverse complement strand
AAAAAAAAAAAAACAACCCTGTTGGTTTGAAGTTAAAAATAAGAAAATAAAAAAAAACCCAGAAACAAAACTAAAATAAACAAATATAGAAATTAAACTAATTTGGGAATACTGATAATTCAACTCAGTTCAACTAGAAAAATAAGATTTTATATTTTTGAATATACCCTATTGATACTTTATCAATATTTTATTTTATATTACCGCTTATAGAAATAAAAAAATATATTTAAAATTGCAACTTTAACAGAAAAAATGACATTTGTATATATATACTGTATATATATATATATACCATATTTATAGAAATAAAGTTTATACAAGACACTTGATGCTGGAGAGGAAGGGGATGCCGTCGTTTTCGGGGTTAACAAGATTACGTTTACACACAGACCGTCACACGTTGTTTTTGTTTACTGGTGTGGTGAGAACCTTTGTAATGCCGCATTTGAGTTACGTGAGAAAAGGAAGTGATCACGGACGAAGCAAGAAACAAAGAGAACTGATTGATACAATGCTGGACAGCATGCAGACAAAACGACAACGTCAAAACGACAAAACGACAAAAAACGTCAACGACAAAAAACTAATAAAAGGGAAAGGAACAAGGAAACAAAGCTAAAACTGAAAAAAATGAAAAAAATAAATAAATAAATAAATAAATAAAACCCTGTTGGTTTGAAGTTAAAGGAATAAGAAAAAACAACAAAAAACCAGAAACAAAAAATTAACAAATACAGAAATTAAACTAATTTGGGACTACTGACAATTCAACTCATTTGTGAATAATATTATATATTATTTGAATATGTGGTATTGAATAATATTTTATTTTATATTAACGCTTACAGTTAAAAAATATATTTAAAATTGCAACTTAAACAGAAATATATATATATATATATATATATATATATATATATATATATATATATATAGTGTGTGTGTGTGTGTGTGCGCGCGCGCGCATGTGCAGACATAAAACAAAAACACAAAATAAGCAAACACAAAAAAACAAAACATAAAACATGCATAGTTTGTGAATCAAAGATTAGATTGAGAGTAAGATTATATATTTTTCACACCACTTCAGTTCAGAAAGAAAAGTAGAAGACATTGAAAATTACAACTTGAGAAAAATAAAAACGAAAAACAAATTAGATGTGTGCAGTATATTTATATATTGCTAATTTGCAAAATGACAAATAAAAGTGGCTCTTTCTAGGAGTCTTTACCTGACGTCAGGAGACGCAGAGGCTTCACAGCGCCCCCCCATGGCGCTCCGAGGGAGATGAAGCCCTTGACGTAGCGGTCCTTCCAGTGCTGTGTCTGCTGCTTCAGGAAGTACAGGATGTAGTTGTTGCCCATGCTGTGTCCCAGGAGGAAGACGGGCTGCTTGTACTCGTCATGCATCTCCTCCACCAGCGCCTTCAAGCGCGAGAAATACTCCTCCTGCTCGTCTGTGAGGACAAAGCACACGCTTGACCTCCATCACACACCGTTTCCGGAAAGCGTCCGGAATTATATTCGCAATTGGCATTAAAATGTTCCTCGTCACGGTTACTTGGACTATTAAAACACCGAGAACGGAAATGTAGAGATGTTTTGTCCGTTTTTGCGCAAACATTTGCCTGTTTTGATTCGGAAACTTCGACAATTTGATTTTTGAATTTTGAATCAGTCAAATTTCTAAGAAAATGCTTAACATTTACGTTTGTTTTTTTTTTGTTTCTCTTGCAATTACGTTTGGTTTTTTATTTTTTTCTTTTCGCTTCAGATTTTTCGTTCGTTTTTTTTTTTCGTTTGGACTTCTGACACAAGTTTCACGTGGGGGCAGCCCTTACTCTGATTGGCTGATGAGAATGTGATTGAAATGATTGAAATGCATGTTTGATATTTTTGCCACTAATCTGATTCCATAAACGAACACAAGTCTCAAATTTCTTTAAATTCGGTAAACTTTCTCTCAAACTCGGACGAATTTTGGCAACCCAAACATCTTTCATTTAACGCCTTTGCATCCAAGATTTGCACGTTTCTGCTCGCAAACGTTCACACTTTTGCGAGCTCACATCGTAAACGCAATTGCGATTACAAGTTTCGACATTTTCAAGTTTCATACGTTTTTGAAAACATTGAATTTTGTCACTTTACGTTCTGTAAAAATTAGACTTTTTAAAGTTTAGTTCTAAAAATTTTAATTTTTTCCGGAATATCGTCCTTCTTTTGGAATATTCTCCCAAAGTTGTGGTCACTTACTCGGCGCGATCCTCCAGTCGTACGGTGCTCCGCGGACCGTCTCGTTGCGCACGTACCCAACGCTGACCAGGTGCTGGACCATGGTGTGAAAATAACCTGCAGAGCATCGATCAGCCCCGGGTCAACACACACACACACACACACACACACACACACACACACACACACACACACGTACCTGCCAGCTTGTTGATGTCCAGGAACTCGATGGGGTGTGTCTGTCCGAAGCCCGGCACTCTGACCTGCACACCCGGAGCGTTCGAGGTCTTGCGCGTCGTCCTGTTGTACACGATTCTACGAAGGAAAACGCAAACACGGAAAATTTCGGTTTGATTATAAAATTTCACTGGCAACATTCAACGGCAGTTGTGGTCCGGTGGGAGGGAATTTGACTTTTCAGGTTTGAATCCCTCTCCGGTAATGTTTTGTTACTGCCCCTAGTGGCCATAGTGACAAACTCATCTGCCCATTTTTCAAAGCTCTTCCATTTCTGGGTCACGGGGAGCTGGAGCCAATCCCAGCCACTTTGAGGCTGAAGGCGGGACACAGCCTCTGAAAAAAAGTGTCTCATTGGATCAAAATAAAACTTTTACTTGTCACACCTAATCACTTTACTTTGCATCAACTTAACATTTTTACTTTAAAAGGAATTAGTTCACCACTACTTGCCAATGTAAAAAACATCTTTGAATCAAATTCAGTTTTTAAGTTTAACGAAATCTCAAATTATACTTTTTCTTATAGTTTTCTCTTCGGAAGGGCTGAAAAACAGACCACCACTCTGATATATGCATATATTCACATCCTTTGAATTTAAATAATAACAACATGTATAAGAGCATCTAACATTATATCATAAAATCTGAACAGAAACTCATGTGTCTTGACACAGAGGTGTAATGAGATGGAGCAACAACTTATTCAAATAAGTTGCCTTAAAGAGATTCCAATCTGCTCTATTGGTCCATTTGACTGATGCTTCAGTGGCACTTAGTCAGCTCTGCTGAGAATCCGTGCACAGAAGAGCGGGACTGTTTTTATGGGCGCACGATTCGTCCAATCATCTCCGAGAACTGACTAGACTCATACCGAAAAATTCATTTAGCAAAAGAACTTCTCTGTTCTATCATGTTCCTTCTATGATTCATTTCGCGAAGGAACTTCTCTGTTCTATCATGTTCTATCTATGATTCATTTCGTGAAAGAACTTTTCTGTTCTGTCATGTTCTATCTATGATTCATTTCGCGAAAGAACTTCTCTGTTCTATCATGTTCTATCTATGATTCATTTCGTGAAAGAACTTTTCTGTTCTGTCATGTTCTATCTATGATTCATTTCGTGAAAGAACTTTTCTGTTCTGTCATGTTCTATCTATGATTCATTTCGTGAAAGAACTTTTCTGTTCTATCATGTTCCATCTATGATTCATTTCGCGAAAGAACTTCTCTGTTCTATCATGTTCCATGATTAATTTCGTGAAAGTTCTTCTCTGTTCCATCTATTAAACATTTAATCTGTTCTACCGCAGTTGATTGTTGCATCATCTTAACAATAGTCTGATATAGAGTATAAATATCTACTTGTGCAATGAGGCATGGGCATAGCTTATGATTAAAATATGGGTATCAAAGAATGATAGAACTTCATTCTGATAACGCATATTGCGAAGGGAAAAAAACAGGACAAAATGCGTCAGTGCACAATGATAGAATAGAGTAATATTTACACTAACACAATGTCTGGATAATGTTAACAAAATATGTCTGGATAATGTTAAGCCAACAATTTCTAGCTCCATGCACTAGGACATATTTGTGTGCAGGATGGAAAAAATTCATAGAACAGCTGGTCAGACGCACATTAACTCCATAAAACGGATAAAAACTATTCAGACATCCTTGGAGGTAATGATAACTTAAAGATAACATGGAAAAATCACATCATAGTGTAATAAATGATTGTTTTTCTTATAAACATTTGAACTTGGAAAATGTTTTTGGGA
This sequence comes from Paedocypris micromegethes, assembly GCA_028031935.1. Taxonomy (NCBI): domain Eukaryota; kingdom Metazoa; phylum Chordata; class Actinopteri; order Cypriniformes; genus Paedocypris; species Paedocypris micromegethes. Next base: position 2,831,113 of record CM051501.1, on the reverse strand, counting down.
ACGCATGTTTGAGGTTGCGTCTGTATGTAATGGAGATAATAATGCTACAAATATAGAGGAATAATAAAACAAGAGTTGTTTGGGAGCCGGAAGACTCGATTATTTTACTAGAGCCGAGCCAGAAGAGCCGGACTTCCTATCACTAGTAGAAATACAGCCGAGTCTCTGCTCACACAGCAAGACACATTGATGGTTATTTACACAATTACCTTAATTAAACATCTATTGACTCTTTTTAAGACAAATCGCTTAAATTGCTGTTTACAACGAAACAAGATCATGTAAATGTGTATATGATATATTTTAAAGTTTAAAAGAGTTAAAAAATTGCACACAGCACATGCAAGCTTCTCATTGGCTCAGTGGTCAACAAGGTCTTCTCTTCTCATCACCCTCTCCGGCTTCAAACCCCATTTTTATTTTACTTTAAGAAATGTATTTACTTTACACTACAAGACTTACGTTTAATCCAAATGAAAGCAAGCATTTTACGTTACACTGATGACTAGGCAAAAAATGAAATGTTTCGAGTTCGATCAAGTATAAATGCTTCTTTAGCGGAACGACACGTCTTTTGCACTTTTTTCAGTGTGATTGGTCTAGAAACAGCTCCAGCTCTTACCGGAAAGACACAGAACCACAGCCCCTTCCCACCACTCCACAGTGACGGATCCGGGGAAGGATTTGTGTTCTGGCTGTGTTTAGTGGACCACAATGGTGATGTTGAAACGCTGGTTCAGTTTGAGAAGGCTCCAAAAACAATAGACAAAAGGTCAATGACCTGAAATACAGGAGGACGACCCAGAACCGCGAGCGAGGCTGAGGAAAGTGCGATCGATAAATGTGCGTTTGGCTGGACAACAACACGAGCGGATGAACGGCAGAGAAACACAGTCCAGCTTCAGAAGTTTCTCTTTTCTTCACCGTGTTCATGAACGAAATATCAAGACTAGGCTTATAAAACATACACATACATTTCACGTAAAAACCCCTGAATGTAAATGAAAAAGAATACAAATAATTATAAAAAAATATTTGTAATTAATCATTTAAAAAAGTAATTTATTTCTTGTTTATAATTACATTTAAAAGATTAATGAAACATTGGAAAAAAATCAAGTTTCGTAAAAATCAAATAATAACTGATGACAAACACTGTACACACACAACACTGTAACACACACACACACACACACACACACACACACACACACACACACACACACACACACACACACACACACACACTCAAAATAACAGGTATTATAATAAACGGATTTGTGTAGCAAAATATCAGTGTTTTTAAAAGGAAGTCTCCTGTATGGTGTTAACTGAGATGATGCAAGAGTGGGAGTAGTGGACCACCTTATGTTATCAATCCAGCAGTCAATCCCGATGGGCATGAACATGTTCAGGTCGATCCAGAGGGGGAACCAGTCGTCCGTCTTCTTATAGCACATCCAGTGCACCAGTGTGGGCTTGTCTATTTTAGCCTCCAGTCGATTACCCAGGCTTCCAGGAACTGTTTTAAAGCAAAAACACACATCGCGTGATCCACTCAGGACCACTGACGTCTGGACCGTTATACGCCACACATTAGGCACGTTACATATTCATTCAAATAAAGCCAAGTTATCTATTGGGCTCGAAACCCATAATTGATGCTGTCCATAAGATGTCTCGAGAAGTTTACAATGAAGAAACTTTACGATAGTTTGATTAAAGCACATACACATACAAACCAACAGTCGTATTGATTTCTCAGCGCTTACCGATAATTAGGGGCGGAGTGCTGTTTGATACCACGCTAGGTTTGGCGGTCGGAGGGAAGATGACGTTAAATAGCCAGAAACCAGAGGTCTGCTGCAGGGAAACGAGAAGAAAGATGCCGGATATAAGGCGATAACGGGAACGCTGCATCCTGGAGCGGGATTGTTTTCGGCTTTCTGCGGCTCTGACTCCGGCGCGGCTGTTCGTATCTAGTAGCGCCTGGCCAATCAGGAGTCGCGGACGAGCCGTCAACCAATCAGAAGCGGAGCTCGGCGAGACCGCGGTGACGTCGTAGAAGAGTTTCCGAGATAGTTTTACAGCAATGAGAGCTTAGATTTCTTAGATCTAGATCAAATAAAGATTTGATAAATGTTTTTCGTGTTTTACATTAGTTTGGGCTATAACTAGAACAACTGTGTAGGCCTGACACGTACTGAAGTATGCAGTATGCTTGCATTATAACCACACGTGTGATTTTACACAACGCAATAAAATCAGTAAAATGTCTCAATTCAAATTAAAAAACGCCGTGAATCACTAGCCGCTTTCAGAAGGTAAGACTATTTAACCCCGCCTTTCCCCACGTGACGTCACAGCGCGTCCTCGCCATGGAAACCAGCACACGCCACAGGCCAGTGTCGATCGGTACGTCGTCATTTTGTTCCCTGGATAAAAGAATTCGCCAGTTCGAATTAAAGCAGTACGTTTTTAAACCATTTTCAATGCCTAGAAAAACGTGAATTTGTTCTCTGATGCATGAAATAAACTTCAAGCGATTTGTTTTTGTCCGCAATTAGCACATCTCTTCAGTTTTTCTGTGACACTTTTTTTAATATGAAGTGCTAACTTTCAGAATTGGTCTGAAGTGCTAAAACCCGGGCGTTTGTTCTCCAGCAGATGGATGATTTCCTGGACGTGGACTGTGATGAGGAGGACACGGAGGAATCAGAGGAGGACAACAGTGAAGTGAGCGAGCAGGAGGAAGAGGAGAACAAGCCCGGGTCAGTAAACACACATGTGAGGTTACTACAGTTCATCTCCGACTGTTTACAACCACGATGAATCATTCACCGCCAACACGCTATAGAGCCACAGACTGAGATCACACACGCTTCCCTGCGGAGAACATTCCTGCTCCAGGACGTGCTGCTGGAAAACAAACCGCTTCTGGTGCTTGTGTCCACACTGATCATCCATCTAGTGTTGATCCATCCATCCATCATCTGTCCATCCATCTAAATGTATGGACAGCAAATAATCAAACACACCACATCCATCCATCCTTCCATCATCTGTCCATCCATCTAAATGTATGGACAGCAAACAATCAAACACACCATCATCCATCCATCCTTCCATCATCTGTCCATCCATATAAATGTATGGACAGCAATCAAACAAACCTCATTGTGAGAATGAATTTATGCTTTTTATACATTTTTATGTTTTATTCTCCTTATAGTCTCATTTGATTTCATGTATTCTTACATTTAGAATCCTGATGAGTAATGTTAATCTTGATTGTAACCAAACTGTTTGCTCTCCACGTGGACTACAGCTCGTGCTTTTCTGATTTGATAAGCTGGAAGCCTCGTCAGAGGTCACTCTGTCATACTCTAACACTGGTTTCCTTGCTCCCTACCATGTCTCCGGAATCCGTCCTTGACAGATTCTGCACTGGAGAGAGAAAGACAGCCACGCGCCGCCGTCATAGAAGAAGAAGTCTTTTGACTTAAATTAATACCCGAAATAGCCGAACCGAACACTCATCATCAACCATTCATCCATTTCATAGATAATCCATCTTTAAGAATCGGAGGCTTCTTAATATTACAAGTCAAACCCACACATCTTCTGTCCTTCTGTGCATCCATCAAGCACTTGTTTAATACATCCATCAATCATCTGTCCATCATTCATCTGTTTTTACATCCATCTATCTATCTGTCCTTCATCCATCTTTTGTCACCCTGTTCAACCATCCATCCATCTATCCTTCATCTGTTTATACATCCATCTGCCACTGTCCATCTATCTATCGAAATCTACATCTAAATGAACAGCAAGCAAATAAACGAACCATCATGGTCTTGCTCCTCTTCACGCTGTCATAGGTCAGCAGGCCACACTCTTTTTGTCTTCCATTAAATCAGAGGAAGCTTAGAGGACACAGCTTTTTGTGGAATGAGTTACCAGGTTGACTCACTCACTCTTCCTTAAACACGCCATCTTTACTTGGCTATTTTGAGATGATGGCTTTTGTTTTTGTTTTTTTCCCAGAATGCTGAATGCTTGAGTTTCGTGTTATTTTTTTTTTTTTTTTTTTTTTCCTTTTTCTCATTTTCACAATTTCGTACAAAACTTTTCAGAGGGGTGGGGCAGTTTACTCTGATTGGCTGGTGAGTGTCTGTCTGAAAGAAGACAAAAATCTAGCAAAAAAAAAAAAAAACCCAACAAAACAAAACAAAACTGTGAAGCATTTTATTTCAGTCCATTTGATGCTTGATGTTTTTGGCACTAATCTGATTCCACGGCTTTAAAATCAATATTGGATTGAACCAAATATTTTGCCCGTCCCTGGCTTAAAGCAAGATTGTAATGGACGCCCGGGACCGACAGTTCCTGTTGTTTCAGAGAAGAATCATCTGCTCCACCTGAATCTGCTGCTCAGGAGGAGAAACCTGCCAGTCCTTCCTCATACACGCAGAACTCGCCCGAGGAAGAGCTCATGCTCGCGATTGCGGAGAACTTCCGCCGTCAGTACGCCGTGTTATTCCCGGAGCGGCGAGCGCCTCTGCTTTGCCCCGTCAATGAACATGGAATCCCGGTAAGTGTGGGACTGCGGATTCCTCACGTTCTTTACATCCAGTTGAAGTTCCTCTGTTGGAGCAGAAATTCATCAGCACCACCCTGAGAAGAACCATGCTGCCGTACTACGAGCTGTACGACTGGAGAGACTGTGCTGGCTTCGTTTCAGACCGCCTCATCCTGGAGTCACTCAGTGCACCGTTTGAACTGGTAAGAGCTCTGTCCTGGAAAGCTAGAGTAAACGCTCATGTAGAATTAACCAAAGTACAGAACTCAAATAGTAGTACCAGAATACTGTAGAATAAGATCAAGATCTGAAGACCAGAACTCAAGTCCAAGATCTTCAGAATATATAAAGTGAAGAACTCGAGAACAAGATCCACAGAAGCTCTGAAGACCAGAACACAAGTCCAAGATCCACAGAAACTCTGAAGACCAGAACTTCAGAGTTAGAAGCCTTGAAGTCCAAGACCTACAGAAGCAAAGAACTCAAGAACAAGAACCGAAAAAGTTCTTAAGTGAAGAACAAAAGATCTACAGAAGCTCTGAAGTCCAAGATCTACAGAAGTTCTGAAGACCAGAACCTGGGTCCAAGATCTTCAAGAGCTCTGAAGACAAGAACTCAGGTCCAAAACAAGAAGTGAAATGTAGAACTCGAGAACAAGATCTACAGAAGCTCTGAAGTGAAGAACTCGAGAACAAGATCCACAGAAGCTCTGAAGACCCGTAGAAGTTCTTAAGTGAAGAATTCAAGATATACAGAAGCACTGAAATGAAGAAGTCAAGATCAACAGAAGCACTGATGGGAAGAACTAAGTTGAATGAATGACTAGGGGTAGGGGTGGTCCAGTGGTTTGGAGTTGGACTTACCACCCATGTAGGTTCCCCAGTAGGCTCCTTGAGCAAGACACTGACCCCAGCTTGATACCACCCACTGCTCTGGAATTCTGTGTGCTCAGTTTCACAGGAACCCTAGTCGCCATATTGACACACTCCTCACTTTACTTCACTACTGTAGCGGTGGTGTTTTCCTCCACTTTTGCTTTCTCTTCTCCTTCAGCCGAAGCAGCTGTCTTCTCCCACCCGGACCCTGCAGACCCAGCGAGGCACGTGTTTGGAGTTCGCCACCGTGCTGTGCAGCTTGCTGCTGGGCTCCGGATACGACGCTTACTGCGTCAGCGGTTATGCCACCAAAGAGCTGTGTCTTCTGGATCAGTCGCAGGAAGACTGTCCCGTGCTGCCGTCCAGAACCCATGTAAAGCCTTCTCACACACAACCACTGAGACTCCATTAGTTACATGGTGCGATTCATTGAAGATTTCGTTTTTGTATTTCTGTTAAGGAGGAACCAGAGGAGCAGAAGCAGGACCAAAATGGAAGCTCCAAGAAATACGTCGCCAAGGAACCACAGGGTGTGTGCAGCAACCTGGAGAAACAGCACGAGCAGATGCGGATCTCAGAGGCCGAAGCCGCCGTGTGGAGGAAGCGTGACGAGGAGGAGAGACGTCAGAGGGTCAGGGTTCCTCGGCCTGGTAGACCAGCCATGAAACACCCAAGGCTGACCTGCTTCTTCTCCAACAGGCACGCGAGCGTCCACCGCCTGATCCCTACCAGGGCTTGAGGGTCCACTGCTGGGTTCTGCTGCTTTCTGGAAAGAGAGATGTTCCGGAGACCCTCTTCATCGACGCCCTTTCCGGCAGGGCCTGCACCCCGAGCAACAAGAACTTCCTGGGCATCGAGAGCGTCTGGAACGATCGGAACTACTGGGTCAACAAGCAGATCTGCTCCTTCGGTTGTGGGGTCAGTAGATCTAAATTGAGAAGGTTTCCAGTGGATATGAAACATCATCATTGGATCTGCAGGACATGGCCTTCGACTTGGCTGATCTGTCGATTTGGGAATACATGTTCTGTGGCCACCGTCAGAACGTTCCGTATCCTGCTAATGTCCAGGAGTCAGGAGAAGTACGGCATGTTGTTTCTAACATCTAAGAAGCACATGATTTCTAGATGATCGGCAGGTTGATTGTCGGGCTCCGGGACTACACTCTAAACTAAATTGTTTGAAAACAACAGTTTAACGTTTGCTTTTGTTGCTGGCAATTGATTGATGTCAAACGACAAACTTTTTTCTTGTTTTTATCCATTTTGAAACGTAACAAAGCTGGCAAAAAACGTGAAGCTCCACGATGAATGCAAAGTTCGTCAGACATCAACAATTCAGAGATACAAAGCCACTAGTTTAAATACGTCAAATCGAAATCCCCGTGTCCACGCAAGTCGAACGTGTTGGACTTATTTTACTATTAAGGACAAATTTGTTGAATTTTACGCAAATGAAATCAATATAAATCAAAATGAAACAACTTCACGGTTGCTTCACGCTCCAGTATTTGGGTTTGTGTGTAGTTAAGATCGACCACGCCCTCATGTTAGGTCAGGTACCTCAATGCTGCTGAATCATCTGGAAGTTGTAATCCGTAATGCAATCGATTAACTGTAACTGCTATTGATGATTCCACCCAAGGAAGTCCAGAAAGCACCAAAAGTTTTCGAGATGCCACGAACCTGGGTGAACAAGATTGAAATTTCACCTTCAGGTAACGTTCTGACTGAAGATCCATCAAGCAGCTCCAACAACACTCCTGCAGATCAGCTCTTCTCTTCACAGATGTGGAAAAGCGGTATCCAGAAGGTTCCAAGAGTATCTGGTACAGGAAGGCCCGGTTGGAGAAGTTTGCTCCTTACCTTCTCAAAGAAGGTCTGGTGACCAGACTGACCACATACAAGGACCTGCAGTGTAAGAGCTGGACGTTCTCAGATGTTCCCTGATGGTCTCGCTTCATGGGCGTCACTGTGTGATTCCAGGCACTCAGAGCGCTCTGGTGAAGGAATGGTTCCAGCATCGCAGCGACCAGCTGGAGGAGCGAGAGTTCCAGGTGGACACCCGCGTCACCGTGGAATATTTCAAGACGGGACGACGCGACGCTCTCAAACGTGAACCTGATCACCTCGCTCTTTGTCCGTTGTTTTGGTTTCTGACCGCACTCGCCGCTTTAGTTCACAGGTACATCAGTCTGGTGCCCGAATCCCGCCAGATGGACTTCTACGGTCACATCGAGTTGGACAGCCTGACCAGAAGAGTCGAGAAACCGCTTGAAGTGACAGAAACCTTTGATAACCGGTCAGACTTCCTCTTTTATCGCCACGTCGTGTACGGCAAGTCCAAGAAAATGGCTGATGCGGCTGAAGAGCAGCGCCCTCTAGTGGTAAGAATGAACCAGCGTGAGAAACCTCTCAGACACTTGCACTGCAGAAGTCGAAGCACCATGTGGTCAACTTCACTTAACTGCAGGGGTGTAAAGTACTTGAGTAAATGTATGTTACTTTACTTAAGTATGTTTTTGGCTTTCATACTTGCACGGAGTATAAAAAATAGAAGCAACTTTTACTCTCTACTCCACTGCATTTGTGATTGAGTAGCAGTACTTTTCACTCCACTACTTTTGAACGGACACTTATCGTTACTTGTTACATTGTAATTGTGCGCGACAAGCCGGAATCGGTTTATACCGCGGTTAATTTCTTGGGCGGACGAGGCGAATATCGCCAACTTTAGGCTGCTGAAGGTAATGGACGCCATTTGTCAGTTAGAAACCACAAGAACGCAAACTAGTGGCGTAAAAATGTGTTTTACAAATGTTATTATATAATATATAACTTTAAATAATACATATAATATATAATTTACTAATCAGATTAATCATTTTATTTTATATCTACTCGCAAATTGAAGTGATTGAGACTGACTTTTTGTTCTTTTTATCTACTTTGTTCTACCGGTTTTCAAACACTGCGGTTAAATTCTGTTTCTGTCTTAGAAAACAATAGTTTTTAACATTTCTTTTTTTGGGCCTATATTGAGCACGAATAAAAATACTTCTTAATACTTAAGTTCTTTTCAAATTGGATACTTTGCTACTTTGACTTGAGTCTTTTTGAAATTGGTGACTTGTATTGGAGTAATTTTTACAGTTAGTATCTGTACTTTTACTCAAGTATGGCTGTCCGGTACTCTTTACACCCCTGCTTAACTGGGCTACCGGTTAAAGGGGGCAGTCGCTTTATTGGGACTAGTCTTAAAGTTTAAAATCATACCTCATAACACTTATTGCCGCTTTTAGGCAATATGGTCTTGTCATTCTTCGTGAAAATGTACTTCGTAATCAGAAAACTTGAACAGAACGAAGTAGTTCAGTTTATTTCAAACCATTATTAGTTTTAGAATTCTGGATGCCGAATCGGATTCAGCTGGAAGGCATTGTGAATTCAATTCACATGGTAACCGCCGTTTGAATGTGTTGGACCAGAGGGTGGAGGAGAGGTTTCACAGAGACCCGTCCAAACCAGGAGACACGGACGTGGCCAAATGGATTTTCCTGATGTCCGAGAGAAAGATCCAAGTGACGTATCACCAGGCGGACGACAGCGCCTTCCAGTCCTGGGTCCACTTCATCAAGCCCAAAGAAGCCGCCGGGTCGGACAGAGGCGAGACGTTCACCTCCAAGATGGCGTCTAGCTTCCAGGTGGGATGAACAAAGCTCCTTGGAGAACCTTCTGAGGACTGGTGTTGGTTCTGCAGGCGGATCCGGAGAAACACTACAGCTTCTGGCAGCTGTACGAGATCCTCACGTATATGATTGCGGAGGAGGAGAAGTTTGAGCAGAAGATCAGCGGGTCGGAAGAAAAGGTATGTCGACGGGGAAAACTGGCGGATCAACATTCCGGGTTGGCGAATTATCGTCCCACTTGCGTTTAAGATGCTGTGGGCGTGGCAGGCATGCCCAAGTTCAACCACTACGCGAATGTGAAGTTGTGCAAATGTACTCCACCCAGCACTTTAATTTAACTGGTCATTCAGCCTCAGTGGGAGGGGCTACCAATAGGTCAGCTGTGATGTAATCATTTCAGTGACGTCAGTTACAGTTAATCGGAGTTTCATCTGACTGACGTAGTGATCTCTCAACTTTAGAACAAATCGCATTTGCGTTTATCGTAAACAATGGCAAGCTCGCAATCGTAGTCTAGCGTGTCGTTTAACCGCGTGTGTTTGTGCAGATCCGGCTGATTCTGGCGGCAAGAGAACGCGAAGAGAACGTCATCAAGCTGGAGGCCTCGGTCTACGACAGCAAACGCAACAAAGCTGCCAAGAACCGACGCAGGAGAAAGAAAAAAGAAAAACTCAAAACAATTTTTTAAATAAATAATAATAAAAAAAAAAAAAGCTAAATCTATTGCCGTCATGTGAGAATATATTTATACTCTTATGTTTTACGTTTTATTCTTTATGTATTCTCATCTTATTTTCTGTATTCTTCTATTTCGAATTATGCTGATTCCTGTTAATCTTGATTGTAACCAAACTGTTTGGTCTCCACTTGGACTATCTTCTGATTTGATAAGCTTGAAGCCTCGTCAGAGGCCACCTGACCGGATAAGATTAACTACGAAACTGCCGACTGAATGACGTATTCTATTCGCGCCTTTCTGTGTTCCGTGACTCAACGTATGGACCACAAGAGAACCCCTCCCCTGCACATCGGTGTTTAGATAACCATTGATAAACACCTTGTTCTGTCTGTACGTACCGGGACTGACGTATGTTCTATTGCTGAGTCACATATGGCTATAAGATGTCAACCCAAAGCCCAGAATGTCAGATATGCTAGGGATGCTTGAATAAACCACTCTGTTATACTCTAACACTGGTTTCCTTGCTCCTTACCATGTCTCCGGATCCGTACTATGAGAGCTGCTGCACCAGAGAGAGAATCGACCTCCGCTCGGCGCCGTCTTAGAAGAAAAGTCTCTTGACTTAAATTAATACCCGAAATAGCAGAACCTAACACGTCATGACCATGAATCGCACACTTGAACACTCCACCAATCAGAATCTCAAAAAAAAAAAAAAAAAAAAAAAAAAAAACGGGATCAAACCACTTTCAGGGATGAAAGAAACTTTATTTACATTAAAAACAAAAGTCCAGTGTAAAGGACAGTAAAACGATGCAGGAGCCTTCTAGAAGGTTTAAAAACGAAACCGAAACTCGGTTACACGTCATGGGAACGCAACCCCTACATGACACGAGAAGCCACTATGTACAATAGCGAGTGAGCACGACGCCAACACAGAAAAAAAAAATAACGTTTATACAATGCAGACGATGAGTTACGGTTGGCGCCGCCCTACTGGCGGTTGCTCTTGATGCGCTCCAGCCGCTTGCGCAGGTCGTCGAGGTTGGAGGTGGGGTTGGAGGAGCGGGTGGGGCTGTGGGAGTGCGACTGCTCCGTCTGGAAGTGCTCGCGAGACTCCTTCAGCTGGGACAGTTTGCTGTTGAGCATGTCCGTGGACGACGCCACCGAAGGTCGCAGGGAGCTCAGCGGGGGGCGCTCTTCCTCCGGCTGCGGGCACAAACACAGCGTTTTTTATTTAAAAAAAAAAATAAATTAATAAATCTAAAACGAAAAAATGTAAACGAATGAAGTCCGAATTGTTCATTTTGATTCAAACTATTGTAGTTAGTTTTAGAATTCTGGGTGCCAAAAAAAAAAAAAAAAAAAAAACAAACAAAAAAAAAAGCTGATTTGGCATTATTCCACAAGCAAAGAAAACGGTGAGAATTTGTTTTTCCCAAAAAGCAAAAAAAAAAAAAAAAAAAAAAAAAAAAAAACAAAAAAACCCAAAAAGGATGCAACTTTAGACGCAGACATGTCTGAGCCTTCACTGACTCCACCCACTACACATCCCATAATATACAGACTCTGTATATGCTCAAGTTGAACAAATTGATCACACGCCATGTCCAGCTTTGCGCAAAGTGGCAAAATGTGCTTTACTTCCGTTACATATCAATCTAGTGAGTCTCTTACCCAATGATCATCTAACACAGGGGTTCTCAACCTTTTTGACCTCGGGGCCCAAAGTGTCCCGGGGCCCATTAAAACACACATTTCAGCCAATCAAATCATGATATGTTGAATTTAATAACTATATGAAATACACAAAAATTCGTTCACACTTAATTCTAAGCTAGTAGGAAAAAGTAACAACATTTATTGTCTATTACAAGACAAATGTTAAGATTTTTTGGCTTTATTTTAGTTTCCTTTTTACATTTTCTTCACTTGCTATCTTCACTTTTTGGTAGAAAGCTTTATTTTCTTTCGTTTCAGATTTTTCCTTAATTTTCTGAAAAAATGTAAAAATTGCATGCGAAAAACGAAGATGTCAAGCTGTTTAAGCTAACGTTTGATTTTTTTGCCATTAATATAAACGAATTGAAGTCGTAACGTTTATCTTCATTTGTTCGTTTTAAGAACGTCCTCCACTTTCAGTCAAAAGTCTGCCGCTACTGACTGCTGCTTATTGGAGTGCGTTGACACATCAGCGCCATCTAGTGGTGGAGAGCTCATTGTTGTTCCGCAGACTTCGCGGCCCACAATCGCGGGAAAAAATATTCTCGCGGCCCTCTAGGTGGCGCTCGCGGCCCATCTAACAAACGCATAATTTGGACTTAATAATTTCATAACTTCATAATTTCACTGCTTCCCCAATAATAAACCCTGGGTAACCAAGGATATCAAAGCGGCACTAAATAACAAGAAGGCTTTTCGATCTGGAGACAAAGAGAAAGCCAAGAAAGCACAAAAACAACTGTCATCCAAAATAAGGGAGGGGAAGGAAAAATACAGGATGAAACTTGAAAATAGCCTTCAACAAAATAACACGAGAGAAGTGTGGAGAGGAATGAGGACAATCACTGGCTACAATGCTGGCAGACAGGCGTTAGAGGGCAATATAGATCATGCGAATGAGCTCAATCTCTTCTTCAATAGATTTGAAGTGAATACGCAAATGCCAACCACTAACAGCTACATTACACATTCATCGGCCCATCCCCCACGTGGAGTGATCAACACACCAGGAATCAGTGAAACCATCATCATCTCAGAGGATCAAGTTAAAAGAGAACTGAGCAAGCTCAGCCCCACAAAGGCTGTAGGCCCAGATGGAATCAGCCCCAAAATACTGAAAGCCTGCGCCCACAACTCTGTGGTGTAATAAAACACATCTACAACCTCAGCATACAACTGGAGAGGGTCCCGGTGCTATGGAAAACCTCGTGTATTGTACCGGTACCAAAGGTTACACGACCCTGTGTCTCCAATGACTACAGGCCAGTTGCACTGACCTCACATATAATGAAGGTTTTTGAGAGATTGATTCTCAGATTCGTTCGTCCACTTGTTAAACCCTTTCTGGATCCACTGCAATTTGCTTATCAGCCACAACTTGGAGTGGATGATGCCATCATCCACCTTCTCCACCGGACCTACACTCATCTGGAGAAACCCAGGAGCTCTGTGAGGTTTATGTTCTTCGACTTCTCTAGTGCCTTCAACACAATCAGGCCCACCCTACTGGAGGAGAAGCTGAAGAACATGCAGGTGAACCCTCCTCTGGTCTACTGGATTACGGACTACCTCACTAACCGCCCTCAGTACGTCCGTATACAGAACAGTGTGTCCGACACCGTGATCTGCAGCACCGGGGCCCCTCAGGGGACAGTTCTCTCCCCCTTCCTCTTCACCCTACACACATCTGACTTCAGCTACAATACTGAATCCTGCCACCTCCAAAAGTTCTCTGATGACTCTGTGATTGTTGGATGCATTCGGAGCGATGACCTCTCAGAATACCGGTCAACAGTGGAGAACTTTGTCACCTGGTGTGAGCTCAATCACCTGCAGCTCAATGTCAGGAAAACAAAGGAACTCGTGGTGGACTTTAGGAAGACCAGGACCACCGTGACCCCACTGTCTGTCCAAGGCGAGGCAGTCGAGATTGTCGAGAACTACAAGTACCTTGGAGTGCACATAGACAATAAACTGGACTGGACATTAAACTCAGCAGCACTCGTCAAGAAAGGCCAGAGCAGGCTGTACTTTCTAAGGCGGCTCGGGACCTTCAACGTCTGTAGCACCATGCTACGTATGTTTTATGAAGCTGTCGTGTCAAGCGTCATCTTCTATGCTGTGGTCTGCTGGGGAAGCAGCATGAAGGTGACTGACAGAAACAAACTGGACAAACTCATCCGGAGGGCTGGCTCTGTCCTAGGTGTGAAGCTGGACCCTGTTCATGTGGTGGCGGAGAGGAGGATGCTGGGAAAACTCCACTCCATCCTGGACAACCCTTCTCATCCGCTACACAGTGTGCTGCTCAATCAGAGGAGCCCTTCAGCCAGAGACTGATCGCTGCTAAGTGTTCCACAGAACGCTTCAGGAGATCCTTCATACCTGTGGCCATCAGGCTGTACAACTCCTCTCCAGAAGTGCAGGGACTCTTACTTCGTTCTCTGGTTTTGTGCAATACCTTCATGCCACTATTTATTGTTAGTCACTTTTTTACTTATTTGTATTATACAGAGATTTTTTATGCAGATGTACATTTCTATTTTTTGCTTCTTATTACTTATTATTATTATTATTATTATATTTCTCCTTTTGTGTATTTTATTTTTTTTGTTCGGTTGAGCCGAGAAAGCAATTTCCCCTTGGGGATGAATAAAGTTTTTTGAATCTTGAATCTTGAATCTAAAAAGCAGAACTAAAATGCCTCCCAAGCCTCAAAGGATAAGGTTTTTAGGCAGCCGGAACCAGACCGAACGGTTCATTCATTCAGTAGCCAATCAGATGGCTGCAAAAAAAAAGTCAGTCATTGCAAAAATATCCAGGCGCACTCAATTTTTGTTTGCCAGTATTGTCCCTCGAGGCTTTATTCGCTGGCACTATTATTGTTACAATGATAAAATAGTGCAGCCCTAATGCAGATTAAATCGACTCACTTTTACACATTGAAACAAATTCGGAACCTCCATTGTTGCAAAAGTCTTGCTTTATCGATCAACAGGAAGTCGTGGAAGTTTGTGCTAGCTTGATTGACAAACACCATAAAGTCATCAAGATAAGATCAACGACGACCAGTGAGTGAGAAACCAATGACACAGCGTGGATTAAACCGAATCTGTGATCGATTAGTTTCCCTAACTTGATCGCCATTTCAGGTGCTTCTTGTGGCTCGATAGCTAGAGCTGTAAAACCAAAGTTTGTAACGTTTCGAGTGTGTGAAGCAACTAACCGCGGCGTTCTCCAGGCCCCGCCTCTGCCGCAGGATCTTCAGCCTCTCGTAGTAGGCGGCGGCGTTCAGGTCCTCGCCGTTGCTGGAGTCGGTGGCGTGCTGAGGGACGGCGGCGCTCTGGATCCTGCTCTTGCGCTCCTGCTCGGACTCGATCATGCGGAGGCCTCGCTCCACATAGCTCTGGAAGAACTGCGAAGTGGTCCTGAGGAAGGGCTCGATGTCGGCGTCCGAGTACTTCTGCTTGTACTCGTACAGCTCCGTCAGGCCCTGGAACACCACAGGTTGGTACGGGACGGCCTGCGGGGGGCGCCGGAGTCTCACCTCTTTGGTGTTCTCCTTGGAGCCGATCTTCTTGAAGATCTCCGAGAGGATGTCGCTCACCTTGGCCTTGATCACCTTGTCGTCCTGTGGGAAACACACCGGTGTTAATTGCGTTGACGAAATATTTCTGCCGTCGACACTTTTTCCACTAGGAAAACGAAACGAGAACTATATTAAAACTCGCGCTCATGGATGGAGACGTCAACTACATTTATTGACACTTTCGTCAACGAATAAAAACTAAACATAAATGTTTTTCGTGACGACGGCCAATCATAACTAGAGCATGTGGAGAAAGACGGGTGCGAACGCAAATAGAACCAATTAGGACACAAAGTTTTTTAGCTGCAGGAAAAGCACAGTGAGCTGGTTATAGAGGTGAGCGTCTTCAAAAATGTCTGCTGAGGAGGGAAAAAAAAAAAAAAAAAAAAACGCTCAGATATAAAGGATTCATTTTACAATCAATGCAACCTTAAAAAAAAAATACCTATCTGTACGCCACGTGTGGAGCACCAATCACGGGCAAAAATACAACACACCTGAAGCGCCATCTGCTGATCAAACATTTTTTCTTTCACGGTGTAACTATTGTTACTTATAAAATTAATTATAATTGCATCACGTTTATTTTACTGCATTTAATTTTCTCTTTGTTGAGGTTTCATTTATGAGAATAAATTTATTTGGATTGAAAGAATAGTTCATAAAAATGAGTTCAAGGAAAATAAAAATTTTTTTTAAATAAAAGTAAGATCTTTGTATATATTTTATATGTTCATAGTTAACTACATATTCAGATTTCTTAGACATTTAACATTTAGAATTTACAGTATGGCACCTATATTTTCGTTGACTAAAGTTAGTCGACTAAATTATAGTATGGATTTAGACTATAAAACTGTTTTGTTTTAAATCCCCAATTTAGTCATCTTATTTTTTTTTCAGTTTTAAAAAAAAAAAAAAAAAAAAAGCATTTCAAAAAGAAAATTAACAATTTATCCCAAAAAAAAAAAAACATTTTGTGCCTGAATTAAAAAAATAAAAAAATAGGACAAGGTAAGGGTTCTAAATTAACAATCTTAGTCAAATTGAACACTGAAACAAGCGGGTAAGAAGGGTTTAAACCCGGTGACGTACTGATCTGACGGAGGCCGTCTCCGCGCTCTTGTGTCCGGACAGGCTGGTGGAGTGCTTGACCACACGCCTCAGGTGCGCCTCCAGCTCAGACTCGTTACGGTTCTCGATCATGGACATGTGATCCAGTATCTGAGGCGAGCAAGTGCAGACGCGGTCAGCGAGCGGGGGGCGGGGCGTGGCAGGGCGGAGGGCGTGGTACCTTGGCACCGGTCAGACGGCACAGCTGGTGCAGGAGCGTCTTCATCGTCCGGTGCGGCACTTCGTTCTTCAGCTGCTTGATCTTCTCTTTGGGGAAAACCTTCATGAAGTTGTGGACGTCCAGCAGGACGCGGTCCAGATTGATGCTGTTGATGGTCTGCGGCATGAAGCGGATCAGGCGCCACAGACACTGCGAGGAGCAAAAGCTCGGTTGGATTCAAACAAACCAGACAAGCAGAAGTCGTGCAGAACAACAGGCAGAGTTACAAAAGTAATCGATTACTTTTTGCTGTGACGCAGAAGAGTCAGGCATTACTAGAAAATCGTTTGTACTGTATTTGGGCGAATACAAGAACTCATTTTTTTTTTTTTTTACAATTTTAGTGGCTCAAATAATTGCGGGTCGCTTATAATCGCCAATTTCAAATATTCGTGTAAATAGAAGCGCTCATTTCTACAAGTCAAAGCGTTTTATTGTAATGTGTGCAGGTTGTTCTTACTTGGCCGTACATGCATTGAATGCCAATGATAAGAAAATAAAAACAAAAGTATATACACATGCATGATAAAATCAATCAAATAACTACAGTATCAAAAAATTTTTTTTTTTGCAATGTTTCTGGGGGCAGTTGGGCATATGAGTTTTTATTAGCTCAATAACAGAAACCGAAACTTCATGACACTTGACAAGGGAAAAAAAATAAAATAACACTGGACGTAGTAAGATTAAACAAAAAACAATCATTAATATTTAAACAGAGGGACCGGTACATCGCTGTGCTAAAAGCTAACGGGAAGACGAAAAACTATTTATTATACTATTTTTAAAGACATTTACAGAGAGTGCCAAAAATAAATAAATAAATAATTGCTTACTATACTTCTAACAGACTATTGTTGAGGCAACACAACAGCGCCTTCTCCTGGAAGTCAATGGAAATGAATGTTTAAGGAACATTGTTATTTTAGGATGTCAAATTCTAATTCTGTAGTTATTTTGGCAAAAATAACTCAAGTAGCACAAAAGTAATTTAACAATGCAAAATTACCGTCTCAAAATTGTAACGTTAAAGTTTACGTCTAGATTGTAGATCAATACTTCCTGCTGTTGTTTACAAGGAACTGGCACTGACAAGAACTTCCCGATTACTCTACAGTCATTTTACGTTTACTCTACAGTCATTTCACTTTTACTCTACAGTCATTTCACTTTTACTCTACAGTCATTTCACTTTTACTCTACAGTCATTTCACTTTTACTCTACAGTCATTTCACTTTTACTCTACAGTCATTTCACTTTTACTCTACAGTCATTTCACTTTTACTCTACAGTCATTTCACTTTTACTCTACAGTCATTTCACTTTTACTCTACAGTCATTTCACTTTTACTCTACAGTCATTTCACTTTTACTCTACAGTCATTTCACTTTTACTCTACAGTCATTTCACGTTTACTCTACAGTCATTTCACTTTACTCTACAGTCATTTCACTTTTACTCTACAGTCATTTCACTTTTACTCTACAGTCATTTTCACTTTTACTCTACAGTCATTTCACTTTTACTCTCAGTCATTTCACTTTTACTCTCAGTCATTTCACTTTTACTCTACAGTCATTTCACTTTTACTCTCAGTCATTTCACTTTTACTCTACAGTCATTTCACTTTTACTCTACAGTCATTTCACTTTTACTCTACAGTCATTTCACTTTTACTCTACAGTCATTTCACTTTTACTCTACAGTCATTTCACTTTTACTCTACAGTCATTTCACTTTTACTCTACAGTCATTTCACTTTTACTCTACAGTCATTTCACTTTTACTCTACAGTCATTTCACTTTTACTCTCAGTCATTTCACTTTTACTCTACAGTCATTTCACTTTTACTCTACAGTCATTTCACTTTTACTCTACAGTCATTTCACTTTTACTCTACAGTCATTTTACTTTTACTCTACAGTCATTTTACTTTTACTCTACAGTCATTTTACTTTTACTCTACAGTCATTTACTTTTACTCTGCAGTCATTTTACTTTTACTCTGCAGTCATTTTACTTTTACTCTGCAGTCATTTTACTTTTACTCTGCAGTCATTTTACTTTTACTCTGCAGTCATTTTACTTTTACTCTGCAGTCATTTTACTTTTACTCTGCAGTCATTTTACTTTTACTCTGCAGTCATTTTACTTTTACTCTCAGTCATTTTACTTTTACTCTACAGTCATTTTACTTTTACTCTACAGTCATTTTACTTTTACTCTACAGTCATTTTACTTTACTCTACAGTCATTTTACTTTTACTCTACAGTCATTTTACTTTTACTCTACAGTCATTTTACTTTTACTCTACAGTCATTTTACTTTTACTCTGACAAAAGTAAAATGACTGTAGAGTAAAAGTAAAATGACTGTAGAGTAATTTTACTTTACAGTCATTACTTCAGTCATTTGGCAGACGCTTTTATCCAAAGCAACTCCGTTTAAACGCCTTTTATCCAAAGTGACTCCTGCTTAACAGGCGTTCCTCAAGCCACGAGTCAGGCGTGCGGCCTACTGTTGAAGTCAGTAGAGTCAATGGTACCTTCATGACCAGTTCAGAGAACATGGGGGAGCTGTTGGTGTTGATAAGACTGTCCTGCAGCAGCACCAGCAGAGCGCTGCGGAGAGAAAACACACACCACCTTTAGCCCACAAACGTCCCGCGGCCTTGACCGCCACGACAACGCGCAAACATCACGAGGAGAGGCCGGACCAGCAGACCTCAGGATGTTGGTCTGGTCGGACTTCTCCAGCACGCGCACCATCATCAGGTTGACGGAGCGGATGAGCTGCTGGCCTTCCTCGATGTCCTCCACCCGCGAGTCCAGGATCAGGGTGATCAGGCCGTGCATCAGGTCCTTCAGGACGCCCATGGAGGCCTCGTGGGCCAAGCTCTCCATCGAGAACAACTGAACACACGCAGAGCATCAGTGAAATACACATACGGCATTCATTTGAAACTTAAAACATAATAGAATACAACAGAATGCCTTCATTGTCATTGCATCACAGGGTTGCTTGGGGAAAGAGGGGAAAGAAAAAAAAAAAAAAAAAAAAAAAAAAAAAAAAAAAAGCGGGTTCTTATATTTGTGCAAATATGATAACCACTGTATTTTGTACTATGTTTTTATATACTGAAGGCAAAAAACGGTCTAAATTGGGTTGAAGAAAAAAAACTAAAAACAAAAAATGTTTTACCGTTAGCCACCCCAACCAAAAAAAAAAAATGATTTTTACTATTAGCTTGTTGCGTTATTTAAAATTTTTTCAACATCTGGGTGACGTCGCGCTGACCAGGATCACGAAATGTAAAAAAACAGATTTTTTTTATTTAGTGGCGTGTATTTTTAAGACTCTGGCAAAAACAATTTTAAATTTACTCAGTCTTGCAACGGATTAGCGAGTTTACAAAATGCGTCCCACTTTACGAAATTTTCACTTCATATGCGTCCCACTTTACGAAATGATTGTCGGCACTTTTTGAGTTTCGTAAGGTGAGGCGCTACTGTATTTCTAGCCCCACAAACACGAGAGGAAGGGGAGGAGCTTACGGAGAGCATGCTGCCGATGATGCAGCTGTAGAGTTTGAAGATGTCCTTCTTGTCCAGCCGATCGTCGGCCA
Source organism: Paedocypris micromegethes (assembly GCA_028031935.1). NCBI lineage: Eukaryota > Metazoa > Chordata > Actinopteri > Cypriniformes > Paedocypris > Paedocypris micromegethes. Next base: position 2,811,013 of record CM051501.1, on the reverse strand, counting down.
TGTGCGTGTTATAGATGAGGCGGAGCTGCATGAGCGTGGCGATGAGGAACTGGTCGATGTGTCCGGACATGGCTTCGGCCTTGTCCGTCTGCCTCAGCACCTCGTCGATCTGAGGAGGATCACATGACGGTGAGGAGACCACGAGGCCGGGCACGGGAGGTGAGACACCCACCTGTGCCAGCGCCTGGATGCTGGTGGCGATGTCCCCGCTGGCCACCTGGGAGATGACGAGGTTGATGGTGGAGGACGTGCTGTTGTGGATGTCGTCGAAGTGAGGAGACACCGAGCTGATCCTGAAAGCACACGGGACCGTTTCATCAAGCGTTTGAGTCACAGGATTAAACGTTAGTTCCAAGGTTCCAACACTTTTGGAAAGATATAATTCAAGCACTTTTTAAGCACTTTCAAAGTCCATGCTGAAGTTATTCCAGCACCATACAGGTAAAATGTATTTTTAAAGCTATGCCTAAACCATTTTGGGGAAAAGTTTTGTGATATTGAGGAGAATGAAAATGGACGTTACATTTTAGTAGACCTTACTTACATTAGAGGCACATTTTGTATTCTAACTTTAAAGTAAAACATTTAAAGTAGGAAGAGATTAGACACAGACATCAGTCATTCATAACCATTTTTATCAAAGTGTGTTTTAGTTTGTAAACGTTGTAACGCTTTCCCACAGGTTCACAATAAAGGAACACAATAAAAGTGTTCGTGCTTCCCATTCTCTGTATTTTTAATTAGACCTAGATCATAGTGATCACTGCCTGTCTTTTCCACAGACTCTCTTTCTGTCCATCTTTCTTTCCCTCTCATTCAAGCTGGGGTCCGGTCTTGAGGATGTGCACTTATCCGGATTCCACTGTAGAATTAAATTTTCAAGCACTTGGTCCAAAATTCAAGCATTTTCAAGGCCTTGAAAACAAATTGAAATCCTTGAAAATGCTTGAATTTCTACAAACACCCATATGAACCCTGTAGTTCGAATTGTTTTCCAACATATTGTGAAGTACAAAATATTCTTTGTACTTTTACACTGTTGATTGTTTACACTATCGTTTACTGTTAATATGTCTATTTGAAACATTATTTGTTTTACTAAAAACGTTTGGAGCACTTTTTCTGCTCTAATTTTTATATTTTACACTAGATATATTATTTATATTTTATCTTACACAATGCACACTTTCTTACATTTTTATTTTGTGCGTTTTTCCTTATATTGCACCAAATGGAGTAGTGTTCCTAATTTCGTCACAAACCATGTGTCGCAATGACAATAAAGGATTCTATTCTAATATTCTATTCTACTTGGAGATGTTAAGTTGTTTATTTATAATAAGTACCAGTAGGTGGGGCTGAGAGTCCCGGGAGTCAACAGGAAGTGACGTCAGCTGAGGCGAGTAGCGATCGAGCCCCATCCTCAAATATACGTTCTTAAAAGTTGTTCCTTTTGGTTAAATATTATTTAATTATTGTTTTACATGGAACTGCTGTACAATTTAGTTTTTTAATTTTGGCGTGTTTGCGATCGCTGTATATTGGTCGTTTTTTTGAACGTTACTTGATTTTGCAGTTGGATGACGTTTTATTTTTCACTTCACAACCGTTCAGAAATGCATATTATTGGTTTATGTATTGTTAAAGTTTGTGAAGAAACGTGATTTTGGGCAGCTCCTGAGGAGAACTGGCGAGATGGAGGAAGTTTTACTTTTCACTCCACAACCTCCAGAGTAAACGTTGTCGACCTACATGCGCTCGGGAATCAAGACCGGCTCCATGATGTCGTCCAGCTCGTGCTGCACCAGGTCGGGGAAGTCGCTGGCACACGTGTGGTTGTTCTCGAACACGTCCAGGTCCAGCTGGAACTCCTTGGGGATGGACGGAGCCGTCTGCTCCAGGTGAGCGTTCTGTGCTCGAGCTTGACTGAAGAGACAGACGCAAGTCAACGTCAACGACTTTTTAACGCAGCAATTATTGATGAACGACTTTTCATGCAGCGCAAAATAAAAAAAAAAACACGCCAGTGAGAAGAACATTGTAGTCGTAGCATTAAAACACTTTAATTCTGGTTCTAGAATTAAAATAGCTTGAAAGTCATTTTCAAATTAAGCGTATAAAAACATACGCAAAAACATTAAAAGCTCATTTACTTTAATTGCTTAGGTCCAAACCAAAACAAAGAAAATAACTAAAACATGCTGCCTACAGTAAAAATAAAAGCTACTTTGAAAATGTGTCTCAACTGTATGTTGTACAGTATAACAATAAAAATATATTCTTCTCTACAGCAAAAAAGTTAAATGAAAAAAAAAAACCCTCTTAAATGACATTTTGAAATAAAAAAAAACATTTTTGAGTAATAAATGTTACACAAATAAAATTGTATAAATAAATAAAAAAAAAAACAATTTAGTTACATTTAACTATTAAATAAAGCAGCAGAAGTGGGACAAAGTTATGGCATTACAACTATGGTGTTTAACACACATATACATATACATATATATATATATTAAAACGTAAATATATATATATATAATATAATATATTATAATATATATATAATATATGTAATATATTTATGTTTAAATAATTATTAAACATCATGATGTGCAAATACAGAAAAAACAAAAAACAAAAAAATTAAACAAAGCAAAAAGTTGATCACATTGTGACTGATTTTACGTAAATTTTTCAAGTGTACGATATAGGATTATGCCCTAAACACAAAACTAGTCCATGCGTCACACACAATGCCTCAAAGTGCCAAACTACCGCCGATTCTGACCAACAAAAGCCGCTAGAAGAGGGAGCTAAACTGCACAATAGCGCGGCGCTAGGTGATCTAGCTCGGTGCTCGCTACACTTCCAGGAAGTCGGGTGGCTTGTGAAAAGCGCTAGCGGTCCGGCTGTACTTACATCCTGTAAGTGCGATACATTATTCTGTCCGTGGGGGGCAGCGAAGAGCAAAGAGGAAGAGTAAAGGAAGAAGAGAAAGGCTCAAGGTTAGGGAGAAACACACCACACCAGAGAGGAGAGGAGGAGAACGGAGCCGGGAGCATCACAGTCATGCAGGCGTGACGGGCCGAGAACTCGCCGCTACGTACTTGAGCTTGTTCGGCACTTCCTCTGGAGCGGATTTGCGGAGGAAGGTGGAGTTGTTCTGCTCCTTCTGGTTGCGCTCTTGCTTGGCGGCGGGAGCTGTGGTTTTCTTGGCCGAGCGCTTGATCCTCTCCTCCAGCATGCTCATTTCCTTCTCCGAGAGCTGGAAAAACACGATTCATGAATAAAGTCTTGGAAAAACTACCCGCGCATTAGCCACTAGTGTCTCTCCTCTGTTAACACATGTGTTTTCCTAAGCTGATAAAGATTTATGTTAGAGCAACAAGCAAACATAGGTTTTCTACACCACAACTGTAATTGTCACTTGTTTAAGTTCAAGATCAAGATTGTTTAAGATCCATGAGTCTGTGAGACACCTGGCCATTTCAGGCCCAGGGACAGTGATCGCGGACGCTGCAGGATAGCCAGGTGTCTTACAGTTGTTTAAGTAATTACATTTATTTTACGTTACATTGGATTACTAGTAGTTACATTTATAAGTTACATCAGATATCGGCCGGAGGACAGCCTGACATTATGCCGATGTGGCCTTCGGTATTAAATTGTATAGAAGACCGTCTGCTTATTTCAATGGCTTTTGGACGCATTGCAAATACGTTTGTCTGTCTCTGTTCACGATTGCGGAGTGTTTGTTCGCCAACTGCAAAAGTAGAAGTGCTTCAGTTCACAAACTAAATTCAGTTGATGAACAGTGGCATTGAACTGCACATAACTCCATTAATGAAGGATCAAACTGTCCAAGTGAATGAAGAAAAATAACAAAACTGTGGAATCCCACAATGCCTTTTGTCTGCGGTACCAGAGGCAATGTAGCTTTTGGTCAACGCACACTATTTATTTTTGAGCGTTTATTTTTAGACACTCAAAACTTTTAAGATCTCACGGGCCACATCTGGCCCCCGGCCTTGAGTTTGACACAAGTGATTTAGAGCATATAGAGGGTAATAAAAAAAAAAAAAAAACTATTGTACAAACTATTAATATTATTTACATTATTTAAATGAAATTAAATATTTTATAATAGTTTAAAATAATTTAAAACCATTCAGTGAAAAAAAGGCAAACTTGACTACTTTATAAAATATGGTGTATAATGTATTTTTATAACATTTGCTATTGTATTTATGCTCATAACAGCCCACTGACTTGTTATGACATGCAAAAAAATAAATAATTTAAAACACATTTTCTGAATATTTAAAATACATTTTCGTTGGAATAGTCTCATTGAATAGTCACATTGACTTGCTCGATCGTAAACACGACGCGTCCTTACGTTGCCGATGAGTTTGAAGACCTGGTCCCCGCAGGCGTTGTACGCGGCCACCACGGTGTTGAGCGCGGCGTTGCGGACCGCCGTGTCGCGGTCTCCGATGTGCCCGGCGATGTCCTTCAGGGCCTTGGCTGGCGTCGGCTGACACACGTTCATGCCGAAGTTCTCGATCAGGCAGCCGAGCTCCTCGAGGCACTCTGAACCAGACCAAAGCAATCACACCACGAAACCACACATCCAATCCAGACCAAAGCAATCGCACCACGAAACCACACATCCAATCCAGACCAAAGCAATCGCACCACGAAACCACACATCCGATCCAGACCAAAGCAATTGCACCACGAAACCACACATCCGATCCAGACCAATGCAATCACACCATGAAATCACATATCCGATGTGCGGGGTAAAGAACATACCGGATCTCTGCTTGGAGTTTTTGGATTTGGTTCCATCCATGAGGAAGGGGAAGACCTTGCTGGCCGCGTAGACCTTACACAGCATCATCAGAATGGCTCGGACGTCTTTCCGCACCACATCTTTGGACTCTCCCACCTATGAACGGACAATCCACATCATTGACGACTCACAGGAATGGAAGATATCAACTACTGTGGTGCCACCAACTTACGAAATAAATACGTGCCAAGAGTAATAAATCTGTGCCGGATGCCGAAAAAAAACTGCCATTTCATTCGCCAAAAATTTTGTTAGCTTAGCTGCATTTTTCCATGAAATCCATCTAATCAGTGCAATGACGTTATAAAAATTAAAAAAAATATTTGGCTGAATTTATCAAATATTACCAAAATTATCAAATATTGGTAATGAAAGTAATAAAAAAAACGGCATAGCAGTAGTTTAATTTGCCCTTAGGTAGATGTTTCGAAAGGTACAGTATACGATATACCGACACTCTCACATGAACCGTTACCGCCATCTTGAAATGACGTCATGCAAAGCCCTGAGATTTCTGTAATCTCACGACAAAGGACATCACCTAAAACGAACGAAGATCTCTGAAACCAGCTAGCCCTTTATTACTTTATATTTCACCAGTGATACAATTTGTTTATCGTCTAAAATGTAAAAGAAAGTGTTTTTTCTTGTTTCTCGCTAAATTTTAAGAGAACTATGTAGAATCGAGAAAAGAAAAAAAAAAAAGCTTTCCATTTGGTACCCTACATTAAAGAGCTAGTATTTTTGTATTATATCGTATTTTTACCATAATTTTGTTGCTCATTTGACGTGCAAAAAAGATTAAACAAAAACAATAAAAAATTTTAAAAAGCAAAAATATTTTGGAACTCGGGGCGATACGTCTCGTTACTCGAGATTTTCGTTATCTGGGACACTGGTAAGTTGGAGTACCACTGTGTTTCTTCTCTCGCATTCCTCGGTACCTTGAGAATGAGATACGGAATGAAAGACGAGGCTTCGTAGTCGTTGAGCTGGTAGCTCTTCTTGCTCAGCATGGTGAAGAGCATCTTGAGGAACTCCAGGGCCTTCATCAGCACGCTGGTGTTTGTGTCGAAGAAGCGCAGGGTGAACCACTTCAACACCAGGTCCAGACAGCCAATCACAGCCTCGCACTCCGCCTCCATGTGCTGAGAACGACAGTCACACGTCAGGCATCACGGCCACACGCCGCCAGACGCCGATTCTGACCTCGATCATGGAGCCGATGGCCTTCACGTGGCGCTGGAAGTCAAAGTGGAAGAGCTCGTCCTGGAGCCATTTGGCCAGACAGGTGGACATCTGGGTCTTCAGCTGCTCCACGTACTCGTCACGAGGCGTGATGAAGTTCCACTTCAGGATCTGAGAACGCAGGAGCAGCAAACATTTAAAAATTAAACGTCAAACTTCACACAGAGTCGATTGTGTGGATGACCGGATCTATTTTAGTTTAAACGTTTCTAGAAGATTGGCTTTCATACGGATTCAGATTAGTGTGAAAAAGAATCACACGCACTTCTAAGAAACGAACAAAAGTCACATTTTCGTTAGTTTTTTTTTTCTCGCTTGCAATCTTCCCCTTTTTAAACCCGTGCGTTTCAAATTTTGAAACTTTTGCCACTAGTTTCACAATTTATTTTGATGGCAGACTACTTAACAATGTGTAGACAAAAATGTCAATTATTTTGAAATTGGGTCTGAAGATAAGGTCCAAAAGGCTCTTATAAATAAAATGCATTGTTATTATTATTGATAAATTTGTTTTAAAAACAATTCTGTGCTAACTTGAATTTAACGTTAAACCCTGTAATGTATACGCATTAAATAGTGAACGCCTTCATTGTCAGAGAATTTATCCAGTTGTAGTGACAGTCACGCAGCATTCACTAATTCACGGTCAATAATCTGAAATGTTACTTCCAGATTATATATCTACTGTATCTTTATCCATACGGTTACACAACCAAAGTGTGTATTTTGTTCATATTCTGCCTTTGTATATTGTACATTTTTTGTGTGTATTTAATGTATAATGTACAAAAATATATTGTATATTCTGTGTTACGGCAATCATTGCAGATTTAAGAATTTCATTGTACAAGGAAACTTGTAGAAATGATTATTAAAACTTTGAACTTGAACTGAACTAACTACTCCCACACTTTCTAGTCAACAGCTGCCAATCTCATTCTCACCAGCCAATCAGAATAAGGGAACGAGAAACTAGTTCCAAAAAAAAAAAAAAAAAAAAAAAAAAAAAAAAAAAAAAAAAAAAAAAAAAAACCCTTTAAACGAAAACAAATCTTAAAAGCGAAAAATAAAAATAAATAAATGAAAAATCATTTTCATTTGATGACAAACGTAAATGTCCTCTATCTGATTCCATGACTCCTTAAGAGCCTAATTTTAATCGCCAACTAGCTGAAGCTAAATCATGACTCACCTTCAACGCCTTCTCTTCCTTCATCCTCTGCTCTTTGCTGTTAGGAACCAGGATGAAGATGGGCCCAGATTTGTCCTCCTCGTCTTTAGCGCCAGTCTTTGCCGGAGGTTTCTTACCCACAACACCCTGTGGAGACAAAGCCGGCGTTATTCAGACCTCCACGAGGACTCCATCCACCTCAAACCCACGTGCCCAAGACCACAAAACCCGGGAGCGTTTACACCCCGAACAGAACCGTGCCACCTCATGAGGAGTCTGAGGAGCAGTACCTTCTCCACACCAGCCGACCCTGTGGACAGCCGGCTCTTATCTCGCTCTACCTTCACCTTCAGGCTTTCTCTCTAGTCAACCAGAAACCAAGCCAAGAGTCAAACATCAAAACCCCATCCACAATACAACACTGGCTGGACATCAACATCTCCATAACGGCCCCTGGAGTCCAGACTTGCAGCTAGCGGCTCATTGGTCAACTCTGGGCCAATCAGCAGTGAGCTGGGGTTTAAAGGGTTAAAACGGATCCTGTACTCAACGCTAAGGCTGGGAAATTTGGCCAAAAATCTCAATTAATCGAACATTTTAATGGGATTTTAATCAGCGAACTATTATTTAATTTAAAATTTTGTTAACCCTCATAGTTCACGGCCAAGTTTTGTACAGTAAATTGTGCATTACAAGTGAAGGGATTTGAATAAAATGTGCATTACTATTATCGAATAATTGTGTAACCGTGAAACACACATATACACAGATCTTCTATGTGGTTATTTATCGAAAAACAAACAAAAGCCCACAATGCACTGCAGTGAAATACATGTGAAAATATACTAAAATATGTTTGTTTACAGAAGTTGCAAAAAATGCACAGGATATACAAGAGTTACTGTGTTTACAAGAGAAGTGCTCATTTTCTGCGTTATGAAAATATTTAAAAAAAAATGTATTTTGCTTCCAAATGTGCAGGTTATTTTTTTATTTTACTTGGATTAATCACCCAGCGCTATTCAACACTTCACTTACACCATTAAAAAAAAGTGCATAGGCTGATATCTACATTTAAAAAAAAATGCATATAATTGTATAGTAATTTTAAGGACTGTAAACGCACCTTTTTGGCTGCAGGTGCAGAAGTCTTGGTTTTCTTGGTTTCTGGTTTGGGTTCCGGTTCTGTCAAGTCGTCGCATGAAGCATGAGTTCTGGATGTGGCTGCAAAACACAAGACAAATGAGGCGAGTGGCACCTGAAGCAGGGTCAAATTAAAAAAAGAAAAAAAAAAAAGAAAAAA
>CM051501.1:2790136-2802419 GCA_028031935.1 Paedocypris micromegethes | reverse complement strand
AAAGAAAAAAAAAAAAAAGTGAATTCAAGAAGTCGTGGGCAAACCTAAGGCGGCGGGTTTGGCGTTGGAGGGTTTGGCAGCGGCGGCTTTGGCTGGAGCGGCAGGTTTGGCGGGCATCACGGCCCGGGCCTTCTCCAGCAGACCCACCACCTGGTCCTTAGATGCGGGCTGCAGAACGACACACAAGGGTCAGATTGAGGTCACTTTGCACAATTCTGGATAAAACGAATCACAATTATTTTTTTGCTCCACGATTCTGGATATTTGTTTTCATTTTAAACATTTAACCCAGAAAACCAGGTTATCAAGCAGCAATGTAATAACACATGTTATATTAAGAAATCGCTATTTAACGTAATAAAATTATTTTTTTTCTTTAGAACATTACTTTTTGCTTTTATTTTTCATTCCATTTGTTAAAAATTAAAGACTCCAGAAGGTTTGCGATATTGACAATCTCACTCGCTTCACAATTGAGGACAAAATTTTTAGCTCAGTTTAAAAGCACTTTTAAAATACCAATCAAACAATTATAATGTTCAAATGATTACTTTGTAGGCGGGGCTAAAAATGTTGTTTGCTGTATGTGGTTTGTTGAGTGTCGTCTTCTGGTTTGTAAACACACACACACACACATCAGAATAAAATCCATTTTCAGGTACTAAAATGTCGGAGTTGATAGCAGACTTTATCATCGTTTCCTCCTGTTTTTTCATGTTCCTCACTGTTTTTTTGAACTCAACTGGCGCGGGTAATAAGTGCACGTGACCGCTACGCCAAATCACACGTGGCCGGGCGCTCGGAGTCAACATGACCACTGGGACACGCCACTATCATTAGCGCCCAAAAATACGGCAGAAGTAATGCGAGACCACCTTTCCTTTTATAATATTTAAATAACGCATGGCCGAGTACAGTCCAGATGCGAGCAGTCTGACAGAGATCAGAGAGTTTGACAGAATCGTATAAATGCAGGATTAAGATGAAGAGGGGGTAGAATCCAGACTGCGACCTTTTAGCGATGAATAGCGCAGCTCTAAGGTCACCATTTATTTATTTTTTTTGATTTTTTTTACACTACCTTAGCTACAATGGCTATATTAAATGGCAACTTTGGCAATTTTCCACTTCAAAACATCAATAAAAAGCAATAAATACACAACTTTTCTATAGGACTTCAACAAAAAATTAGATAAACACTTTCCTGTTGATTTCTGTTAAAAATTGTAAAATATTTTGTGGTAAAACATGAATAACATCTATTAACGAATAGTCTTTGGGACGCCACTAAACCCAGATTGTGTGGGTGAGGAGATCAAGCGCGACCGCAGACACTCGCCTTCAGTTTTCCTGTAGCTTTGACCATCTTCTCGTAGCTGAGGTGCATCATGAAGGTGGGCAGGGCGTCCTGGGCCTTCTTGCGCACGTCCCCGCTGCGGTCCTCCAGGCAGGCGTACAGGGGAGGGACACACAGCATGAGGTCCGCGGGGACGCTCCGTAGAGCGGGCAACTTCTCCGCCAGCCAGGCCAACAGCTGCAGTGGACGAGAAAATGGTTAATACGGGTAACAGAAAACACAAAAAGAGTCAGGGTAAATTAACTATATTAGAACAATCCAAACAGTGAGCCAGTAAAAATTACTCCACCACTTTTACTCAAGTCGTCTTGGAATTGGTGACTTGTTAGTGAAGTATCCGATTAAAAAAAAAAAAGAACTAAATTCTCTATGGACACAAATTTGTTTCAGTAAGTTCAAGTTCCAAATCATGCTGGAAAAAATATGCTAGAATTGTCCCGACGCCCAAGTATAGATCTGTATTCTAAAAACTCAAATCAAGAGACATAATAGTGAGTCAAATCATAGTTATGCAGCTGTATTTAAATTAAAACAAATGAATTCTGTAAGCAGCAATCACGGTTTGAGAGACTTTTCACTTTTTGGATAATTATTGATTGATCATCTTTTTAAATATTTTATTACTGCAGAGCCAATAAAGCGTTTTGGAAATATTGGAACCGATTTTATATTCCTTTGTGTTAAACACCCAGCAATGGATTGATAGGAAACTGGTTGCTTTAAAAGGTACTGGAAATCTTTTTACATAATTAACTTGCGAATAGTACTAAATCACAAGATCATTATGAAAATTGCACTTTTGTACCATTTATTTGTTATGTTAGTACATTTTTGCAAATGTTGCCTTCACTGTCGTCATTTAAATGTTCTTTTTCCTGTTATAACTGCCATCTTTCTTGATATAAAAACACACAAATTTCCCTTAGTCGGATGAATAAAGTTGATCTCGTCTTAACTATCTTATCTAAAGGTGTCAGGTTTCCTCCGGTCGTGAAACCCCAATTATCCTTTCTGGAGGAATTACAGCTTGTTAATCCTGACGTACCTCCTGTCGCAGGAAGGGGTTTTCCTTCTTCAGCTCCTCTGATAGGTCCTCTCCCTCAAGCCACTCCTTCATCCCGGTCTGCTCCACCCACACATTCAGAGTGGTCATGGCAGTTGCACGTACATTTGGCTGAGAAGACAAAAAAAAAAAAACGACTTTTGGTTTTTGCCGAAACCACAAACAGAGGATTTTTTTTTATATTATGAAATAAACTATGAGAATATAAAGTTTGAAAAACTTCTGCACAATATTTACAGAGGTTCTGATTATAACAAACACTGCATAGACCAGCACTATTTATAAAGATATAAATATTTTTTAAAGAATGGGACAGAGCTTCATAAACGAAATTAATCTTTACTTGGAAGGAGTTCAATTTTTTATTTTTTTTATTTTGGACCACGTTTCAATATATTGTAGTTATTTATATTGGTTATTCAGTGTATATTTTACCGTTATCCGTTTTGCACCAAACGGAGTAGCAATACTAATTTCATTGCAACCATGTGACACAATGACAATAAAAGGCATTCTATTCCATTCAGAATTAAAAATTGAATTATTGTAATGACTTGCATCATTTTTTTGACTTTATTTGCAAATTGATCAAGCTTCCAGTCACTACACGTAGACTGCAGAACGCGAATGGAGTCTCTAGACTTTTTAATTGAAATTCAGAATTAATCTCAGACGGAACCAAATTTTGAGAACTTTTCAGCTGGTTTTTGACTTTCTTGTGTGACATGACAAGCAGATTTGTCCGTCTTTGTACCTTGCTGTCCCCGAGAACCGTGATAACGGGTATTCCCATGTTCTTGACGTGCTGCTTCAGAGACGGACCCATGGCATTAGCGATCTGCTGCAGGATGGTGAGCGTCTGCTGGACCTACAGACACATTGGATCTTCACTGTTGTGTTCATATCTCCAGTGGAGGAAAGAAAAGGCTAAAGGTCGTAATACCAGTAGTTTGTTGGAGTCTCCCAGTCGGCCCTTCAGCGCCATCGGCAGCTCGCCAATGTTGGCGGTGATGAATTTGGCGTCTGAGATGACGGCGGCCACCTCGTCCAGTCCCTCCTTCCGGACTTTCCAGTTCTTGTCGCTGATCTTTGACACCATGTCGGACGTGATTTTGTCACTAAAACGACAAAACAATCGATTTAGAATCATTTAGCGCAAACCGTGTCAGTAAACGTCTCCTGACCTGATGTTCGTTCTGGGGAGAAGATCCATGATGTCTGCAGCTCCACCGTCCACGTCATCGTCCTCTCCCTCGTCTCCGTTCTCCTCGGCTCGGGCTTTTTGGGTGCCACGGGTCGGGGCTGGAGGAGACTGACCCTGCATCTGTTTAGAGATGGAATTAATCATGTTATAGTCTGTTCTCTGTGTGTGTGAAGAAAGAGTATGTGCAAATAAAAGGTTATTTTTTTGTATTTATTTTTTTTTTTTTAAATCTGAAATATCCGAAAAAAAGTATCCGGAAGTTAAAAATAAATAAAATAAAAAAATACTACAGTGGTGCCCCTGTTATCAAAATTATTTTCAAATTTTTAAATTTTCAGCAAAAACTTTTGTTAGCTGGGCGGCATTTTACATGAACCTGTATATTTCTATGTCCTATATTTATTTATATCTCATTTGTAAATATACCTCATATGCAATTCTGGTTAGATGCTAACTGCATTTCATTGACTCTGTACACATACTTTGCACAGTGACAATAAAGCTGAATCCAACTTTCTAATCCGTGGCATGACTTTGTAAATTCAGACAACATTTTTTATAAATGATAAAACATTGGTAATAAGTGTAATGAAAAAAACTGTTACATAGAAGCTATTGTGCCCTTTAGCAGGTGTTTACAGTAGGTACAGTATAAAATGATACACCAACAATCTCACATGAACACTATCTTGAAACGAGGGGACGAAGAAGAAAAATGGTCATAAATGATTATTTTTTGCCAAATACCACATACACAAATCCAAATTTAAATGTGGTAAACGACAGGCTCCTCTCGTAAAACGGACAAAAAAAAAAAAACAGGAAGTTGAAGAGACAGACGGAAAGTGAAAAAGAGGAAGAACAAAGAGAAAAGGGAGCGGCCGCTGGTTTTGGGGAAAGCTGGTGGTGTGGATCCGATGAAGCGACTCAAAACCGTGTTTACCTTCTCAAACGCCGCGTCTATTTGTGAAAGGAGAGCGGGTTTCTCATCTTCAAAGAACATTCGCAACGGAGCTCCCATGAACAGGTACATCACTCCCAGAAGAGTGATGGCCGACGTCCTCACGGCCTGGAACACGAGGGAACGCGGATCATTACACAAACCCAACCACCATCATCATCATCAGAAGGTTCTGGAGCTCAGATGCTGTTTCCTCACCGGATTGGTGGCAGCCAGGGCGGTTTTGACGTGGTTGTTGAAGGCCTTGACGTTTATTCTGGAGCGAGAGAACCAGCAGAGTGAGAAGAGAGCTGGCGGTGTAAAGACGGTGAATACGGCTGCTCACCCTGCGAAGCCAAACTCCTTCATGGCGTTTGCCAGCCAGTTCAGTGTCTCCGCTTGGTTTTTGGGATTCTTCTGAGAGAAGGCCACCGAGACAACCTGTTAAAATAAATTAATTAATTATAAATACTCATCTAACTTGAACATTCTGTGTTTTTGCTTTTGTATTTTGTTGTACATTTTGTCACACTGTTTTTAATAATCTTATATTTTGCATTGTACTCCGATATACTGACTTTTGCATTTCTGCCTGAATAATTTGTATTATACTGATATATTGCATTTCATTTTATGATGCATTTCATTCTGTTTGGTTTTATTCAGTGTGTGTTGTTACTTATTTTTTATTTCGTTTTTTGGTTTTGTAACAAACGGTGCAAGTGTATCGTTCCCAATTTCACTGTAACCCAAGGATGCAATGGCAAAAAAAAGCCATTCTATTACATTCCATTTTAATGATTATAAAGTGCACCGGATTGTAAATAATAACGTATGCCTAAATGTATGTTCACTAATGACTTGAATGTCACATCAGTTCTTTGGGTTTAATTCTGAAGTTTTACAGTTTTGGTGAGACGCACATCAAAATACACCTCTTCATAGAGAAAAAGAAAAAAGAAAAAAAAAAAAACCCAAAACTTCAAACTAAAGTAGCATTATTGCACCAAAAATTAAAACGCATGTTTTACCTAAACAACGCACTCATAATTTTTCCATAAAAAAACATTAAATTCTCCCTTTGCAAAGACGCGTCTTGCACCGCAGCCAACAGAACTTCCATGTTACAAATGTTCCGTATTGTCTATTAGGTTACGGTTATAATATGTATATTGTGTTTTTTATTACGCATCCTTATTGTAGTTCTGTTTGAATTTTATTTTCATTGCATTGTATTTTCATTTTTGCTTTGTACTATATTGTATTTTCTTTTTTTCCCCATTTTTACTCCTGCATGTTGCACTAGTCCTAACTTCACTTGGTTTTCTTGATACCTCCTCCCCTTTTAAAAAAAAAAAAAAAAAAAAAAAAAAAAAAAAAAAACCACACACACACCTGCTCAGCCGTCCATGGCAGACCACACGCCTCAGCGATGGGCGTGAGAGCTTCTTTAGCATTACTCCCGCACTTTATGTCCCCGATCTTGTCCACCAGGCCATCCAGGACCACCAGCGCAGAGGTTTTGGAGAACGAGCCCTTTTGAGCGATTAGGCCCACGATGTGGAGCTTGGCTTGCATCACCTTCAACACAACACGCCGTTCAAACGAGTCCGGAGCTCCAGGAACGGCTCGGAGTTTGAAAGCAAGTCACCTGAAAGTTGGTCTCTTTCCAGCCCGGCTTCTTCGCCAGCATTTTCACCAGAGCCTGGCATGGCATTTCAGACTTGTCCATTTGCTCCACAGCCTAAACGCAATCAAAGTTGATGATGCCCTACTCACACAGAGCTTCTACATGAGATGGAGCTAAACGAGAATCATCTACGTGACTATAAGAACCTAGTGACATTTGGAAAAAGAGGTGCTAATATTGAAGATTATGTGCAAATAAGCACCCAAAAAAGTTTTAAATCAAATTTGTTGAGCTTCTAAAACTGGGAGGAGGTGCTCTCACACACACACACACACACACACACACGCACGCACGCACGCACGCACGCACGCACGCACGCACGCACGCGCGAATATACCCAAATCAAGGAGTGCTTATATTCATACATTTTTTTATTGTTTTTTTTTTTACATTTCTGGCAAACTTTGATTGTAATTTTAAAATAAATTTAACGTAATTTTGTCTTTATTTAACAAACCTAACTTGTGACTCATATCATTTCGATATCTATTTACTTGAATATAAAAAAAAAAAAAAGTTGATTCTAGTGACTCCAACTCCCAGAATTCTCAGCCAATCTCAACCAAGAGCCTTTGCACCCAACTTTTAGTTTTTGACTTAGCCCTGATTTACCAGATGCTCTGTCTGTTCCACTATTAATTATTTCTTGTTCCAACACGTCATTCAGCCCCTGTTAAGTGTTGCAGCGTAACTAACGTTTCTTTCTTTCTGCCATCTAGATAATGAAAAAAAAAAATGCATGTCTGCATCTGAAACGAAAGAAAAAAACAACGCACACAATGCACCGCTGCATGAAGACGACGCATTTTGTGATTGCTCTTCACTTGAAACGTGGGGGTTTACCTTATAATTGCCGATTTTAAACTGCACGTAACTACAAGCACAAGTTTTTGAGCCGCTAAAATTGAAAAACAAAAACGAGTGCTTCCATTTGCGTAAAAACGGTATTCACAAGCACCTTCTGGAACTCCTCCATGCTGGCGAGCCTCTCCTTCCAGTTGGCACTGTCCAGCATCTGCATGCAGGAGCCTGGCAGCACGCCAGCGGCCTTCTCCTCACACACCTCCGGCTGACGTCAACACAAGAGTCGTGAGATGAGGTCACACACTCACTCACTCACTCACACACACACAACAACTTCACGCTGACTGACGTACAGATAACTCCGTCTCAAGCGCTTCCTTCACTTCAGAGCTCTTCTTGGCCTTTCCTCCGGGAGCGGCGGCAGCTTTGCTCTTCTTCTGGGGTCCGGCGGCCTGTTTGTGATTGAGGTGAAGAAAAAGACGACTTTTATTTGTCAATGGTAAAACAATAAATAAAGATTAAGAAAATGTATGAAAAAACAAAATTGCACATGTTGATGTACGACTTAAATTAGATAAAAAATTCACACAGGTGTTTGAATTTCATAAACACCTTCACTGGAGCTTTCTTGACCGGTGCAGGAGCTTTGGCAGGAGCTTCTGCTGGAGGAGCTGCTTTAGTGACGGGCTTCTCTTTCTTCTCTCCTCCCTTCTTCCCGCCGACCAGCTCCACTTTATCCGCACACTCTTTAATCTGGTGATGGAAAAGTACAGATTGAAATGGAGCAGCTAAAGTGTCCTACAAACCTCCAACATTGGAACATGGCAGCTCTTCAAGTTGTCGTAACTTAAATGGTTGAGAATTGTTTGTGATGAGTAGAAGAAAAGTTATGGTTCCTACAATTACAGTTTTGTTAATATATATATATATATATATATATATATATTTTTTTTTTTTTTAAAAGGTCTGCCTAAAAATACAACCAAAACAAAACTTTACCATTTTAAATCACATTTAAAGAGATATTATGCAATAACAAACCAAAACCAAGTTGACAATAATATTGACAATACTGTTGACAAACATATTGACAGTCGACTAGACAAATGAACGAAACGACTATTGTTCAAGAGGTAAGATTAGAGTCAAAATTGTGTCTTTTTTTCTTAACCGTAATAAACATATAAAGTTGTTTTCTAAAGTAAAAATACAAATCAGTCTTTGTTTCCTTTTAAGGTGGTTTGGAAGTAAATGTCATTGCTAATTAGCTTAGCACAGTCAGAATATTGTAATAATTGGGACTATAAGCCGCACGTAAAAAAACAACAACAAAAAATAAGTAATTAACTGGCTGTGTGTCTTAAAAATCCAGTGCATCTTGTGTGGGAGAAAAGCTGAAAAAACGACACTTGACATCAATTAATGTTAGAGTTTTGCTAAGAGTCCTAAATTACGGTAATGACCTTAATTGTGGCTTTAAACTAGAGCTGTAACGACTAGTCGACGTCATCATGACGTAGGCACTGTGCTTTCATTTCAGTTTGGCCTTGACTATTTGTAAGTGATATTGAAATGCATGCAAAATGTGGTTACATACAAATAACATACAAGATACATACAAGCTTTGGTTAAGTTTTTAAGCTTTTAAGTTTTAAAATAAAAGACGTTAATTGGTAAAAATGTTAATTTAAAAACATAGCATGTTTATTTAATTTTTATGAACAAATAATCGTTTGGGCATAAATAATAATCGTTAGAGAAAAAAAAAATAAATGAAAAAAAAAATCGATAAGAAAATAAGTTATCTGCAGCCGTTCTTTAAATCCCTAAAAACAAGACGCATTGCAATATGTAAAAACAGATTTCAATTTAGATTTCAATTCGTTATTCACCTTGAATAAAAGGTGCAAATGTGTTAAAAAAAATTAATAAAAAAAGCCAACCACTAGTTTTGTTCTACCTTGTCCAGCTTAAGCTTATCAACATCGGTCAGGAACGGATTGACCGCTTTCTCCCCGACCACCTTCATGGCCGTGCCCAGAGCTTCGAAAGCGGCGTCTCTCACTTCCGGCGCAGAATCGTTCACTTGCTACAAACAGGAAACACAAACCCATTAGCTGAACATCTCAGACGCTTGACGGCAGCGGAGGAGCGCGGGAACCTTGAGGAACGCCACGCAGAAGGGCTTCAGGACGCTTTTTGGCAATGTGCTCGGGGTGCAGTGACGGAAGCTTCTGGACAGGAACAGTGAGGCCTGCTGCTTGATGGAGGGATTTTTGTTCTCCATCACAGAAAGAACGTCCTCACTGATGTTCTGTAGGGTTGTCTGGAACGGTTGATGAAAACGAAAGTCAAGACGACTCTGGTCTGGAAAGACGTGGAGCAAGGAAACACCTACAGTGAGGAAGACGGCGTCAATAGCCTCCTGCAAGGCCTGAACCACCTGAGGCTTCTTCTCCTTGAACTTCTCCAGGATGGATGGCACCACCTTCAAAAATGAAGACCAGTCAGAGATGTTAAAAAAAAAAAACCATCACTGTTCCTCGGTGGAAGCGGAAGCACTCACATGACCAGCATATGTTCCGAACTTCTTCCTCAGTCCGGACGCCAGTGCGGCGAGGCATTTGGCTGCCATGGCAACTAGTATTACGTTGGCATCTTTTGCAATCACCTTCGAAAACACAAGCAGGACGTCTTGATGCCACGTGTCCGTCAGACAGGCCAGGATCTTCTCACCTTTTTCAGTGCTCGGACCAGATCTCCATAGTCTCCGCTTTCAAGTTTGGGGTTCTTGGTCAGGATCTCCAGGGCCTCCAGCGCCTCCTTTCTCTCCTGCCATTTCTTTGCTTCCTGAGAAAGAAAACCACAAATGGCGTCACACACTCGCTCAACGCCAATGGGGCTTCGGAATTTGGTTGTGACTAACGATTTTTTCGTAGAAGTCCTTGGGGAGTTTCGAAAGGATCTCGACTGCCGTCATAAATTCATAAGGATCCACCTGAGCTTCAGGCTCCACTTCCTCATCTCCTGGATGGACAAGTTCACATTAATACAGGTAACATGACGTACAAGGCTAAATGAACCGTATTAACCGGCTAAAAAGTACCGTATTTACACAAATTAAGTTCTGACCACTAGAATTGACTTTTTGTCAGTTATCAATCTAGTAAAACAATATCAAAATTATATAAATCACAAGTTAGGTTTATTAGAAGGAAAAAAATTGTATATTAACGTAATTGAACCAGAAATATAAAGACCAAAAAGTTTTAGTTTTATTTAAATTTTGTGCCTGAAAAAAATCAGAGGGGGCTTATATTCGTGTAAAAACGGTAAATGCCTGAATCCGTTCAAAGCCCCCATAAATTCAAAGACTTTTTTTTTTACCTGATAAAATATTGTAATTGTAATAAAAACCATGTTATATAATAGTTATTGTAAAAAAATTAATTCAAAACGGGTACTTAAATGAATAAAAATGAATAAACGGATAAACACCCAAGTTACTGTGCTGCTACAACGCTGAGTTATGGCGATGGCTTGTTATTTGTCATTTCCTGATGTTTTTCGCATTTTTGTTTTTATGTCGGAGCGTAACGGAACAGCTGACAGTGCAACAGTGGGAGTTCGAGCTGAAAATCCCAGTTCTCCCTCTCGCTGAATGTATTATCGATAGGGTTGCCAGATTGGTAGCTTTTCTAGTGGGGTCTGGCGGCTTTTCATGACTTGTGCTGGAAAACAATCTGGCAACATGGTCACACAGACGGGGAGAGAGGGTCATTTGCCCATTGTGGGACGGATAAAAGGAATATCTTGTCTCTTACCTTACTTTGGAAGCAAGATCTCGTGCAAGAAAATTAAACAGATTTATTTATTTATTTTTTTAAACATGCCTTGACTCATTTCCCGTATTTGACGCATTTTTTCCCCCCAAAAAAAGACTTTTTTTTTTTTTTTTTTTTTAGAGTTTTTAAAGTTTGACAAAATTTACTAGAGTCAGTTTCGTAACTTAAAACGTTTAAGACATTCGCAAGTGGAGGCACCACCATTGTTGGTCATCTATTGCATCATTCAAGTCAAACCTTCTCACCGTCTGCCTCGTCTCCTGCAATTTGCTGCTGCTCGAACTTGGCCTTCAGGTCCTGCTGGGAACGCAAGAACCGGGTCTGCTTGGCAGGAGCAGTGGGCAGCTTCACCCACTCTTCCTCCAGCTCTTTCAGCTGAGAGACACAGAGGAAAGCACGATCATCTCCACGTGTGGAGGCGATGTGAGCCGAGGCGCTCTCACCTGTACGGAGTTAATGTTCTGGAGCTGCGGTCTCAGGGCGTCTCGGATCCATTTGAAGATCTCGATGGCCAGGAGTTTGGCCTCGTCTCGCACGGCCTTCTCTCGAGACTCAAACAGCTTCGGCAGCACCTTCACCACGGGCTTCAGGGTGACAATTTTGGACCCAAACTCGCTAGAAAAACCATCGACCTATCAGAAAGACGGCACGAGACCCCGCCCAGCAAGCCAGTCTGGACCGCCCACTCACCACAACGCTTTTCGGAGGGTTTCAATGCAGGTGACAACGATCTTGGGGTTCTTGTTGTCCAGCCCTTTGATCAACTCATCCTGGACCACCTCGGCCTTCTCGATCTCGATGTACATCAGGCAGATGTCCGTGCCCAGCTCCTTGGCCCGCGCTTTGGGTTGGTTGAAGACTTTGCCAACCACTCCAGAAACCACCTCACCTGTTGTTCTGGGAAACGAGACGCGGCATCAGTTATCACCTCGCGGTTTCTGATGGTGTCAGGTGATACGATCATGACTCGGCGTCGTGTGAAAACCTTACGGAACATGAAGCTTGAATAGTCTTTAAGCTGGTTATTGGACACTTTACACTGTGAACATCTTCACTTTACCTGGATCACTTTAGTCACTTTTTTGTATTAGTAACCTTTTCTTCATCTTCATAATTTGTCCTTGTTTGTATTCATGCTTTAGCTTCATTTTGTATTATCTTTTTATTGCATCTCTCCCTTGCATGCTTCCCACACCATGTTTAAAATGCTGGACAATTGGAAAAATATATTTCACTGCATGTTGTACCAAGTCTCGTTGGATAAACGCGTCTGTCAAATGACTGTAAAGTAAAGGTAAAGTATAATGAATTAAAATTCAAATTTGAAAGGCACAATAGAGACAGCAAAAAAACAACAAAAAAAAAAAAAAAAAAAAAAAA
>CM051501.1:2763321-2787028 GCA_028031935.1 Paedocypris micromegethes | reverse complement strand
GAGAGAGAGAGAGAGAGAGAGAGAGAGAGAGAGAGAGAGAGAGAGAGAGAGAGAGACCGCGAGAAAATTACCGAGAGAGAGAACGAGACAGAGAGCTTCGAGAAAGAATGAGACAGCTTTCGGGAAGAGTGAGAGACAATGAGAAAGCTTTTTCGAGGGGAAGACACAGCTTTGAGAGAGAGGGAGTGCAAGACAGCTTTTCGAGAGAAAGAGAGATGGTGTTTGAGAGGGAAGACACATCACATCTACACCTGGGTAGAAAAACACTTGTGACGTCATAAGCGTCAAGATGCTTCGCGATCTCCGAATTTCAAATCTCCAGACATCACAAGAGGCCGCCGAGCAAACAGCGCGTCAGAACAGACGCTCTCACGTTACACATCGATCCGCACTCCAAAAGCACATCCGTAAACACAAAGAGCGAATTCAAACCACACACACACACACACACACACCCAGAACACAAGACTGCTGGAAGAAGCGCGAACAAGCCGTCATTACCCGCTAAAACCCATCATCGCGCGCTAACAACTAAGACGAAACGTGAGCGGGCGTTGACATTAAAGCGCCGCACGTGAGACCCGCGCTGAGCCGTTAGTGACCCGCATCTCACGGCGCCCGCGACGTCACGTCTCTCGCGAACAAAACGTGTCGCAATTCAAACACGACGCGTCATTCGTGCACATCACGCGTGGATCTCCGATCACGGATTGTTCCGTGCGCGAAGGCAAAGAGCTGAAATTTTAAACAAATACCGGTTAGCCGTTAGCACGTCAGCGGGCCTGGCGGACGCGTCCAACCGCAGCAAACGAATGACGCGTTTCTTCCGATTTCCCGCTAAAACAATAACAACAACACACTGCAATGTAGCATCTCGCGTGATGTTAAAAAAATGAATAATTCCCGATTCCGTTCTGATTAAAGGGCGTGAACTGATGCAAGTCCGTCACTAAAAACCAAGGCCCGCGGACGGACACCGGACGTCGGACACTCGGCGAACAGAACCGGACTCTGGGTCACCGGGGAAGGGCGTGAAAACACATATCTTACCTGCTTTTCGACAGAGAAGACGGGGCGATCTCCTCCAGCTGCCACTGATAAATGCTCATTACTTTCCGGGCTTTGGAACGCCTCCGAGGGCGGGGAGATGAGAGAGAGAGAGACGCCTCACACCCACAAGTTCCTCTGATGTAAACAATGATCGCTAGACCTTCTCTATCACCACACTAATCAAAACGGTCTGTGAAATATTATGCTCTGTTACTTCTAGTTATCTCTCTCCCTCCCTCTCAATTTAAAGTTATCTCTCTCCCTCCCTCTCAATTCTCTCTCTCTCTCTCTCTCTTTCTCTCTCTCTCTTTCTTTCTCTCTCTCTCTCTCATTCTGTCTGACGGTATATGTAATAATATAAAAAAAAATTAAATGTTTTGACCAATATATTTACAAAAACAAATTAGGACACACACACAATATTTACACTATGGTAATTTTATTTTTATATATTTACACTATTTACACAATATTTTGCTGTAATGTCCGTCCATCCCCAGCCATCCATTTTCTACCGCTGTAAAGTTTGTATTAAAAAAGTTCTATGTGTATATGAGTAAATTTGTATTTGTAACATAGCAGTAGTTTCCTTTAGGTTTAAACAAGCCTTAAATCTGCTACACAGAGCTTAAACATGAACACACACTCGTGAGTGAGGATTTAAAGTTACGCTTCAGACGCAGTAATCAGCTTCACTGCGCATGTGCCGCTCTCACGCGCTGCGTCACACACCAGCTGACGAAACAGAGCAAAGCATTTTTCAAAAATCCAAAGACTCCACCCAGAAATCTCTTCCGTGTTGAGTCAGGTGGTTTACTCAACCGGCTCCTATTGGCTGTTACTAATCCTAGCTGATGCGCTTTTTTCTGCATTGGGGAATATAAAAAAGCACCAAAATACAGATTAATCGCGGTTCTTTTTTGGTTAAAATAAAAAACATTACATTACTTGACTTACAATTCTTTTGACAGATAATAATTATTTATTCTAACACGGATAATTATTTTTTTTAATGAGCTCGGCTTCAGTGAAGAGTGGGAACACTCGCTCTTCAGCATCACTGCAGTCGGTGTCAGCTTTCTAACGGAATCATGCACCGCATTCCGGGAAAATAGAATTAATTTATCATCAAAAACCGACACGAACATGAATGCGGATCGCTTCAGCCTGACTGCGGACGAATATTTAGGTGCGTCAGGTGTCACCGCGCGCCTTTATTATCACTGACCGGCTTGTTTTGGTAGTTTTTATACATCTCTACACTATCGAACTCTTCAGTAATCGTTTATTTTCTCTCGCAGGTGAAACGGACGTGCTTTTCTACCTCAATGATGCCGTCACACAGCTACTTGAACATAAGGAGGAGTACGCTCAGTTTGGAGTGGGCCGCTATTTTGCGGAATAGTAAGTTAATAACGATAATATTTTTTTATTAATTAATTAATTAATTAATCCATATTAATTTATATATTGACATTATTGATGAATTTGTGTCTATTATGTAGGCTGCCTGTTGCAAGAAAATGTGCAGAAGCGCGATAATAAAAATTATTCATTTTCCCCCAGAATTACAAGTTATTAAATCAAAATTTAGATTTGTTTTAATTAATTCTGACTTCATAACTCAGAAATATGTATAGTGTAAGTATAAGTAGAATTATTTTTGTAAAGATTATTCATGTATTTTTATATACATTTATTCCTGTTTACATTTTAGTGCATTGAATGTTCCAGGTATGTTCTACATTGTTTTAGTGCAGTATTAAATTTAATACATGTAAATTGTTGTGCATGATTGAAAATAGGAAATTCAAAATTATGAGCATTGCAAGGAATTTTATAATATTTTAGTGTACAATACGGACAGTTCTATCACTAATACAAAGGTCATCAATGCTTTCTGTGTGATGAATATGACTCTACTAAACGTCTTGGCTCATCGTGTTGATGTTTCTCAAGCTTCACCAGTGTGAAGAACGGGAATCACGTGATGTTCAGGGAGTTTGCGTACATCAAGGCCACGCCCCACAACCGGGTCTCCTTCCTCCACGTGTTCTGGAGATGCTTCAGGCAGATGGGGAAGAGCGAGGGTGAGCAGATCCAGAGCGCCGCCCTAGTGTACGATGCAGGAACACGTGTCATGTGGTTTCAGAGCTGCTGTCGGGCGCAGAATACGCTTCTCTTCTCCAGCTGCTGTGTCCTGACTTTCCTGCCGAGCTGGTACAGAACACCGACAGGTCCGATCCGTCTCATCCGGAGCTTTACACACATTATTCACAGCTGAACAATTGTCCTTCCTCTTTCTTTTGCAGAATGTTCTTATCGGATGAGGCCTTGAACCCTTTAATGTCATTCTCGGATTTTATTTATTCATTTCAAATCCAGTTTTATTATGAAGGTAATTCTACTCTTATTTTTTACTTATTTTATTTACTCTAATTACTATCTGTCTGTCCATCCATCACGCTGTCTTTCCAGATCTATCAGTTTGTCTGTCTGTTCATCTGTAAAACAATCTGTGCATACATCCACTATCCATCTGTCAGTTAGTTTATCCATTCATCCTTCTATTTAACTGTCCAAATCTGTCTGTTTCGTATCGTCAATCTAGTCTTCCATTCTATCCATCTCTCTTTCTGCCTATTTTTAAACTCTCTCTCCCTTTACGAGGTGTCTTAACTTTACTGTACACAGTATATGCAAAAAATGATAATGTACATTTAGAACATTATTTTAGGAGCCACCTTGGTCCAATCTAAACCAAAAATCAACTGGTTTTAGTTTTAAACCATATTCCTTTCATTTCCTTTATTATGTTTTATTTTCATCAGCTTCATCATAATGCCAGAACAAATGCATTTTCACTGTTTTTTCCATAATTAACAAAATATTTTACTTTAGTCATTTGGCAGACGCTTTTATCCAAAGCGACTTACAAAAAGAGGAGCAAGTGCCACTATAAAAAATGCTATATAAAGACACTTAATAGACAAAACCAAATTTTCTTTCTTATTTGTTTAAATCTGTGCTAAGGTGAAAGAGTTCAGTTTTTAGTGCTTTTTTTAACGTTGAGAGTATTGTAGATTTGTAGATTTTTAAGACACGTGACTTATACAGGCTCCAATCCCCAACACATCCATCATTTGAAGGTCTTGGCAGTTACTAGAACCAGTGACCTTGAGGGTTTGAATGCTGAGAGCAGACCAGCTTTACCGTCCGACCCGGTCACTTTTACAGAGTTTGTGGAGAGCGTGTCAGTGATCTACCAGGATCTGCTGTCGGGGAAGAACCCAAACACCGTCATCGTTCCCACCTCCACCTCCGTGGAGCAGCTTTCCACTGCAGCCCGAGAGGAACCACGGCCCAGAGACGCTGTGGACTCCTGCCTCTTCTGGGACTGTTTGGAGGGCCTGTGTGAAAGATTCAAGCACAAGTAAGACTGCTTACAGCTCGGACAGAGAGTGAGAAAAGGAGAGAGAAAGAGACAAAAAGAGAAACAGAGTGAGAGACAGTGAGAGAAACAGAGGGTGAGAAAATTCGAGAGAAAGAGACAAATGGAAAGAGAGCCAGTGAGAGAGAAAAAGAGCGCGATAGTGAGGGAGAGAAAGTGAGAGACCGTAAAAGAGAAAGGGAGAGAGACTGAGAGAGAGAAAGAGACACAGGGAGTAAAGAAGAGATAATAAAAAAGAGAGAGGGAGAGAAAGTGAGAGAGAAAAAGAGCGAGACAGTGAGGGAGAGACAGAGAAAGAAAGGCAAAGAGAGTGACAGAGAGATACATTTACAGAAAAAGAGAGACAAAGAGAGAGAAAAAGAGACGTGAAAGAGAAGCAAAGAGAGAGAGAGTGAGAAAGAAAAAGAGTAAGACACTGAGGGAGAGACAGAAAGAAAGGGAAAGTAACAAAGAGAGTGATCAAGAAAAAGGGACACAGTGAGTGAGAAAGGTAAAGAGACAAGAAGAGTGACAGAGTGAGAGACAGTGAGGGAGAGACAGAGAACCACAGACAGAGAGAAAAGGAGAGAGAAACAGTGAGACGGGGAGGAAAAGATAGAGAGAAAGAAAAGGTGAGAATAAGGTGAGAGACATTTAGAGAAAAAAAGACAGTGAGGGAGAGAAAGAAATGGAGAGTGAGTCACAGAGAGACATAGAAATACAGAAAGAGAGCGAAAGGGAGAGAAAGAAAGAGATGGCGAAGAAAATATATAGAAAAGGAGCGAGAAAAAAAGAGAAACAGAGAAAGAGAGAGAAAAAGGGACAGAAAGAGATAGAGGGAAAAAGTGAGAGTGAGAGATAAAGATAGAGAGAGAGAGAGAGAGAGAGAGAGAGAAAGAGAAAGGTTCTGTTAAACCCAAACCCCTACATGTTATTATTTCTTTTCATGATGTTAATTTACAGTGATTACTTGTAGGTTTTCACTTTTCTCTCTCTCTCTGCTCTCACTTCACCTCAGATTTCCCTCCACTGCTGCTATGAAGGAGATACTAGACCTCAGCCCGCAAGTGTCTTTCAGTGGCTTCCTGACGGCCTTGTCCCGACACGAGGGTGTAAACCAAGGCATCGGTGAGCGCTGTGACACCAACATTCAGAATCTGGCCAAGTTGCATATTACAACAAGGGATTGAGTTTGGTCTGACTCTGTCTTTTCCCCTTTAACATATATTAGCATAAATTATAAGAAAAACGAAACTAACAAAAATCACACATTTGAAGAAACTTCTCCTCAAACATTTACTGTACGTTCAGTCAAACAAGTTCATATCTTGAAATTACTTTATTGTATATTTCCCATTACGCTAAAGTATGTAAATGTTAGTCTTCTGCGAGTCTGTTAATAAAGGGTTAAAGCATCAGCAAGCTAATGAGTTTAGCCTTTAGCCGCCCTCAACTCTCTCCATCAAAGGCGAACTGTACTGTTAGCATCACAAGCTAAAGGAGCCAAGTCAAGCTCCTTCGAATATGTTGGTGCCGTGACCCGGATTGAGATGTTATATTTATTGAGGAAATGTATTCTGTTCAGGATTTTCCGAGGACTTTCTTGATGCAAGCTCAACAAGCTAATGCTAGCACCGTGATGTTCTCCTTTATCTACAGTAAATCATATCCCCAAGCTAAAGTAAAAGTCCAATTTGTAAATGTCTGTATTCTTGTGACTCAGGTGCTCTTCCGAATCCACCAGACCTGCTGATTGACCCAGAAATGGACCAGGAGCTGGAGAGACTGTGAGCGGCAGATTGACTTAGCTTTAGCATGTTAGCTTCAAGCTAGTTTCTGACGTGATGGGTTGAATCTTCCAGGGTGGCGCAGGTGGCCATCAGCCCGACGTCCAACAGCAGCGGCAGCGGCGTGGGACTGAAGGACACGGCCAAAAAAGCCTCGCCACGCAAATCCCTGCATCAGCGCAAAAGGATCGAACTGGAGAGCGACGGCTCGACGGAGGAGACCGACTCGTCTGAGAACTAGATCTCCATTAAAATCCGCCTGACCTTCAATTCTTCTGTGTGGTCCTTGAGCGAATCACTGGTTCCTACACTTGGTGAAAAACAAAATTCAAGCACTTTCAAAGTCAATTTTCAAGTTTTTCCAGTACCGTACAGTTGTGGTAAAATGTATATTTAAAGCTATGCCTAAATCAAAATGAAACGCTACCATTTTTGGTGGAGTTTTCTCTACATGTAAAGTTCAATAAAACATCACATTTTAGTGGTTACTAAGTTTTACAGAAAGCTGTAGATCTTTTTTGTTCAAAGTATAAACGAGCAAATATAATCAAGTCTAATTATAAAAAGGTGTCTGACATTTTTAAAATTTTAGATATAAAAAGAAACGTCAAACACCAACCATAACATGAATGTCTTGATTGGTTCCAGTGAGTTTAAATGTTACATTATTTTAAAATTATTACATTATTTCATAATGTAAATCTGAAAAATTACACTTCCCGGGCCGCGGTAAAATGATCAAACGTTGACCGGTTCGCAACGACAAAGTCAGGTAGGTTAGGGTTTAGGCCTTCGCAAAGCATTTTGCCGTTCATCCTTGGCATATTTCAAGCATTCTAAAAAACAAAAAGTAGCTTGGCAAAATAACATCAACTGTGACAGAAAACGTGAAGCGAAAAACTGTCAAAAGGCTTCGTTTTGATGATTCAAATACAGTTGTAGTTAGTACCGCACGCTCCGCCTACGTTCTGATCCGGTCCCGAAGACGTGCACTTAACCGGATTCTTCTGTAGAATTTAAGTTTCAAGCACTTCATTCAAAATTCAAGGTTTTTCAAGGCCTTGAAAACACATTGTTGAAATTCAAGCATTTTCAAGGATTTCAAGCACCCGTAGGAACCCTGGACAGAACAACAAGCAGTTTCGTAATAAATAGGATTTATTTTATGGGCTCCACAGAACACATATGATCTTTCAGAGGGAAAATAAATTACAGTGAGAAATAAAATAGGCACGACTTGTGATTTGCAGGTTGCTTGATTGTGTGTGTGAACACTAGGATTCCAGAAGCGACTGGGTTCGAGATGCGGCTGGATTGTTTCTGTTGAGAAGATGAACGAGTGGACACAAGCTTTTCCCATCGGGATGACCGACTGTAAAGATCAGCGCGTTTGGAGACCATCGTTTCGTATCAGATTGGAGATAACACCAAAAGAGCAGCCAGACATATTTGCATATTAGCCTCTTGAATCTGAAAGACTTTAGACGAGCAGATTAGTAGCAAAATTATCAAACGTCATTATCAAATTTCATTTTTTGTTTTTTTTTTTGCTTGCGATCTTCACGTTTTTGTTTGAAGCTTTTTTTCGTTTTAGATTTTGACGTGCGCTTCAGATTTTTGCGTTCGAACTTTTGGCACTAGTTTCATGAGGGGGCGGGGCTTACTCTGATTAGCTTACAATTTGATTGGCAGCTCCTTGAGCAGGAAGTGGAACATGAGTTCAGCGTGAAAACGCCGTTTCATAATATTTTGATGTAGTTTTTTTATACAATAAACCTATAAATAGTGTTTATTTTGCACAATTCCTTAATCTAAAAAAAAAAAATATTTTGGTAGGAAAGACACAAGACTACTTTAAAATTATAGTAGACGTTTCTACACACTAATAATATTATGAAACATCTTCAGAAGATACTTTTTGATGTCTCCAAAACAAGAGTCTCAAAAGGGGCCTTATATATATATAAAATGTACTATTATTAAAATGCTCTGTCATTATTAACATTTCAAGAGCTGTCAATCACATTCTCACCAGCCAATCAGAGTTAGGGCCGCTCCCACATGAAACTCGTGGCAAAAAATGAAACAAAACAAAAAATCTAAAATGCACAAAAAAGGTTTCAAATAAAAACAAACGAAAATGTGAAGCACTTTCGTTCCGTTACTTTGAAATTGACCGTTGATAATTTAGGCATTAATCTGATTCTGTAGATCTCTCAGCACCATTCACAGAGATCTTGATTGATTCTTAGCAACTGAAAATAAAAAAAACTTGGTTTGCACAGCTACGCACGTCAAACAGAGCGGCAAAACAAACCCGGAACGTTCTCTGCTTAAGAGCAACACACAGACTGAAAATGAAGATCATTCACAGAAGCGGGCATGGATGCCAGTGGTGACTTCAGAGTGCGTGTTATGGCACCTACACAAACGTTCAGGCCTTCAGTGATTGAGAATCAGGATTCTGGTTTAGTGATTCGCACCTTTGGCACCGCATTGCTTTGGACCGGCAATGATTTGGAATCGTTTTTCCAGTGAAGTTGGGTTAAATTGGCCTTCAGAACCAGCGTCTGTGATGGAGAACCGGCCTCAGAAGAGCCAGAAAAAGCTGTGTCGGTAAACTTTGACAAACGGATCCGGATTTCGGATCCAGTCTAGCTGTAAGGTTTCTTCGCCTATGGTTGTCGTTCCATCCACGGAAAATGGATTAAATATTGTGCTTTAAAGAAACTCAACCAAACTTTGCACCAAATAACCAAAGAATGATTTCCACGAGTCACAGCGAAACATTATTAAGTTATAAAACTCTGTAAGGCTTTTTACACCCGTTGGTAATATTGGATTGCGAGAAGAAAGTAGTTCCACTGTAGACGAGATCGGGTTGGAATTGTGAGGCTTGTCTAGAACAGACGTTGACATTCTATCGACATGACACATTACAGAGAGGCAGAAACCACCATCATGCGACACCTGATATACACGCGAGAAGAAAGACTGAAGGTCATTCCAGGAAGATGTCTTCTGTCGGACAGGAGAACTCCATGTGTTCTTTGTAGAACTGCTGGAAAGCTTTCCTGAAAAACACCCAAAGGAAAGATTTGGGCATCATTTTTTTTCAAGAATTTCCATAGGCATTAAACCAAGTAATTCAGATTTGATTATAAATGCTATTGTTTGAAATATTATTGCCTGTTTTATAATGATACATTAAATTTACTACTATGTAAAATAAAATATTGGTATTTGATAATTATTTGACAAAAACTAAACTATATGAAAGTGCAGTGTACTCTCTCTCTCTCTCTCACACACACACACACACACACACACACACACACACACACACACACACACACACACACACACACAAACACACATATTGTGAATGCGCTGATATGGTCTTGTACAATTAACTAATAAAGGGCCAAAGGAACTTGAAACATGTGAAGGACACGCAAACATGTGACGTGAACGCAGCACTCACCCTACAGACTCGGCCAGTTTGGTGGTGGTGTCGTCGCAGAAGAAGACGTGACAGGCAAACCGCTGGCACTCTGGATGCTTCGTTATGAGTCCAAAATACCTGAAGAACACACACACACACACACACACACACAAAACATCAATATAAATGTAAAATAAATGTACACAATTACTGTGTATTTATTACGTTAATGACAAAATTGATACAAAAAGAAATATAAGACCCTTGCTTTATCACAGAATACAATTTTGTAATTTTCCAACTTATCATGAATTTTAGGAAGATCAGATAGTGTTTTTAAGATTTTTTTTTACATTGCGGGGATTACTTATTTATGAGAAGCTTGGGAAGATATTTACTGTAATAAAAGGGAATTTACTTCTATATGCAAATTGGGCTGATGTCCATGTGTTAAACTTACTTGTTGTTTTTGGGATGACACCCACAGAAAGAGATGTTCTTCAGCTGGAAGAAGTGGAAGCACTTCTCACCCTATAATGAAATATACGTATATTATAAAGAGCATGTTGTTTTAGGGGAGGTGCAATTACATCACACAGTCACTCAGGGATTTACAGGGACATGGTCCCCATAAGAGATAAGGACACGGTCCCATAAGAGAGAAGGACAAGGTCTCCATAAGAGACAAGATCATGTTCCCATAAGAGAGAAGGACACATTCCCCATAAGGGACAAGAACCCAGTCCCCATAAGACACAAGATCTAGTCCCCACAAAAGAGAAGGACAAGGTCCCCATAAGATACAAGATCATGTTCCCATACGAGAGAAGGACCCGTCCCCATAAGAGACAAGGAAACGGTCCCTATAAGATACAAGGACACGATCCCCATAAGAGACAAGAAACGGTCCCCATAAGAGACAAGAACACAACCCCATAAGAGACAAGGACACGTCCCCATAAGAGACAAGGACACGTCCCCATAAGAGACAAGGACACGGTCCCCATAAGAGACAAGGACACGGTCCCCATAAGAGACAAGGACACGTCCCCATAAGAGACAAGGACACGTCCCCATAAGAAACAAGGACACGTCCCCATAAGAAACAAGGACACGGTCCCCAAAAGAGAAATGGACACGGTCCCCATAAAAGACAACATCATGATCCCCTTAAGAGACAAGGACACGGTCCCCATAAGAGACCCTATAAGAGACAAGGTCACGATCCCCATAAGAGACCCTGTAAGAGACAAGGTCACGGTCCCCATAAAAGACAAGATCACAAAAGAGAAAAGGACACGGTGCTTATGAGAGACAAGATCACGTCCCCATAAGAGAGAAGGACACGGTCCCCATTAGACATCCAATTATGTTATGAATACCCCTCCATACACAATCATGAAGTCAATAAGACACGAAAATTGTGAGATCCACCAACCCTGCCAGACGTCCGACAGTCATCCTGGACGATGATCTTGACTCCTCTCGTGTTGATTTCCAGAATGCAGGGCGCAGGCTGCCCGAACCGCATCGACGTTCTCCTGTTTGACGCGATCTGTGGACGGCATCACATGAGGACTACGAAAGAGGAAATGGCGGGACAGAACCACACCTTGTGCATGGCGGCACACAGCACGTCGTTCCCTTTGTGGTACGGCACTTGAACAGAACCCAGGAA
Organism: Paedocypris micromegethes; assembly: GCA_028031935.1. Classification (NCBI taxonomy): domain Eukaryota; kingdom Metazoa; phylum Chordata; class Actinopteri; order Cypriniformes; genus Paedocypris; species Paedocypris micromegethes. Next base: position 2,775,638 of record CM051501.1, on the reverse strand, counting down.
CCTGACCCAGAACTTGTCCATCCAGTCACCTTTGACCTCTGAAGAAGACACACACACACGTATGATGCATACATGTCAGAGCATCCCATGAGAAGAGCGTGGGAAAGTTAGCGGCGACCTTTGAGGAGCTCGTCCTTCGTGACCTTGACGGCGTAGAACGCAGGGAAGACGCCGCGGGAGCCGGTGCGCATGTTGTAGGCCTCACACCACAGATCCTCCGCCTGAAGCTCCACCAGTAAAGGATCATCAGCCTCCAGCTCCAGCTCATCCTCATGACGCGGAACAAACCTGCGCATAATAATATATATCTGAACGTTCACTACACGTCAAGAGGCGAAAAGTTGTTACTTTGTGATTGATCAAATACACACACACGCACACACTTTGTCATAACTTTGTAATGACTTAGAATGCCAGAGAAGACTGGCACCAGTGTGTCGAGTTCTACCTAGGTTTAGTTCCTCTCCTAGACAAACCTAGGTAGAACCAGTCTTCTCTGGCATTCTAAGACCTTTTTTTTTCCAAGCCACTGTCGCGATTGTTGCTTGCTCACTGGTCCTAGCCCATAGACTTAACATCGATGAACAATGGACCCATTTGTATAGTTGTTTGTTCCTGATTCTGCGAAGCGGCTTTGAGTTGGTATTGGGCACTATATAAAAAAAACGTAATCACACACACACACACACACACACACAAAATCAGCACACAAACACACAAAAACATAAACACACACAATGCACACACACAATTGCTTTAAATTTACAGTTACTAGCTACTTCTCACAAATATTAACTTAGTTAGTATTAGAGTTACATCGTTATAAAAGTAACTTATTACCACGGAAAGTCACTTTTGCGTTACTTGTTTTTTTTATTTGTCATTAACTTGGCTGCTCTCAATATTAAATATGTTGAATGAAATGGACACTAAATTTAATACATTTTTATTATAAAGCATTGTACATTCATCTACACTATTTTAAAATTGCTGTGGGATATGATAGAGATCTATCAAATTCAATAGATCACTCAATAGATAGAGAGAGATAGAAAGCTATAGAGATAAACAGAAAGAGTGAGTGATAGAGAGCTACACAAAGATAAACACAGAGAGAGAGAGAGTGAGAGAGAGAGAGAGAGAGAGACAGACACAAAGAGAGACAGAGAGAGAGAGACACACACACACACACACACACACATCATAATCATCATCATCAAACACTTGCGCACTGTCGTCCGCGCGAGAGAGGGAGAAAGAAAGTGTGACCTACGACTGACTGACTCTCTATCACTCTCTCTCTCTGTGTATCCCTCTATCACTCACAATCTCTGTCTCTTTCTGTTGTTACGTCTAGAGTCGTTTTATTTTGCACTGCTTGTTTTCTTTCTGCCCCGTTCTGTTGTAGCTCCGCCTCCCCCTCCCACAACGTGTGCTGCTGATTGCTGCAGCAGCTGAAGGAGTTTTGCCGCTCCTTAAAAGTAGCGTTGGAGAGCGAGCGCGCTCTCTCCCTCTTTCTGAGACCCGTGCCTGTGTCCTGCTCGCCTCAGTGCTTGTCGTGTGTGCTGGTCTGTGTGACCAAACTGTTCACCTTGTTGTGGTGGCTGACCAATGCAGAGATCTCCTGCTCAGGAACAGTAGGGAAGTGGCTGGCCTTTTTATTTATTGTAACCTGTTTTCTCCTGTTTTGTGTGACTTAGTCAGGGAGTCAGGTTAGAATCCTGTTGTTTATTTCTTTTTCTTTGTGAGTTTAGTTAGAGGTTTTCTCAAGTAGTTAAGGGGGTGTTTTGTTTGTTGTTTTCCGGCCTGCCCTTCCTGAGGTATTGGTTCCGGTGTTCTTTCTTTTACTTGTGTTTATTTAATAAATACCAATCCTGGTTTATAATCTTGCTGTTGTGTTTAAATTCACGGGTACTTGAAGCTCTGGTTTTACTTTAGTTCACTTAGTTTCAATTATAATTTTCATGTTAATCCCCTCACACCTCTAGACCACGGAGGGGACGTAACACTGTGTATCTTTCTGTCTGTGTGTATGTGTGTGTGTGTGTGTGTGTGTGTGTGTCTGACCTGAACACGGCTCGGTGGCTCTGCTCGCGCTCCTCTCCATCAACCACGCAGGAAAAGAACCCAAACTCAGCACCTGAGCAGAAGAAAGCCCTCGCTGATGAACCAGCACCAGCACCAATCCACCACTTAAGAGGAATTACTTGTGATTGCAAACATACAGAACTGTAAAATATGCATTTAATATTAACGCACTACTGTTCAAAAGTTTGGGGTCGCTGTGAAATGTTCTTTCACTTTCAACTGTCACTTCAGTGTTTTAATGCTACAGTGTGTTTGCTAATAGTGTCAGAAGGATAATGGATGATTGTAAAAGTCTTGTTTGATCATGTGAGCACTGCTGGAAACTGTTTAGCTGGTTAAAGAAGCTGTTAAACTGACCTTCCTCTCAGCAGCTTGAGAATCAGGAGCATCACATTTGTGGCTCAATCAAACTCTTAAAATGGCCAGAAAAGGAGAATTTTCCTGTGAAACTCCACAGTCTTCCCTTGTTCTTAGAAAACAACGCGTGACTTTTCAATGATAACACAAAATTGTCTGGTGACTCCAAACTTTTAAACGGTAGTGTATATATGACATGATCCATATCACATGCATGCGGTATAAAAGCATGACATAAACCGCGAACAGATCCAAACACCATCTGCACCGACAGACCATATTGCATCCGGTAAATCTACGCTAACGGCTAACGGCTAGCGTCTGTAAACAGGTCTATATGCACACAAAAGCTTCGGAGGAAAAAGAAAACAGTTCAAAATGAAGAACATCAGAGTCAAACACAATCAAAACGCTCTGTCTGCCACACAGAGAAAAACGTGGCTGTTATTTTATGTCTTTATGTAATATTTACGTCTGACAAAAACTGTACTCAGTCAGATTTAGTCTGGCGTGCAAAGGCTCTTGGGAGCATAAAGTCTCACTTAGTGAGCAGCAAAGGATTATGGGAGGTGTAGTTCTGATCGCTAGATAAGACTAGTTTTTTATTATATTTATTATATTTTTGTAAATATTGTATTGTATTTTGTAAAAAATTGTATACTTGTAAATAACACAACACTTAAGTGATACATGAGTCACAATTTAGGCTTGTTAAATAAGGAAGAAGCGATCATTTAAAGGAAAAATCATCGTAATTTAGAATTTAAATAAAAATTCAAATTCTTATGGTTCAAGTTCAAGTTCATTTGTATAGCGCTTTTCTTAGTCAAAGACCAAGAAAAGGTTGGGTTTGAAACCAACGCAAAGACGCTAATGGTGCTTATAATCGTGTAAATACGGTATTTGAAATTGTGCGAATACGCGTAGTCTGCTAAGATCGAGAGAAAACGAGCGCATATAATCGCGTAAATATGGTTTTAGCAAAATATCTCGTACCTGGGAATCGTGATCGCTTGGCGAAGACGTTGTTGAACTTGCGCGAGCGAGGCAGGTCCGAGGTGTCCGTGGTGGAGTCAGTGGAGAAGCAGGAGGTGTCTCTCTTCATGCTGGTGGCCCCCGACTCCTCCTCGTCCTCCTCCACCTCATGGTCCTCCTCATCCTCATCGATGGCCGACTCGTAGACGGTGTTGTCGCTGTCACTCTCGTAGCCCTTGTAGCAGTCCTTGATGCTCACCAGCTCCAGCTTAGCGTGCTCGTCCACCACCAGCGTGTACTTCACCGAGTCATACGTCAACCCCGAGGCGTCCGTGCTGACCGACGCCGTCTTCAAAGGTCCAGTATCTCCTTTCGCAGACTTGGCGACTCCCCCAGCGAGGCTGACGGTCCGGCATGGAGGCGTGGGAGGGTAGACCTCGTCCTCCTCGCTTATGGAAGGGTTCGTACATCCAGCTAAAGGGTAGTGGTGGAGCGGAGGAAGCTCCGTGTCCGAGCTGATGGACATGCGATTGCTGTCGCTGCTCTGGGAGAGGCAGTGTCGCTCCTGCTCTCCATTGACCGGCGTGAGGTGGATCTCCTCCGTACGGTTCCTCTCGGAGCTGTGATTGTCCTTCTTGTCCTCGTGAAAGCCGTTGACGGCGTGATAGCGAGCCTTCTCTGTGCAGACGGTGGGCATGTCCAAGCCCTCGATGAGCCTCACGTCTGTGTTCTTCTCCCTCATGATGGCTTGTGCCGAGGGGGGCGCCGCGGGAGGGTTGTTGAGGGATTCTGAGAGCTTGCTGTGATTGGCCGAGGATGTGGGACCGCGTGGTTTGGTGTCCGATCGGGGTTGCACTTTGTCCCCGTCGGTCTGACTCACTTGCTCCGGCTTGGAGGCCTGATCTGCTGCTTCACAACAAACACATTTAGAAGATTATATGTTAGGTAAGATGGCTGATGGGGAGACGATTATGCAAAACGGACACATTTGACCATTAGTGGTCTGTGAGAATTGCTTGAAACAACAAAATGTACTTTTTTAAACCACAAGGGCGACTGGTTTGCTTTGTCCTCCATCGCTTTTTTGAGGCCTCGCTCAAAGATTGTGCTGTGATTCAGATTGGTTCTTCACTTCAGAGCTTTTTTTAAGACCTTAGGCTCTTCACTTCAGAGATTCTGCAGATCTTGTAATCTTCACTTCAGAGTTTCTGCTGTTTTTGGGTTCTTCACTTCCGAACTTCTGTAGATCTTCACTTCAGAGCTTCTGCTGTTTATGGGTTTATACACTTCCGAACTACTGTAGATCTTGGGTTCTTCACTTCAGTGCTTCTGTAGATTGTGGGTTCTTCATTCAGAGCTTCTATAGATCTTGGGTTCTTCACTTCAGTGCTTTTGTAGATCCTGGGTTCTTCATTCAGAGCTTCTATAGATCTTGGGTTCTTCACTTCGGAGCTTCTGTAGTTCTTGAGTTCTTCACTTCAGAGATTCTGTAGTTCTAGGATTCTTCATTGTGAGCTTCTTTAGATCTTGTACTTGATTCTTCACTTCAGAAAATGTTTAATTGATTTGGGTTCACTTGTTGTGTGCTTAAAAACATGTCAACCTTCAAACAGCATGAATTAGCCTGCTTCTCATGTAGCTTCATAGCTTCAAATCCACTTCTCGAATCTTGGACTAACTGAAGCAGAAGCATGACTGGTTTGGACAGAGTGGAATATCTGGATTAAGTAGATCGAGCGGAATCCCATTATGCTAATCACGGCGCGTAAACACACACTCCGCGTGAGAAGAGAACTCCAGAAACACTCAGCGTGGAGATTAGCATGTTGTCCTGGCGCTAATCGCCGCATTAGGCTGAAGACTCACCCTTGATGTGAGGTGATGAAGAATGAGTCTTCTTCTCCTTTCTCCGCTCCTTCTCACCCAGTGAGTTGTTGTTTATCGTGTCCTGTGAAACACATCAGACCGAGACTGAAAGAGGGATATATTTAGACGAATGACTGGATCAGAAGAACCACAAAAATACATTTCTGGATGAACTAACGCCTAAAAATAACCCAACTCTGAAATCCATTGAAAATATTTGTAATAAATACACAAATATACAAAAACGAGTGGTTAAACTATGAGAAAAATGAATTGTGTTCTATGGCAAGCGTGCTTCAAAGCGCTTTTAAGACTTATAATAAAACAATGTGAAAATTGTAATTATTTTAAATGTAATATATAAATAAAATGTACGCATATGATTCGTGAAGAACTCAAGCGTTTTTCCTCTGTCTAGTTACTTCACCTTTTCTCTCTTGCGCAATCCTGCCTCCATCCCTCCATCTACTCGTCTCTTAAGCTTCATCATCAGTCCATCATATCCTTCACCTCCCCCCACATACTCTCTCCATCCATTTGATAATCATATATCGAGAGCACCAGTCTTTTCATCCCCCCATTCATTCTTCTACTACACACACTGACACGCACAAGACTTTTATTTTGTACATCCATCTGATAACAGACACGCAAACACACCGCAAACATTACGGTCCAGAGGTGAAAAAGCCTTTTTATTGTATTTTTTTTTTTATCTTTTTTTTTCTACCTCATAGTTTTTTTATTCTAATTTTTACCCTTATCTATCTATTTATATTCTCTTATCTTTATTGTATCTCTTTCTGCACCTCCCACACCATTATTAAATGCTGGACGATTGTAAAATACATTTCATTGCACGTTTTACCACGTATAATGTGTAAAATTTGAATTTGAATTTTGAACCAGACGGATACGTTTCCTCTTCTGTATCATGATCATCAGTTCCTCACAGCCATAGCAACAGAGCCATCACGTGTGTGTGTGTGTGTGTGTGTGTGTGTGCTCGTGACGGAGGAGAACGATGCAGATGGCTGGTGTGATGTATTTAGCAACAGTCTCCATCTACGGTGGAGGACAGAAAACAGATGGAGGAAACTCAAGCCTGGCGTTTGGTGTGATGGAGCTCAGCTCAGTGTTGGGTTTCTGGAGACGCGGCTCGAAAATATAAAACCACCGAAGCTTTGAAAGACCCGGAAGTGAGGTTTAAAAGGGATAAAATTACAATTGACGTATTTGACAATTGACGTCGAACATGGAGAGCAAAATGCTAAATCTGATGATTGTGTTTTTTATTTTATGCACCGTTTATATTTGTCAAATGTGTGACGATTGGATTCTAGTGTATTTGTGATGTACATTTAATGTCTTTTATCTAAAACAACTTTGCCTTTTATTTAGGCTCTTTAAGTGCTGATGGAGGCAGATGTATGCAAATAATGGGAAATCTAACCGCTACATGAAATGAAGTATGTGTGGACTTATAAAGGCATATGAAAATACACGTGAAAGACATTACATGATATTTTCATATAATTGTGTTTATAAATATTTGACGTATTGTGTCATTTACTGTATACAATTTAAAATAATTACGTAAATGTACAAATGTGTACATATGAAGCATATGTGTTGTTCTATCTATCTATCTGTCTGTCTGTCTGTCTGTCTGTCTGTCTGTCTGACGGTTTGATAGATAGATCAATAAGATAGATCTGTGTGTGTGTGTGTGTGTGTGTTTGTTGTGTGTGGTGTGTGTGTGTGTGTGTTTGTGTGAATTATATAGATCTACAAATAAAAACACATGCATCATATGTACACATACCAGTCACATGTACATTTTTGTAATTATTATGGATGGATGGATGGATGGATGGATGGATGGGTGGGTGGGTTAGTGGGTAGGTAGGTAGGTAGGTAGGTAGGTTGATAGGTTGATAGGTAGATAGATAGATAGATAGATAGATAGATAGATAGATAGATAGATAGATAGATAGATAGATAGATAGATAGATAGATAGATAGATAGATAGATAGATAGATATGGTAGGAAGGTAGGCAGACAAATAGAAAGAGACACAGAGAGTTAGATAGATATACACACACAGAAAGATGGACAGACAGGTAGAGAAAAAGAGAGAAACATTCACGATGGCAGGAGCCTGAAGGCCACAAACAAACAGTATCTGCCTGAGGAACAACACGTGGTCGGCGAGAGACAAAAGACTCGTGATTAGCGGCGTAGCTAGTGACTGTGCTAACAGCAAAAACACATTTGGAAAATCTCCCTCAGATCTGTGAACACAACCCATCATAAATCCTGTCACACTTCAGTGTAAGTGAAAGAAGTCGGCTTAGCTTCCCGTTAGCTAGCTAGCTAGCTCTCCATTAGCTTTAGCTCCGCTAGCTCGAGTGTTGTTGTCCCTGCAGATGTTTCTGGAGCAGTTCCTCTGGCCTTTAGCTGCATTACCCAATAACTCACTTTACATTCTGCACAGAAGCTTTTAGCTAATTCCTCAAATGCCCTTTGAGCCCAAGAGCCGTGCCAACGCTGCAGACGTGGGGAAACCGGACAAGCTAAGATTAGCAGATTAACCGCGAGCTAAACTCACTGTGAGAACTGTAAATGGCCGTCGAGCGACTGTAAATAAGATTGTGATCCTATTCTTATGCAATTACAGCAGAACCATTGGAATGAACGGCACCAGGAACACATTTTTGGGGTTTTCTGCATGTGAAAAATGATAATACTAATACTATACATTTTTGCGAGATGATATTATTCCAAATGAAGATTAAAATAAGATCAACCATTTTTACTCAGTTTTGGAAACTTAAGTGTTAAACTTTTTATTTATTACTTTTTTCTTTTATCATTTTATATTTCTGTTTTACATTTTTTTTTCTTTTATGTTTATTTGATTGATGAACAAACACATATTGTGCACACAGTTGTGAACGTGAACGAGAAGTCTATTTTGTACAGTACAACACTAGTGTTTTACTTGCAAATTTGACTAATGAATTACAATAATTAATTATTATTTATAATAAATTAGCAATTATAATAAACAAAAATACTACAGGTACAATTTTTTACAGAATATTTCACAGAATTACAATACATTTTTAGTAAATTAAGTCTTCAAATAATATTACAGCAGGGGTGGCCAACCCGTGGCTCTTGAGCCTCATGCGGCTCTTCAGGAGCTTTCACATGACATGAGTCAAATATGCACACGGTGTTAATTGTTGAAAATCAACTAATATTATCATGTATAATAATATTATCACACATTGGTCTGGTTATTTTCATTAAATCTGGCTGAGCAGAGGTCTGTGTGTGCGTACGTGATTACAAGATTACGGAATGGGATGTTTATGTGGCTCTTACACAGAAAAAAGTGGCCCTTAGTTTCTGACAGGTTGGCCACCCCTGTATTACAGTATGCACACACATAAGTGAAAATATTGTGTTTGTGACTGTTAAAATGTTGAATCTTTGTTATTGGATCACAAATTGAAAGATAAAACTAGAAAAATATTATTTATACATATTGTAATTCTGTTTTCACAGGGATGCTGGCAGGAAATGTCCTATTAGCACTAACAAATCATATAAATGTCAGAAATAAAACGATTAAGACATGAGTTATAACATATAAAAATAGAATTTGTATAATCATTCTTCGTTTGGAATAATGTCATCTCCAGAAAGAGTAATGTAAAAATAGTTTAGATAAAAAAATATTAGTAATATTGTGTAATGTATTATTATTCCAAGTTGCAATCAAATTTGAATTAAACGTACAATTCGTGACAATTTTTCATCCATTTTGATTTCGTAATGGAATATTTAAGCTTGTTACATAAAGCAGAAATTTTCTCTAAACAAATTACACACACACACACACACACACACACACACACACACACACACACACACACACAATTTGGTGAATATACAGCAACATATAACATAGAAACACACACACACATTTTGGTGAATACACACACAACAACAAATGAACACAGAAACATATGAGCACAGAATCACACCACAAGAAAAATGCACACACACACACACACACACATCTGTGAACATGCACAAGCCTTGTATAAACACTCACACGCATAACAAACACATTTAATGACACCTGCGCGCACACACACACACACACACACACCAAGTATAGACACACATCTGTGAATACACACAAAGACATACCACACACACTTACTTAACCCTGATTTATGGCCACACACACACCCAACACACACACACCACAAACCGTATAAACCACAGCTGTGAACTACACACAGAACACACACACATACACACTTTCGAAAAAAAGACTATTGAACACACACACACACACACACACACACACACACACACACACACACACACACACACACACACACACACACACACACACACACACGTAACAGTGACCTTCATCAACATCAGTCTGAGAAGCTGAGATGCTGATGTTCTTCCTGACCCAAAAACTCATTTTTCCAAGGCATCACGACGTGTGATGAAGCTCCGCGTCACTGGCGTCTGACCCCTGCCGGTCAGCGGGGCGATGCGTCACAGGGCGGTGAATCACAGCAGGTGGACCAGCGCGTCATCGCCATCACCCGCCGCGGACGTCAAAACCAGCCGCGGTCACGACAAGCGCGGGGAGCACGGCGCGTCACGGCGTCTCTCTCACCTGAGTCCGCGGCACTTGCGGGAAGAGGTCGAGGGTGGTGGGTCTCTTGGGCCGGTACGTGTCCATGGCGCCGGCGGGGATGAGTTCCTGGAGGCCCGCGCCGCGTCTCTCCGCGCGGTTGTCATCCACCGGCCGCCGCTCGTCCTCCGCGTCTTCCTGGATTCCTCCCTCCGCATCAATCAGGTCCAAGTGGAGCATCTCCGTCTGCAGCGCCGCCACGCCCCTCCTCCGGCCGCTCCTCGCCGCGCCATTGGCCGGCCGGGTCACGTGAGGCTGGGAAGAGCAGGCGAGCTGCAGTCAGATGCGGGCGGCCAATCAGAGCGCGGTGATGACGTCAGCGCGTGGCTGCTGCGCGGAAGGCTAATTCAATCTCTCGGAACAATGAGGCGTGTCGCGTAACACACCCTGATGAACGAACGCGCTCAGCGGGACTGGTGACCTTTGACCTCCGTGTCGCCCTTCAGTGGCTAATCTGCTAATTGACTTTGGCTGAAATCACAGTGACCTGTGGTGACCCCGGTGAAACGGGGATGTGCGCTGCTTGAGCAGATGACACACGCGCACACACGCACAATAATAACACACACAAACCGCGTCCGCGCATGATAGTCACGTGACCGTGTCAAACCGAACAAACATTACACTTTGTCACTTTTAATTATTTTCCAGTCAGACCGGATTTTTGCAACACCAAAATATAATATTTTTTAATTTGTTGTTCATTTATTATTATTATTATTATTATTATTATTATTATTATTAGTAGTAGTAGTAGTAGTAGTAGTAGTAGTAGTAGTAGTAGTAGTAGTAGTAGTATTATACATTAATTTTCATAGAGACATAACGTGTCTAATAAACAAGATAATTACTTTATGTTTTAAGTTTATTATTCACGTTATTAATAAAATAGATACAAAATAATTGTGAAAATATTAATTAATTAATTAATTAAACAAATAAATAATTTAAAATAAATATTAATACAAATTAATTGGCAAAAGTAAAAAACAAAAGTAAAATTAAGTAAAACAGTCAATTGAATGGTTGACAGTCAATTGGTTATATGTAAGTGAAATATTCAAATTCTGTTAAGCATTTTGTCAAGTTATATAGCGGAATTGCATTGATCGTATTATTCTTAACATTATAGTAATAATAAAAACATAATAATTGTAATAACAAACAATAATTGTGAATCATTTATATAATACATTATTCATAAAAATAACAACAACAATAATAATGTATTATAGCTGTAGTCATTATGACTATAATCTAGTTAAAATACTTATTTGAGTTGTGTTTTATTTTATATCATTATTAATACAGTATTTATTATTATGGAATACTTACTTATAATTATTAATAACAACACTACATACAGTCACTACATGAGCATGTTCCTCAAAATCAATAGAACAATTTTAAGCTTTTATATATATAATGTACCATATAAATTATGCACAAGTATATATTTAACATAAATAATATATGGTCCTTATTAATAATTGAACAGTTATCGACGAGACTGGGCACACCCCAAAATTATACATTCATTCTTGATCCGCCTATTCTTCTGATTATAGGTCACACACAAACTAAAACTGATAAAAACGGAGAGAGAGAGAGAGAGAGAGAGAGAGAGAGAGAGAGAGAGAGAGAGAGAGAGAGAGAGAGAGAGAGAGAGAGAGAGAGACATACCGTGAGACTGAGGTTGATTCCCAGCTCATCTGTTATTTCTGTCACTTCTGACAGATCGTCATCCTCGTACTCATCCAGACTGATGTCCTGAGTCAACCTGAACACACACACACACACACACACACACACACACACACAGTTCAACAAAACAACAGCATCGGCAAAATTCACCCACACACAAGTAGAGACAGACAGAAATAAATACAGACACGTTCAGAATACTGTGTAGAGAAACAGGCATCAAAAGAGAAAGAAATAGATAGACAGAGAGACAGAGAGAGTGATAGAGTCTGAAAGAGTGACAGACAGTAAGAGAGAAGAAGAGCGAAAGGGCACAGAGAGAGAGAGAGAGAGAGAGAGAGAGAGAGAGAGAGAGAGAGAGAGAGAGAGAGAGAGAAAGAAAGAGCGATAGCAAGACTGAAAGAGTGTAAGAGAGAGAGAGAGATAGCGAGAGTGAGAGATAGAGAGTGTGGATGAGAGAAATAGACAGACAGACAGATAGAGAGAGTGATAGAGTCTTACAGTGATAGAGAGAGCGAGAGAGAGAGAGAGAGAGAGACAGACAGACAGAAAGACCGAGAAAGAGACAGACAGAAAAAGAGACAGACAGAG
>CM051501.1:2744885-2761934 GCA_028031935.1 Paedocypris micromegethes | reverse complement strand
AGAGAGAGAGAGAGAGAGAGAGAGAGAGAGAGAGAGAGTGTGTGGAGAGACAGAAACCACAGCGAGAGACAAACACAAAGTGGGAGAGAGAGAATAATTCACAAAGAGATTGAACACACACAAACACAGACACGCATAAAACGAGTGAGAGAGAGAGAGAGATGGAGGGAGAGAGAAACAGAGAGATAGAGATGTCTGCAGGTAAATGTGTGACAGCACACGAGAAACACTCTGTTTTCTCTCCAAGTCATTAAATTTTATTAGTGGATCCACTGTGTTAGTTACAATGTCAACCTCACGAGGACAGAGAGAGAGAGAGAGAGAGAGAGAGAGAGAGAGAGAGAGAGAGAGAGAGAGAGAGAGAGAGAGAGAGAGAGAGAGAGAGAGAGAAAGAGAGAGAGAGAGATGATCATGATGAAGATGATGATGATGATGATGAAGATGATGATGATGATGATGATGAAGAGCCTGGACCACAGCATCATTACACCAACAGCATCTCACATCTGCAATTAATCACAAAACAAGCAAATTATGGATACAAAGACATCAATTTAGTATATAAATACTCTGTAAAGACTGATTTTGCGTGTGTATATATTTGTCGTAATATACATATTTACAGGCATATTTGCAGCATTTAAAACTTGCATAAAACTACGTCGAATTATAATTTTATCATATCAGTCGAATGACATGCTCAGAATCACCGCTAGAGGGAGAACACGAGCACTGACACACCATAAGACGCAGCGACAAAGCGCGTCCTTTAGCGCCCTCTAGTGGAGACAGACGAGACTCACTATCTTATTACACACAGCCATAAACCAAACATCAATCAAATAATAAAATTAACACAAAAGCTCTACTGATGTTAAAAAGTATTGTTAAACGTAACGTTAAAACGTTGAGGTAAATGTATTGGTTATAAGTGGTATACACATAACACGCTATACGAAAAATGTGAACAGCTTGAATTAATCCCACAATGTAAAATCATAATAAATCACCAATCGGATGCCGCGCACACAATCACCGCTAGATGGCAGAAAACGAGCACGGACGAAGCGAGGCGCAGCTACAAGGCGCGTCCTTTAGCGCCCTCTAGTGGAGAATGAGACGACTCACCAGGGGTAAGAATGTGCCATAAACTCCTCCAGAGACTGAGAAAGAGCAAAATAAAGAAATTTAAGTTGCGAAATAAATCAAGTAATAAAATTAACTACAAACCGAATTGATCTGCAGTTTTATTTAACCATTACCATTACCACTACAAATACGTACACTTAATGTGATGAGACAGAAATGATAAAACAAAACACAATACAAAAGTAGAAAATGTGTAATTTCACGCAAATGTCTTAAATCCAATATTTATATTTGATGTAAAAACATAGAGTATGGACTATGTTATAACAAAATTATGTAAAATATGTAAAATATGTAAAAAACAAAATATGACTATCAAATAACAAAATTAAACACAAACCAAAATGATCTATAAAAATATTAAAACGTTCTTTAGCAGCACAGATACACTTGATTTGATGAGACAGAAATTGAAAACAAGAATGGTGGAGACATTAATAAATACATGGAGAAATATAAAGTAAATAGAAAACACATATAAATCTGTAATTTCACGCAAACACCTCAAAATCAATGTTTGACGTAAAGACAGAGCATGTATTAACATATGAAACACGTAAATGTAAAATAAGAATCATGTCGTCCGCCACGCACAAGATCACCGCTAGATGGCAGAATATGAACACACATAAAAAAGCCGCGGTTACATAGCGCGTCTTTTAGCGCCCTCTAGTGGAGGTCGAGGAGACTCGCCCGCTTATTACATGGTAAGAAAAACAAACCGAGAAACCCGAGTTAGTTAGTTAAGATTGGTTATATTGGATGATATTAAACAAAAAAAGTGAACTAGATTTTAGTAACTTACCTGTGTTGTACACGGTAAAAAAAAAAAAAAAAGAACGGGATTGATCCTTTTATTTCCTGTGAAACACAAGATCAATAAGCAACGGACGATAAAGTTCCAGTTTGTGTTTGTAGAGCGATGAGGAAGAAAAGCCACAAAAACATGAAATGACAAAGAGTTTGAAGAAATTTATTGGATATATCGCATTCTACAGCCAAACATCGTAGATCCAATATATCGGAAATATACATTTCAACGTATCGAAGCATTTCAGCCGTCTCTGACAGAAGCATGCAGTGAAAAGCCTCGAATAAATTACTGCCTACAAACTGAACGGCTTCATCCCACCATCATCATCATCGTCATCAAAATAAACTCTTTTTTACAATACAAAAAGAAAAGAGGGAGAGAAAAATAAATACAGCTGATCCACATTGATGGAGAAAATCCGATGATTAAATTAAACACGTACTTTGTGGAATGTATTATTATTGATGTTAGAAAAACGGCAAACGTTGTATGAATCACTTGATTAACTGAATTAAAAGCCGAGTATTGGATGCGTTTAGGGAGCGAGTGAAATGTTTGCTTCGGGAGTGACGATCACAAAGACGAAATGACCGGAAAACAAAAAGCCAAAGATATAAAAAACGCTGAAGCAGATACTGAAAGCTAAACCAGAACTTGTGAGGCCGTGTCTTCTGTTTTCTCGCTGTTTTGACGTCTGTCGATAATCTCACGATCGTCTGAAAGTCCTAACGATTATTGCGTATTAGCGTTAGGGCCGATTCCGATCAGATCTTAGTGATCAAGATGCAGGGAACGAAATAAATGTGCCTCTCAGTACGATCACGCTCAGTTTAACTGGTAAGAAGTGGCGAACAATAGCAGGTTATAACGAGAGATGAGTCTGAGTTGAGATGCGCCAGGAGCAGGTGGACTGGAAGATGTTCTTCTGCTGTAGAAGGTGGCGCCGTTGAGCAGTGTTCTCGTGTCGTCTGTCTGGTGGCTTGTTCTTCGTCAGACACCAAATCGCCAACAGCATTGACCTGAGGAAAGAACAGATTTACTGTTAAAAAAAAAAAAAAGGCCAGAAATGTTGTGTTGACTTTTAAAAAACCAAGAAAAAAACAACATTTGAAAACATTTGAAAAAAACCAAGTAAGCGAGTGGTCCTTTAATAATTAGGATTATCCATAACTTGAATTAAAAGGCGTTGAGTTTACTTGAGCTAATTACTACTCTAGTCTATTATTATTGTATTAATTCCCCAATTTAATACACAGTGCGTTTTCACAGTACATTTATACAGTATAAGTAATGACAAAAGCTGCACCATTTATTCAGGCTCACGAAAAGCCACCACGTTTATTCCTTGGCTCCTAATGGTAGTAAAAAAGTTCACAATCCATCAAACTCCTAAATCGTTCGGCTTTATATTTCTGTGACAGAAGAGCAGAAGCACCTGCGTTCACGGCTGCTGGTCTGTGGTCAGCTCGAGCGCTTTGGTGTGGATGGCGTGCTTGACTTTTGACTTCTGCTTGCTTGCCAGCTCGGAGGGTCGGCCCCTCTTCCTCTGGGCGTGGGGTCCGGTGGAGGTGGGGCTGGAGATGGGCGTGGAGGGCTCGGAGGCGGGTGGGCTTGACGGAGCAGGAATCGGGGTGGACGCCTGACCTGGAGGAAGAACGGAGGAGGACACTGTTATTTTTCTAGCCGTCCTGAGGGTTCCCACACTTGCTGAAAGATCAAATTCCAACACTTTTCAAGCACTTTCATGGTCCATGTTCAGGTTTTTCCCGGCACCTTACAGTTGTGGTAAAAGCTATATTTAATACTATGCCTAAGCACAATCAAATTTTGAGGGAAGGTTTTGTGTTATTGGAGAAGAAAAAAAAAGGACATTACATTTTAGTAGACCTTACTAACATTATAGGCTAAATTTCTATTCTAACTTTACTTAAAGTAAGAAATTAGACACTGCCACTCTACTAGTTCGGATCCGGTCCAGAGGACGAGCACTTCCATCATTCACGGATTCCATCAGAAAATGTCGAGCATTTTTAAGCACTTCATTTATAATTCAAGCATTGTCAAAGCCTTAAACACACTATTGAATTCCAGCATTTTCTAAGATTTGTGACCAGCATGCATCTCACCGGCCGTGCTGCTGCTGGCCTGAGACTCGTCCGACATCGGAGGCTCGGCTTCTTCCTGGATCGTCGGGACAGAGGCGAGCAAACCTGCGTGGAAGAATAAATAATGTCAAAATTCCAGGCAGAAACTAACCAGACACTGCCACTGCTACTGTAAATTTCAATACATTTTACATTTTTACACTTTTTACACCCTTTTAGAATTAGTAGAACCTACGATTCTACACCCTTACATCTTTTTCTTTTCATAAAAGTTGGCGATGACGCCTCCCCCAAGAATTGATTTAATTGGGATGACTACTTGAGATCATTGTTTATTGACACGAAAGGGAATGAGCCAATGAATGAGAGGCTCTAAAAGTGCCAGACAATACGCATTCAGAATACTGTTATGTTTATCATAATATTTTACCCGTTAAACTGGTTGAGACTTTTTAGTTTTACTTTTTCAGCCCTTTCCTTATTTTATTCTTGCATATAATGAAAAGCAGCTTAATGAACGAAAATGCCTTTATTTGTCCTACAGACCCACTTTAAATGCATCTCACAGGAGCAGAAAGAATCACAGTTATCATAAGGTTCAAAATGGTGGATGTAACATGTTTTTTTAAATTATAGTTATTACGATGTTAAACATTATATTATATTAATATATATTACATTATAAAAACATTATCTTTTTATTGGGACGGGAAAATGCAGCCCATTATACAAAATGTTCATTTTACGAAACTTGTCGGCATGAATTAATTACACTGTATGTAAACACATTTATTCATAAAAAATTAACAAATGACTAAATAACATTAAGTTACATTGTGGATATCTGCTCAGTTTATTGCTACGTAATACATTAGGCAGAAGGTTTTCGAATTACACTAAATTAATACTGAATTTTAATGAACGGATTATTTCGTTTTGCAAGTCAGGTATTGAACACATGCAGGCAACTTAGTAATGATAATAATATTAATATTAAATAAATAAAACCTACGACACACGCAAACTAAATAAAATGTCGACCTGCTTTGTGGTTGCCAGGTCACAGCAGCGAGGGGAAATGACTGCACTTATCCACACACACTCTGAGTCGGTGTCTTGCATAACAGATAATGAGCGTTTAAAGGGAAAACGGCTGGTGTTTAAGAGGCGAGGCGGAGGAGTAACTCACTAAGGCCTCTGTAGTGCGAGAGCTGCTGGTAAACTTGCTTCATCCTCTCGATGTTGAGCCGGCTGCTCTCGGCGTGGTTGATCATGGGTTTGGGGTAATCCACTCCCACAATGCAGTTGGCCGCTTTCTGCACCGACTCTGGAGCGTTCCACGGCTCGTAGATGTAACGGTTGGGATAGTCCTTCAGTTTGGGGATGTACCTCCTGTGGGCAAAGGTGGAATGTTATGGAAATATGTTTGGGTTATTTATATTTGCCTTTGCTCTATGTATGTTTAGTCAATTGCATTTGTTATTGTGTTATATTTAAACAGATTCTTGCCTTCTATATTTTGGACCATATTTTAGTATATTGTGGTTATTTAGTGTGTATATGTATTTTACTATCATCTCATCTTTCCTTTTGCACCAAACGGAGTAGCAATACTAATTCCATTGTGAAATGTGAAATGACAATAAAGGCATTCTATTATAAAATATAAAAAAATATAAAATATAATATATATAATATACAATTTATATAAAATAAAAAAAAAGTCCGGATTATATCACTCTTTATTAAAAGCATTAGAATCTAACTTTTAAAAATGAAAAATTTGACCTTAAAGTTTACTTTACATTTACACGGTCACATTTAAAATGATAGAAATTATATTTTATCGATTAAAAAAAATTACATCATTCAACTAATTGAATATAAACATAACGTACTTTGAAAACATTTAATTTCATTGAAATCCACAATTAAAAGCTTGTGTCTGTCAGATAATTTATTGAAAGTTTTCTGGTTCCCAGAGCAGACCTTACAAATTTTGAAATGAAATATATTTAAAAATGTGTTAAGATCTGCTCCGGGAACCAGAAACCTCTTTCAATAAATGATCTGACAGAAGAAAAATAAATAAATCACCATTTCCAATGGCTGATTCTGATTGGCCAACTGTGCAACAGTCATAACCCATATGCAATCTTATAATTTTCATTATACTTTATTCTGCTTTTGATTATAGAATGGTTAAAAAAAAATTGTGTTTATTCCTTATTTTATACAAAGAATACTATTTAAATTGTATTTTTATATAAGGCCTTACATAAAACGGGAGCATAGGAAAAGCCGATCCGTCAGAATGCCGTCACGTGACCGCTTCAGCTTTAACTCTTCACCTGCCGTGCTTTACATAAGTCTTTATGCAACACATATATGGAGATATGCGACGCCCGCGGTGATGTAACGTTTGCTGGCACCTGATATAGTCTCCGCTGGGGTCGGTTCTGCGGCCGAAGCCCACCGGGCAGTAGCAGTGGAAGAACTGCTGGAAGAAAGCGCTGCAGGAGAGCCACATCCAGCTGCCGGCGTTCACGCTCCAGTCTGCGTCCAGCAGCAGCTCCTCAAACACCTGCGCGGAGGGAGACACGCCTGTCAACACCCTGGAATGCTGAAGGACGCGTCGCGTGCGGATCACATGACCAGCGCGGCGATCAACGCTTCAAAGCAAATTCCACGGAACGTGACAACCGTCTCCGGAATGCTTTTTAAAAGTTTACGATAGTCACACCAGGACAATAAAGAGGCAGCTCTGACTTTAAAACCAGAAATTGCTACATGAAGTACAAACCCTTTAGGCAAAAAGTTATAATTTTTTAAAAAGTTATAGTTTGTAAGATTGTTTATAACTCATAATTGCAAAAAAACCTTTTTTTTTTTACATTATTTACATTTCACTTATATTGACATTGCTAAAACTTCACTTGTTTGCAATTGAAAAAAATGTTTGCAATTTTGATTTTTTCTTTGGTAATTGTGAGATTAATATGTTGCGACACAAAAAAATATCTGAATTCTGAGTCGCCATTCTGACTCTGTGACTTGAAATTGCAAGAAAGTATTTCTTTTTTAAATGAAAAGCAGCTGTGGAGTAAAAATGAAAGACTATGAAATGAACATTATAATTTGAAATTGTGAGCAATAATTCAGGATTTAAAGTCACAAATCTGACTTTACATCTTGCAACTACACTAAAAAGATAAAATTACGAAGAAAAAAAGTTGCATTTCAGACTTCAATTTCGACATGAAATAAATACGAAATACGAGAAAAATCTATGCGATTTTGATTTTAAAAGTCGCAATCGTGAAAATTCCGAGATAAAACGTAAAAATGTAATTATTTTTGTTGCAGAATTCTAGAATCCTGTTTCAAGTCTTTGTCTGTTTGGCAGTAGCGCGGATTTTGCATTTTTACGCCACCCTGCCTGGATCGGCACATTCCTTGTTGAACCTTCCTCTCACAACCAAAAGTGGCTTTAGTATAACTTTTTTCACACAGTGCCATTGTAAGAATCAAAGAGGCAAATTTTAAAAAAAAACTGACAATCAAAATGTTATGACACTGATGACAATCACAAAAACGCTGTTACGACACGACTTTGAACTCGGTTGATACGTAACAAAAAAAACGATCACCGTCTATGTCCACGTGTCGTCCTTCCCTGCTGTAAAAAAAATTCTTGCTCCAAAAAACATCCTTCTCTCTGGTAGAAATCAAGCAACCGTTAATTCTCATAAACTCTGTAAATTCCTCACGGACCTTCATCCCGCTCTCCCAGCTGATCCACAGGTCTCCTCGGGTGAGGAAGCAGGCGACGGCGTGCCGGGCCAGGTGGTGGATCCAGCCCTCCTGCCTCAGCTGGGTCATGATGGCGTCGATCCACGGGAAGCCCGTCCGGCCCTCGGCCCACTTCGCCAGCGCCTCGGGGTTGTGATCCCAGGGGATCTGCACGCAGATGGGGTTTCCCTCCATCCGGTCAAAGTTGGGGTTGTTGGTGGCGGCCGTGTAGAAGAACTCTCGCCACAGCAGCTGCCCGAAGAGGGAGAGCGGCGGACTGGAGCGTCTCCGCAGCTGCACCAGAGCAGGACGGTATTAACACAACACCATAGTTACGTGAATACAAGCACCCTGTGAATATGAGCAACCGTCTGATTTTTCATGCACAAAATTAAAAAATACTATTAATAAGCGAACATCAGCACCTGACTTTCTTGGTGGACTTTCCAGAAACCTAATATTCTTAAACACTTGAATAGTAGATCTATTTTAGAAAAAAATAGAACACTAAACATTTTCCCTAAATACGTGCTGGTAAAAAAAAAATTAAACATTTTGGAAATGCATTGAACAATTCCTAAAAATACACCTCTGTGCCTGAACTGAACACTTTTGAAAACGTGTTCATGTTGAAATTTAAATACACCTTCATATTGGATTAACCGGATTTAAATAAAAAAAAAAAAAACTGAACATCATTTAATTTCAGTTCGCCGGGCCGAAAATAAAAACATTTAACGGGTCGCATGTTTGGATTGCCCACCCTGGCTCTAGACCCTGACTTCCCCCTCACCAGGACGTACCTTCATGTAGAGTTCCCGCAGGTTGTAGTAGAACACACGACACGACAGGCAGCCGAAGCGCAGGTAAGGACTGAGGCCGGTGGGGCTGGCGAACAGCGACTGAGCCGTTATTCTCGGCCTCTCGAAGTTGGCCACCCAGGCCTGGAGACAGAACCCAACCAGTGAGGCCACGGCACGAAGAGCAAAGCGGTGGACCACTCACCTTCCGGTCCAAGTGCTTGTTGAGCCGCTCCATGGCTTCCGTCTCGCCGCCCTTCCACACGTGCGAGCTGCCGCGCTGGGTCTGAAAGCCCAGCTCCTCCAGAGAGGGAACGCCGTAGTGTTCGTCGTGGTTGTCGGAGATCTGGGTCCGGCAGCGGGACATCTGCTCGGGCGTGATGGTGGGCAGGGGCTTCCTGGGCAGCTCCAGCCGGTTGACGATGGCTTGGAATCTCTTGAAGGTCAGAGGAGGACTGTGGTTGTTCATCTCGATGACCCTGGGAAAACACAAATCATGGGAATTAGGATGTGAAACCTGCATTCAACAATTATTGTAAAAAAAAAAAAAAAAAAAAAAAAAAAAAAAATCAACAATGTCTCAGATTTCTAGCGATTCATAAAAAAACTTAAAAAAATAAAAAAATAAAAAAAATCATAGGAATTAGGATGCAAAACCTGCATTTTTTTCTTTGCACACCATGAATGGATGAAAACGGAGAGTGAGTAGGTCGGAGTAAATTAATCTGAAATTTCATTTGTCAGCCAAAAAAAAAAAGTTTTTGCAACAGAAAAGTGTTATCTGTAAATATATTTGCAAAGATAAACATTTTAAAAATCTATTGAAAACATATTTTAATGCCACTTATTGAAATTTGCTATTGTTTAATGATGAAACAAACAATAAAACAAAAATATTAATTTAACACCAATTACTATGAAAATTTGATTATTTGATACATAAACAAATGAATTAAAACAGCAACCAACCAAGATAAAACAATTTGTCATTGTTATTTTTTGTCAGTTTGCACAAGCAAAACTGTTATTTGTAAATATATTTGAGTACTAAATAATCACACTAGTTAAAACAATCTTGAATAAATAAATATTTAGAAAATCTATTGAAAACATTTTAATTTAATGAAATTAATTTGTGAAGAACTGTGTCTTTAAAAAAAAATCTTATTTCATTATTAAAAACAAATCAATCAAAAACATGGATTTAACAACAATTATCACGGGAATTTGCTCCAAAACTAATATAAGCACAATAGACATAAACAAACAGTTATAGCTAAAAAGTAAAAAATTTTTTTTTATAAAACTATTAGTGAGCACAAACAGAGTGAGCCTTATAGATTTCCACAAATTAATCCATATCAGTAAACAACATAAATAAAAAAAAATGCTTTGAATTTCTCGTATTACACACTGTGTTATTACTACGTCACTAATACAGGAACAAGGTCAGTGAGGAAGACGCCGGTGCTCTCCTCGTAAGACCGAAACGACCGACTTAACACATTAACGACCTGTCCCTTATTTATAGTCCTGATCTTACACAACGCGCGTCTATATTCATCTGGGCGGAGCCTGCGCCATTGGCTGCTGGCGTAATCAGCGGTTCCCGCGCGTGCGGCGCGCACATGTTGGCGGTGGTGACTGAGCGGTTACACCCTCCGCCCACAGCACATGTCTGGCAGTGTGACCGCGCGTGCTGCAGCTCACCAGCAGGGGGCGGTGGAGAGCGGAGACGGACACATGCGTTCACACGCCTGATCATGTAAGCTCCGCTCGGCCTGTGGAATAAGCTGCAGCTCATTAGCAACATCAAGTCCATTTATGTAACCTGCGCGGAGGAAGCTGGTTCCGCTGGGGGAGATCGGCCGGTTTATTGTGGTTTCTCCTCATGCGCGGGAATGAGACGTCATTAGATTCAGGGGATTGGCACCAAATTCATTCCTCTTAAAAGTTTTTATCTGTGACATATTTTTCCGAGATTTGTTTTGTGTTTTGAATTTGCAAATTGTTTTTTTTTTTTTAATTTAATTTTACACATTTATATATTTTTAAAAGAGATAAAGCTACATATTTACACTGTTGTGTTTTTACATTCGTTTTTACAACATTAGTAAAAATCTATTTACAAACCAAGAACACGGTTTTAATTATAAAACAAATAAATTAAGGAAATAAGTATGGTATAATTATGCATTTTTTGAATTGAAAGAAAACATTGTGTTTTACCTTTTAGATACAACAATTTTGTATGAAGTAGTTTTGTATGAAATATTGTATCTAATGGCACAATTGAATACAATTACTGTAAAAAAAAATCTACAATGTCTCGGATTACTAGCGATTCACGAAAAAACAAAAAAATGCTCAAAAGTCTCAAAACTCTATTACAGTCGTTACGCATTAAACTCGAACCACAACCTTGGTGTTGCAAACACTACTCAGACAGATGTACGTTTAATTGTTCAGCTCCGGCTCGGTGGTATACACAACAAACTTAATGTGATTATAATTCAACATTCACCAACAACTACTGGAATTCTTCTAGGAATCGAACCCACGACCCCCGTGTTGCGAACACAAGCTCAAATGATCAAGTTGTAACGTTAGACTCCGCCCTCGACATGGTGAGCAGGAAGACCTGTCATGGCTTCTCACCTGTCCGGGTTGTAGAGCGTGTGAGTGTTGCGCACCATGGTTTCCACGCCGTATTCCTGCGCCATTTTGATGATGGCGATGTCTCGTTCTTTCCCGTACGGCTCGGAGTCGTACTCAAAAGTGAGACGCGTGACATTCCACTCCTGCGACAGAAACGAGACAGGACGTCAGGCACCTTCACAGAACCAACCAGAACCTTCACCAGCTTCACGCTCATCACATGCACGTTTTCTTCGTGTTAAAACGTGTGTCTCTCTCTGCACAATGGGAAACTGAAAGTATCATTATTGAAAATTGAGTGTAAAAACGCCACAGCGAAATGGAATTATTGGAGTTAGTGGAATTAACGCCAGCTGTTAGAAATTGTATTCAGAAATTTTAATTTCGTTTAAATTGTACTTCAACAATGTGCAATACTTTTTTTTTTTTTTTTCCATATTCTTTATTTATTGTTTTACCATTGGGGCTGCTGCAAAATGTAAATGTATCTTAGTTGAGACAAATAAAAGTATTCTTCTTCTTCTCTTCTAACACTTCATCGTGAAGGTTCATCTGCAGGAGCTTATGAAAGACAAACATGGAGAAAGTGTCGTGGAGGCTAGGAGTGAAGGTGAGGTGATGTCCTCACAGCGGCAGCTGGGATAAACAGCGGCGTTATACCGAGGTCGCGCCGACCGCTTGAAAAATGACACCTGTCGTAACCAACGACCTTCAAATCACGGCGTTACCACGAGCTGATGCGTGAAAGCAGAACTACTGGCTCCTTCCTGGAGGATTCAAACACTCTAATCCAGCTACAAGAATAAAACGCTGAATCTAGCAAGACTGTGGAGAAGCTTATAGCACAAGGCTTTAGCGTGTGTGTGTCGATATTTGTACATATATTTGTGCAAGATTTTTTTATGACAACCTTTGTAATGTATGTATACTCATATAGACACACACACACACACACACACACACACACACACACACACACACGCACACACACACACCATTTTACATTAATTCAAAAAACAACACTAAATGTGTTTGACTGGTCACTAATAGTAAATAAATCAATTCAAGTTCAAGTTTGTTTATATAGCGCTTTTCTTAAACCGAGACCAACGCAAAGACGCTATGTGAAAAAGTCTTTACAAAGAAAATGCAAATTCTTTATTATTCAATTCTTCAATTAATTAGTTCACACATGCTGATTAATCTAACACTTTCTTTCACTTTAACTGACGTCCTAAAGGTAACAGCACTTTACTCTTTATTAAACACTACAATCAGTGGACTAGCCATAGATTTTCACAAAAAATAAAATGACATAATACACATCTAAACGAGTGAAACAAGACAAATACAAGAACACAAACCAAAAACGTTTACAATATATATATATTTTGTTACTCGTATGCGGTACGAGTAACAGATTGCTTAATCTGTGCTGACACGAATCATGATTAGTGTATTTGTATTTTTGCCGTTTGTATTATATTTAGTTACAATGTATTTATGTATATTCTATTTCGTCCGGCGTGTAAATTTTCACAATTTCATGTTTTTATTAGTTTTTTTTTATTATTATGTTTTTATTTATTCAGGTCTTTATTTTGCACCGAAAGGAGTAGTTCCCAATTTCCTTACAATTTCCTTCCTGATACAATGACAATAAAACTTTTCTATTCTAAACAAATATTCTAATAAAACCACAGTAGTTCCTGCAGCTCCGTGTCATGTGTGAACTTCAAATGAGATTAATAAACAGATCCGGCAGCGTCATGGCGAGAATGTGAATGATGCGTGATGCTCTCCCGCCACTTCCTGAAACACTGGGATGTTTCTTTTCCCGTAGGGGAAGCGTGAAGGACTTGTTTAGTAAGCACCATGACACGGACTCTTACGCCAGTGCTCCACGTGGGATTATAATATATGATTAACGTCACCGGTCAAATTTTTTGGGTATTACTGCACAGCACGACGCAAATTATAAAACAAAATCTGGATCGGATATGACTACGTTGTTATAACAGTTATTTGAGAGGTAAATTTCGAGCATCTGCTGTCACACACACCTTGAAGAGTCGGGGAAAGACGTCTGTCGGTTGCCCTCGCACCACAAACAGCCTGGAGTTCAGCTTCCTCAGGCTGGCGTCCAAATCCTCCAACGACTCCAGCAAAAACCTGTCGAGGGAAGATCCAGGTAGATTAGACAGACAGACAGCACGGAGAGAGGGAGAGAAGATAGACAGACCGATTGGATACGGAAAGAGCGAGATTAAAGACAAATAGACAGATTGAGTTCAAACTTTTTTGTAACCCAAATTGGAGAATTTTTTCAATATTTGAAATGATCCTTTTAGATCAGTTATAGATCACAAACACACATTTAAGGGCACATCTAAATCTGAAATCTAAAGTAAAATATTGGATGACTATAACGTGTTGTGTGGAATAGTAGAACACTTTTACTGGTTTGCAGTTTTTCTGATTGACTCAACACCTATCACTCAACATTTATCGTTTACATTCGACCTCCATCATATATTTTAACAATCAAGACTTGGCCTCTCTTCTTCCCTCGTACACTTTTCAGACAGAACACACAAGACTCATAAAATATAAGACAAGGAAAAAAATGGTGGACTAACTTGGGATGATTTTAACGCGTTTTCTTAAAGTGGATGTTTGGGCCAATCTGGTTAGCTAGTTATCAATACACTCTTTAATGCTGCGTAATGGCATCCTGAAGCAAATAGATGCTCCTTTCTTCTCTCTTCGGTGACCTAATGACCTTCTGACCACGGTTCCTACGTCCTTGTTTTCCTTCCTGACGTTCTTTAAAAGTCTAACTACATTCATTTCCTCCAGTTAATGAACTCGATAATCACTCCAGTCGATCATCTGGAGACGCGGGTTCGTTACTATCTGCTAATGATGTAACGGGCGCGTGCCAACGCATGAAGAAAATAAAATACACGAAAATAAACTATTATTTTTCGCCTGCCTTGTTTTGCGTTCTGCACACGACATATATCAAAACGTCAACTTTATGTTGTGTAGGACTAAAAAACGGATGGAAAAACAAGTTTAATTACATAATTGCGTAACTGCGCGAAATTCTATTTATTTCACGTCACATTCAGGCGGAACGTCCCGTCTCGCGCGTCCAGCAAACGGCGCACGTGAAGGGAGCTCGCAACGTCACGTGACCCGAGCGAAAGAATTCGTTTTCACGGGCAAATTGCGCAAAACTCGCACTTTCCACCTCGCCTGGCGTAAAGGAAGTCACGAAACGTAAATCAGCTGCTCGAGACGCGGGAATTTGACACAACGAAAAGCTGGTAATTTTAGACGTTATGTAAAACGTCAAAAGTGGGCGTGAGCAAAACGACTAGCCCGTTAGCTTCCCCGCAGCTCACTGAGCGGTTATCACCATCGTTACTAATATTAATAACAGTCCTCACTACTAATCACGACTAAACCGGTGCAACTACACAACACGCTGTTTAGGGACTAGGGAAAGTGGGGTTAAAGTCACCTGAGGACTTGTAAAGTCCGTCATAACAGCCGGGCCCCGTGCACAACTCTAACATCGCTTGCGGTATTAAAACGAAACAAAAAAAAAAACACACGAGAAGCTCATAACCCGTCCACGAATGTTCTGGAAGACTGTGGCACACAACGCACGCGCCACCGGAACAGCTGCGCAGTTACCAAACGCCACGAGAATGACACGCCGCAGTGTTATAAAACATCTAAACAGCGTTTATTAACGAGTTTAAAGATGTTTATGAGTCAAACTAAACGCCACCAACCTCCATCGGTTGATTCCCACGTTGGCCGAACCTGCGAACCACGGGTCCAAAATATAAACACAGCGCACGGTGTCCGCGCCATTCAAAGCTTCCTGCAAAGCCGGATTATCGTGAAGCCGCAGCCCTTTCCGAAACCAGTGAACAGAGTTCACCCCCATAAGTTCGGAAGAAGTTAATAATCCGTACGAAAACAAAGTCAATCCTGGGTTTCAGTCGTTCAGGAGCCCCATTTTGCCTGTGGTGTGGTGAAGTTTGGGTTGAGGAGCGACGACTCTCGCTGCTACGCGATGGGTTCCCGCCTCCTCGCGCGCTCATTGGTCGAGAGGACGTCACCTGGGAGGATTAGGATCTTGAGTGACGGGGAAGCGCCCGCGCTCATTGGGTCCGCCCCGCACTGGAGGCCACGCCCTATCACGTTTCCGTGGCGTGTCGTTCGCCAAGTACGTGGGAAAGCGTCGTCAGATTATGACACAAGTTCATTCAGAGGATAATAAACACGCGGCAGATTTATATACGTTTACGGTGAAGTTTTTTGTAAAAAAAAATGAAATAAAATAAAATAAATAAAAAAAAATCAGATAAGCTTAGTTCGGAATCCCGTCGATTTGAATGTTTGGAAAAACACTTTGTAAGGAATTTCTTGGCATTTTATGGGCTCTGTGCGACCCCTTGTGGTTGATTTTAGCTTAGTCATTTTCAAAACAATTCGTATTCTATTCTGTTTATCAATCTGTCCAACACTGGGCATGTTTTTCAATTCGTTCATTTGAAATGATCATCACGGAAGAACTATGTACATGTTTCTAGAGTTACAGATGGTTTGTTTTACAACTCACAATCTCAAAATTTCAAAAATGTTTTTGCTTCAACAAAAATTTCAGCAATTTTAGCCCACGTGAGAGATCCACATTCTTGAGCTGTGCTATGAAGGCACAGAATTAAACATTATTTAGTTTGTTAGTGACCCAATCCATCTCAAAAGTTTGGCATACCGGATCCTTGTCAATAAAAAATAAAAAACAAGATATAAAAGAAAATAAAAAAATTCTACCGCAAACAATGTTTAAAAAATAAAGTAATAACACAGATGGAGTGGTGGATTGAATTGAAAACGGCTTTAATTGTCCCACAGGGGGAAATTGTCACAACAACAGTCAAATACGTATAATTCGACATCTATATGAGGACTGAAATAAGTAAATAAGCGTGCATGCATTAACATAAATATAAATAACACTGCGCACACTATAGTTAAATGAACATAACCATAACAGACCGCACACATCATAATGAACAAACACAAACCATAAACAGCGCTGGACATCATAACCACAGTTCAAGTCACCAGTTTAAATAGCTGAATAAGCCACTTTTCAGAGCCATTTACTACAATCACAAGATCTTGACAAGAGGCATGAGTGATAAAGCATTCATTAAGGAAAACTAATAACTAAATATAAATTAATGACAGAATTACTTCTGTTCCATTGGCCATTTTCACGACATCACTCAGAGTTCGCCGCCCATAGAATCGTGACGTCATTCAAACATGCCGGCGCCATTAAGGTTTCGAGCAAAAGCTTATAATCACGGTTTTATCCATTTACAGAAACCAGCCGAATCATCGACAGAACTTGACACTGTAAGATGCGCGTGATTAAAGAGGAACGTGATGACGCGGGAGAATATGAAGCTTCCAGAGTCACTGAGCAACACGCTGAGGAGAAACCAGGTCCCAAAGTTCTTTACAATTATCGCCATATTGACGACATAACGAAGGGTTAACGTTTTGATATCGAGTTCACAGTTTTCTTGAGGTCACGAGGTTTTTGTAAAACGATGGTTTAGTTTATTGTATTTACCAGACATGCGCATATCCCGCCAATTACTCATAGCCTAAACGTCACTGAGCTAAAAAAAAAAAA
>CM051501.1:2684629-2744863 GCA_028031935.1 Paedocypris micromegethes | reverse complement strand
AAAAAAAAAAGAACTACGGTAATCAACTAATACAGTTACTAATCTGAAATTAACTGAAAACTAGAACTTTACTATCACATTGTGTGAGAACGTCCTGTGAAGGCGATCAACATGTCCTCACCATCTCTCCTGTTTACCTTGGTGTACAATGTCTAGAATAGATATTAAAAAAAAATTGATAGACCGTAACATATTCCAAACGTTTTTATGTTATGATAATGGACATGGAATTTAATTTTATGAAGTTACATTGACTTGGTGAAACCTGCAGAAGTCGTGACTCGTGATCATTAAGTCAAAAACTATCTTGACTTACAGCATTTTTTGTTCAACCTGAAAAAACAAGACGATGCTCTTTATCTTTGAAATATACGGACTTGGTCTTAATTACCTTCTTTCTGTGTTCTCCATATGGGAATTTCCACATGGAATATGGTCTCAGTGTAGTTCAGAACAAGCTTCGGAATTTAATACTTTTGATATAGTGTTGAGTGCGGAGTTCCACAAGGCTCAGTGCTGGGCCTTTTAATGTTCTTATTTAAGCTAACGTTCCAACTGTCACATGCTGGAGTAATGTTTGGTGAACGCTATTTTGTCCAGTACGATCCTGACACTGGAAAAACGACATGTACATGTTTTCTTTTTTTCAGACTTGATTTGGATGAAAGAAGAAAGTGAAGGAACATTTGACGTGGAGAATAAGCACCCGGAGCTTTTCAACGGTGTAACTGAACAGGCGTCTAGTAGTTGTTTCAAGACGGACCAGAGTTCCTCACACACGACAACAGAAGATGAAAAGGTGTCTGCTTTCCATCACAGTGGAGATGTTTCCTTAAAGGACATGTCTCTGCAAACTCCATCAGAAACTCACACAAGAGAAAACCACGATCAAATTCAATCTGAAGAACAACTCCACACAAGATCAAAGAAACACAAGTGTCCTCAGTGCAACAAGACATTTGCTTTCCTTCGTAAATTAAACACTCATCTTAGAACTCACACTGCTGAGAAACTGTTTTCATGTTCTCAGTGTGGCAAGAGTTTCTTATTGAGATCAAATCTGAATATTCACCTGAAGATTCACACTGGTGAGAAACCCTTCTCCTGCTCTCAGTGTGGGAAGAGTTTTTTACTGAGGTCACACTTGAATGTTCACACAAGGATTCACAGTGGTGAGAAACCCTTCTCCTGCACTCAGTGTGGGAAGAGTTTCTCATTGAGATCAAATCTGAATGTTCACATGAGGATTCACACTGGTGAGAAACCCTTCTCCTGTTCACAATGTGAGAAGAGGTTCTCCTGTAGAGCTGGTCTGGCTTATCACATGAGGGTTCATCCTGGTGATAAACCCTTCTCCTGTTCTCAGTGTGGGATGAGTTTTTTACTGAGGTCACATCTGAATGTTCACACGAAGACTCATGCTGGTGAGAAACCCTTCTCCTGTTCTCAGTGTGGGAAGAGTTTCTCTTGTGGAGCTGGCCTTGATTATCATATGAGGATTCACACTGGTGAGAAACCATTCACATGTTCTCAGTGCTGGAAGAGTTTTTTACTGAGGTCACATCTGAACGTTCACATGCGGATTCACACGGGTGAGAAACCTTTCTCCTGTGCTATTTGTGGGACGAGTTTTTCAGTGAGATCAAGTCTGAATGTTCACATGAGGACTCACACCGGTGAGAAACCCTTCCCCTGTTCTCAGTGTGAGAAGAGTTTCTCTTGTAAAGCAGGTCTGACTTATCACATGAGGGTTCATCCTGGTGAGAAACCCTTCTCTTGTTCTCAATGTGGGATGAGTTTCTTACTGAGGTCACATCTGCATCTTCACACAAAGACTCACACAGGTGAAAAACCCTTCTCCTGTTCTCAATGTGGGAAGAGCTTCTCTTATAAAGCAGACCTGGCTGTTCACATGAGGGTTCACACTGGTGAGAAACCCTTCTCCTGTTCCCAGTGTTGGAAGAGTTTCTCACAAAAATCAAATCTCAACGTTCACATGAAGACTCACACTGGAGAGAAACCTTCTACTGCTTCTAGTCTGACCTGAGACACTGCTACAATTTGTGGAAAAAATGCCAATTGAGAGGCCAAACATTAAAACGGTTATGACACACTTATGTAGATATGTATATAACTCAACATTTTACGTCGTTCACAGCGTTCACAACATTGGGATGTTTTAGTAAGATTTAGGTTGTGCCAAAAAAAAAAAAAGTCAAACCAAAGAGTCCCACGAAAAGGAAGAAAGTGATTGAGACTAGCGACCGTATCTAAATTGTGGTCTGCATTTAATCGTCCAGTGAGTTTAAGTTAAGTAAATCTAAGATTCAAACGTAGACGTGATAACATGAAGACCTAATTTTAGGGTTATTCTGATTGGGTACAGTGAAGTGGTAGGTCATAATTATGAAGGACTTCTTCTGATTGGTTGTTTGAAAGAGATAGAAGAGCTGAGATGCTGTCTAAAGTTTTTCCCCTTGAAGCTTTGTCTCCACTCTTTGCAATCTTATCTCCATTCAAAGCCAACCGAGAAACCCAACTTGAATCCATCAGAAGCGTCTGCTCTGACTTACTAAACAATCTCAACCTCTGGTGTGCTTAAAGCATGTCAATGTAATGTATGTAAATTATGTGTTGTATACTGTGTAATTTGTATGTTTGTAAGGGCAAAAGCTGTTGCTATGATTTTGGTTTTGTACCACACTGACAAATAAATTCATCCATCCATCCGACTCATGACAAATAAATCCATCCATCCATCTGACTCATGACAACGAGAGAAACTGACAGGACTTGAATAAGAATAAAACAAAGTTAGACTTAGACTTACTGATTGCCTCCATTCCGCATTGAAGCAGTCGTTTCTGCAAAAGGATTCCTGGCCAAATACAGAATGCGTAACCGAACGTGTTTATTTGAAGGTTGACTTCTGTTTTCTATTGTAACATGTTTATTTTATTCTTCGTTAAATATCCGTTAAATATGCTTTTTTATTTTTATTTTATTTTATTTTTTTTGTAATTTTGGATTTGTATGCGCTCTATGCCAAAATCATCAAAATTAAAACAATAAAAGCTTGAACTACTTTCAGTTGTGTGTAGTGAATCTAAAATATATGAACGTCTAATGTTTATCTGTCATGAATGGCGGTTGCTAGAAAGCAAGTCGAGTCTCGTATGCAGTTTAGATGTTTAATGATGAAGTCCGTTCGGCAAAATCAGGGTCATAAGACAGGCACAGGGTCGAGGGCAGGCAGAAGCAAGATCACAACGAAGTCACAGGCAGGAGGTCAATAAACACAGAAGTAACTAGAAAACACAGAAGACAAAGGCAAGGAACGTGGCAACGGCAGGCGTAGGCAAAGCTTCGCCCCGATCTAACGGCTTGCAAGTCCTTATATAGTCCTCGTGATTGGCGGCAGGTGAATTCACTTTAGGCGCGCTCCCGCGCGCCGCGGAGAGAGTGCGTGCACGCGCCAGCGGCACCAGCACGCGCGCCGGCTCGGGAGACTTGCACACGGTCATCACATTATCAGTACATTACAGAAAATAATGAACTTTATCACAATATGCTAGTGTTTTGCAAAAGGACTTCTATTAAAATTTTGAAGTTTGGGACATTAGAAACAGCAGATTTTAAATTTTTAGAAGAGGAAAAAAATGAAGATGATTTAAAAAATCAATTTTATGGTTTTGTTCAGCAGAGGGCGGTAGTGCAAAACAAATGAATGCCAACCACCAACAACAAGTTTGATTTTGACAATATACCATAAGATATGTGCGTTATACAATCCATGAGTTTGATGGAGCAGTTCCTTGTGTTAGACACAGTGCGGATCACCTCGCAGATTTACCAAAATCATACCTCCCAAAGAAATGTGTTCAAAAGAGTCGAAGGCATTATGAAAGTCAAAACAATATACAGATTTCTTCCATAATCAGCTGTTACAAAATAAGCAAAACTAAATTGACAAAAGGCAAACTGGTCGCCAATAATTAGATATTTGTCCAAATTCGTCTTTTTTGGTGTTGGGAATAAGGAGCTATCGGGCTATTATGGGTGGAAGAGTCTCAGATCCAATGCTTTCGTAATACTGTACATCGTAATACATACATACAAGTATGATGTAACAAAGCAACCAGGTCTTGAGCAAAAGATTAAAAGAATTCAGAAGTCAGTCCGTTGTTGTTCTTGAGGTTTTCAATGACTTGGACCTCCACCAAAATAATATCCTACTCGCAGTCACGTTTGTTTTCAGGAATAAAGTTCCAGTAACTATTTTACAGAAAAAGGGTATCAGAGGAATCTTACAAAACTTAGTTTTAGGTTTGTGTTTTTAAAAGTTTGCACGTAAATTAAAGTAGTAAATTTGGTAAATTCTAATAACATAAGATGGAATAGACCCATTACACTTGTAGTGTGTTTATAGTGAGATTAGTGATGTTTTGTTTTCCCATTTACAAAAAAAACCAAGTCGAGCTTTACTCATCTTCATCAGGAACGTATCTCGTGCCATAAAACTGTCCAACCGAATGTGTAAATCAATTAAATCTGATCGTTCCGTTTCCGACAAAAGATTGTAATATTATTTAGGGGTATTGTTTGAGAGATTTCGTCCTTTATTGTTTTGATTTCAGCAAATATCCTGCCAAGTTTTCTGAATTGACATCTCAGTTCTAGCTCCGCTCAGCGGCGGAGGGATCTTCAGCAAAACGAAGCCCCACCCACTGTGCAGTGACGTCATTCAAAAGTGACGGAAACCTGAAAGGTTTTGAGAAACAGCTCATAAAGACGGTTTTATTCATGTACAGATTCGCTCCGAAACCTGCTTCGTCTCACCTGAGTCATCGACAGGACTTTCCTGAATCTGGCGCTGTAAGATGCGCGTGATTAAAGAGGAACGTGATGACGCGGGAGAATATGAAGCTTCCAGAGTCTCTGAGCAACACGCTGAGGAGAAACCAGGTCCCAAAGTTCCTTACAATTATCGCCATATTGATGTCATAACGAACGAATTTGTTCTATTTAATTGATCAGAGATGCGCAAATCTTGGAAGAAGTTTTAATAGTGCATTCAGAAAAGTGTTAGCTGGATACCTTGCTCAGGTATTTTTCAAGTGTGAAAGATTCAAACGGTATTTAGATGTTTATGAACGTATCTCGAGTTAAAATCTGCCTGTATTAACATTCATTTGCATTGCTTCTACTCTGTGGTGGCACCTTTGGGCTCCACATGTTCTCTGTATGATGTGAGGCAACACACTCGCGTACCGTATTTACGTGAATAACCTAATGATATTTGACTGATCGGAATTCAAAACTTATAGTTTAATCATAAAACCGAAAGGCTACATGTACGTGTTTTCACAATGTTTTGTTTTGTTTCAGACTTGACAAGGTTGAAAGAAGAAAGTGAAGGATCATGTGACGTGGAGAATAAGCACCAGGAGCTTTTCAACGGTGTAACTGAACAGGCCCAGAGTTCCTCACACACGACAACAGAAGATGAAGAGGTGTCTGCTTTCCATCACAGTGGAGATGTTTCCTTAAAGGACAGGTCTCTGCAAACTCCATCAGAAACTCACACAAGAGAAAAACACTGTCAACTTCAATCTGAAGAACAACTCCACACAAGATCAAAGAAACACAAGTGTCCTCAGTGCAACAAGACATTTGCTTTCCTTCGTAAATTAAACACGCATCTTAGAACTCACACTGGTGAGAAACCGTTTTCATGTTCTCAGTGTAGCAAGAGTTTCTCATTGAGATCACGTCTGAATATTCACTTGAAGACTCACACTGGTGAGAAACCCTTCTCCTGCCCTCTGTGTGGGACAGGTTTTTTAACAAGTTCTCACCTGAAAGTTCACATGATGATTCACACTGGTGAGAAACCCTTCTCCTGCACTCAGTGTGGGAAGAGTTTCTCATTGAGATCACGTCTGAATGTTCACCTGAAGATTCACACTGGTGAGAAACCTTTCTCCTGTTCTCAGTGTGGGAAGAGTTTTAAAACGAGGTCAAGCCTGAATGTTCACACAAAGAGTCACACTGGTGAGAAACCCTTCTCCTGCACTCAGTGTGAGAAGAGCTTCTCCAGTAGAGCCGCCCTTGATTATCATATGAGGATTCACACTGGTGAGAAACCCTTCTTCTGTTCTCATTGTGAGAAGAGTTTCTCCAGTAGAGCCGCTCTTGATCGTCATATGAGGGTTCACACTGGTGAGAAACCCTTCTCCTGTTCTCATTGTGAGAAGAGTTTCTCCTGTAAAGGAAGTCTGAATAATCACATAAGGACTCACACTGGTGAGAAACCCTTCTCCTGTTCTCAGTGTGGGAAGAGTTTCTCACGGAGGTCACTACTGAACCATCATGTGAAGACACACACTGGTGAGAAACCCTTCTCCTGTTCTCAGTGTGGGAAGAGCTTCTCCAGTAGAGCCGCCCTTGATTATCATATGAGGATTCACACTGGTGAGAAACCCTTCTTCTGTTCTCATTGTGAGAAGAGTTTCTCCAGTAGAGCCGCTCTTGATCGTCATATGAGGGTTCACACTGGTGTGAAACCGTTCTCCTGTTCTCATTGTGAGAAGAGTTTCTCCAGTAAAGGAAATCTGAATTATCACATTAGGACTCACACTGGTGAGAAACCCTTCTCCTGTTCTCAGTGTGGGAAGAGCTTCTCTAGTAGAGCCTCCCTTGATTATCATATAAGGATTCACACTGGTGAGAAACCCTTTTTCTGTTTTCATTGTGAGAAGAGTTTCTCCAGTAGAGCCGCCCTTGATCGTCATATGAGTATTCACACTGGTGAGAGACCCTTCTCCTGTTCTCAGTGTGAGATGAGTTTCTTACAGAGGTCACATCTAAAAGCTCACATGAAGACTCACACAGGTGAGAAACCCTACTCCTGTTCTCAGTGTGAGAAGAGTTTCTTACAGAGGTCAAATCTACACCGTCATGTGAAGACACACACTCGTGAGAAATTGTTCTCTTGTACTCAGTGTGAGAAGAGTTTCACATTGAGGTCACGACTGAATGCTCACATGAAGACTCACTTAGGTGAGAAACCTTCATCTGCTTCTAGTCTGGATTGAGACACTGGTAAAAAAAAAAATCACAAGTGGGCATCCGTGTCTTGTGTAGAACTTTAATGAAGTTTTTTTTTTATGCTACGTTGTTTTGAAAGACTAACAGAATAATTATATTTTCCATGAAGGACTTTTGGAACATTCGGCAGAACACACAGCACGACCGTTTCCCAGTTTTTGACTCTTCCTGGACTCTATAAGGGAGGGTGACCTGAATGATTTAGCATCTCTGCATAATTATTTTTGCCTATTGTAATCCAAATAAACTTTGAATCTTTGTTCTCTACATTTGCTGTTTTAGTTCTGGAGCAGTGACTGTCATTCTCAGGTTCTCTGATTGAGTTTTACAAGACCGAGTACAAGTGAGTTTTACTGTGCAAGCAGGAATGATCTGACCAGAGGCATGAATGTCAGCGCGTTCATGTGAGAGTCAGTGCAGCAAATCAATAATATTTCAAGAAAACTACATCGTAATACTAATATTTTATCTTCCTGCTCGGACCGGCGATGCCATTGGTCTGGAGTTGGTCACCCATTCCAACTTATGTAATTCATGCCAGATGTGGAGAATTTTTGTGCCCATTTTAAAGGGTTTGGAAAAACGCTCCATTGATGAATTGTTCAATATCTTGATTGTTTTACTACTTGCATGCATTCAAAATAAAGCACAGTTATACTTAAAGTTGATTAAAACATGATTCAACATTTCAACTCACTGGAACCATCATGACTTATGGTATTTGAAGTTTCTTATCAAGAAATCTATATTTGTTTTTTGGTTTTAAAATTTCAGACACCATTTAAAATTTTGACTCGATTATATTTCCTCGAACAAAGGACGCTGCATTTTCGTTCTCAAAATCAGAAGCATCTCTTCTACATGAAACAAAAGGAATTGTGCTGAGAATATCCGGGGCTGTAATCCGGTCAAACCAGCCGCGTTTCCGAAAAATACGGTCAAGTAGCCACCTCGTTTTTTGTAAATATACATTATGTATACTTTTGTATAATACAATTGATTCTATAAAAAAAAAAAAGCACAATGAACACGTACAGAAACTGAAAAGAATTCTTTAGACATTGAAATCGGACTGATCATAGTATTTGTACTTATATTAGTGTATATTAGTATATTGATTGCGTGACATTATTGGGACTGCGTGAATTCAAAAGTTGCTTATATTTTTGATAACTAAGTACAAGTACAAAGAAGCAAAAACTCTAATACGTTAAAAAATATTTACAAAATGTACAAAACTTGCAAAGTGTACTCAAGTACTTTACACCTCTGCAAATCATATAACCATAACCATATAACATTTTAAAGTAACCGCATGTGTTAAATAGCAGCATGTTGCCAGTTTTTCAGCAATTTTGACCAATCTAATTTATTCATTAGATCTAATAACTAATTGATTTCAGAAAATATGTTCAATGACCAAATAATGAAGTAAGTGGCTGCAATTTGATTCCATTGAACTGGTTTGGACCAGACTTGTATGTACAGTGTGAAAAAGATCCTAAACAGTTGCGCTTGGGCCGAAACAAATCAAGTATGAAAGCGTCCCAAAATTGCCCATTTTTGGTTAGTGCCACAAATGTGATTTTCAATCGAGTTAATAGGTAGAAAAACTACAACAGGCATTTATCATACTGTAAAAATCTTCGAAAGCAGGAGCAGCCCGTTTTTTCCTTCCGTGGCCGAAATACATCAGGTTGTTCCTCTGCTCTCCAATGTAATCTTTCACAAGCAACCTTTGTGTAAGGCATCACGAGGGGCCAAATGTCACGTCCGCAGGATTGATGGTGTCTAGAGAGTTTGAAGGCCGTGACCGATGAACACAGAGCCTTAACTCTGGCTGGGTGGCGTCTCGATTTTTTTCAGTCAGACGTCTGGATGGAGGTGACGGGGAGTGATATCTGCCTTTGCAATAATTACTTCATCACTAGCAGATGCCGAGCAGAGTGCATTTTAGAACTCTTTCAAATGACTCATGCCTCCATTTACCACCAAACAGGTTGGGAAATGTCATCAGCCATGAAAATAAGCGCAATACGCCAAGGACGATGAGCGTCTGGCTGGGTTTCCGGCGGAGATCGACTGTTGCATGGGTTCCATGATTAAAGGACAAGCCACTTTGCGGCTTCCCGAGTCTTTGAGCAACGGCGAACAAAAGGAGCGGAATGATGAAATCGTTTTAGTTCGACTGGCGGCGTCGTACGTTTTTGAGCCCATTTGTTTGAGATCGTCCTGCTGTGAACTGACAATATGCCGGAAAACAAGAAAGCCCATCACACAAAAAAAAAATAACATTCATTTCGTGACGTTTTGCAAAAAACACCAGGGAGAAACGGCTTTGAATGATCTGGGAAAGTTTGATTAAATTCGTGGTTTCAAAACAACCTGAAAATCAATCACGTATGTTTCTAGGCGGGAAATTACTTGCTTAAAATTCGACGTTGTTTCAAATAATGAGACAAGCAGAAATGGTTGTGAAAGTCATTTATTTATTTATTTTTTTATTTAATTTTTTTTAAATCTTGGGATCCTAAGCAAAAATTCTTACTTCTGAATGTTTGATTCTGAAAGTGTGAAAACTCGTCCCCAGCATTCTGGTCAAGGA
Organism: Paedocypris micromegethes; assembly: GCA_028031935.1. Taxonomy (NCBI): domain Eukaryota; kingdom Metazoa; phylum Chordata; class Actinopteri; order Cypriniformes; genus Paedocypris; species Paedocypris micromegethes. The sequence goes on along the minus strand of CM051501.1, from coordinate 2,735,148 downwards.
GCTGCCAATCAAATTATCACCAGCCAATCAGAGCCAGAGGAGTGTCTGCACTGTCCCTACATGAAACTAATGCAAATCGAAACACAAAAGTCAGAATGCTAGAACAAAAAAAGAATGTTTTGAACGAAAATGTGAAGATTGCAAACTAAAAACGAAAAGCGAAACTAAAATGTGAAGCATTTCCATGTAATTTCTATATAAAATTTTGGCACCAACTGGAACTGAAGACATGCACAACTAGCTGTTTGGAGCTGGTGGATGTTGTCGAGGAGGACTTAAAGTTCCTAGTCTGTTTTCTTTTAATTAAGGATAGCTGAGCTCGAATGTGCTGTGTGGCGCAAAAAAACGCTATAAAGAAATAACAGCAACTCCTGACTGCAAAAACGCACTGTTAGCGAAATTAGCCCCTTTAGGTCGGGGGCCGTTACGTGTTCCTTAGAACTTGACGCTAATGAGCGGATGTGCTCGTTAAAAATCATGTAGCGGGCCAAACAGCTGACAAATAAGTCAATCCGCCAAACCCCGAGAACTAGCATAGCTGCGCGTTAGCCAGTAGCGGCCAACGCTTTTTGCACCAGTCCTTTTTTTGAGAACAGAGGAACCACCTCTACTTTTATTGAGAGTCATTCTATAGAGAAACATCTAATCTGGTCAACCTTATGGAATCAGATTAGTGCCAAAATATCAAACGTAAATTTTTGATAATAGAACGAAAATGCTTCACATTTACTTTTGTTTTTTTTATTATTCGTTTGCAATTTCGTTTGAGATCGCGTTTCTCACCAGCCAATCAGAGTGAGGGCTGCCCACACTGAAACTTGGGTCAGAAATCCAAACAAAAAAAAAAGTTTAAAACGAAAATGTGAAGTTTGCCAGCGAAAGATGAAAAACCAAACGTAATTGCAAGCGAAAAACAAAGCGAAAAGTAAATGTGAAGCATTTTCCTTAGTTTATTAGAAATTTACGTTTGATATTTTTGGCACATATCTGATTCCATACAACCGCTGTGGTTTGTAGCGGTCTACAACAGTACATAATATTGTACCTTGGTATGTTTATTTTTATTACGTTTAATAGTGATTTTTGTTCTTTACACCATTACTTATACATTACATTACATCATTTTTTCATTCCATTTATTTAAATTTAGACCAAAGAGAAAATTTGTGTTATTACATTGCTTGACATCCTGATTTTCATGGTTAAATATTTAAATAAAAAAACATATATATTCCGAATTGTGATCTTGTATCGTGAAAAAAAATCGTGATTCTCATGATTCTCAGTGTGAACTAAAACGAGAAGCTACAAGCATTTTTGGATGTTCTGCATTGGAGTCAAATTTGCGTTTCAAATTCAATCGTCATTGGCAGACACTGAAATAATGCTGATGCAAGATCACTAGATGGCGCCGTTGGATGGAATAGAATATAATTGGTTAAAGAATTTAGCTACATTACCAGATCCAGAGTTCATGCTCTGTCAGCGCTGATTAGACTGATCATATTAGCCAAAATGACCCAAATAATTTAACATGAAAATAAACACATTACACACACAAAGCAGAGAAGCTAAGATAAACACTCCAATTATGTACTATATATATATTATAATTTAATTATATATCAACTGTTTGCTGACCTCTGCTGCGAGACAGAAGCAAGTAGTGAGTCACCTAGCTAATGCTAACGTGCTAATTGTGCTAATTGCAGTGCTGCGGCCAATATCAACAAAACAGCGCAGTTTTATTTTTGAAAACCGAATTTGTGCAAGGAAACGGATTTGCTGAAGCATCAGCTGTGATATTTGCTTTGCTGTGAGTTATGGACGGCTCCTGCGCTAGCGGATCATTCATCGTGATTAGCCTTCAGGCTGGGCGATGTGATGTGAGTGTTTGAATAGAATTAATGGGGGACATGTCTGAAGTAAAAAGCTTTTTAATCAACAAGCCGCTCTTTCTTCGCCCCGGCTACATAAGCACCGGCGATGAGCATTGTGTGCCGGGCGCATTGTCTGTGCACTCCAAGTAATCAGGAATGAAAGGCAAACAGAAATGTCCCTAGTTTGGATGTCCGCTAACATTTAAGGCGGCTTTTGTGGGAAAGCAGGGATATTCATTCCTGTCTGGTATAGCCGTACGCCTCCTCACAGTGAGAGTCATTGTGCTAATCATCGTATCGGGTGACGACACAATGTAATAAAGTTGGCTTGAAAGGAGATGAGGTTTCTGCTGCACAATCTGACCAATTGTTTGGCTTAATCTTCAGCCTTTGGAGGAAAAACCCAACAGATCGGTGAAGTCAGACTCGGGTCATCTTGGTTTCTCATGATTTGGGCGAATATGGAAGGACGTTTCTGCCGCGCACAAAGCTATCGGCTAACCCGGTCCGCAATGTTTGGCAGTTGCTGGTGGTTTGGGTGACATCATTTGGGGTATTATGGCGGCGGGGGGGAAGAAATCCGAACTTGATCGGTTGCTGGGCGTGAAGTTTGGCTGGGAAGGGAGGGAGGAAGAAAATCTGCCCAGTGGTCACAAAAACGAGAAAATAGAATTGGTCTTAGATAAAGAGTAGACGAGCTGTTGAAATGTAATTATGGGTTGTTGTATTCGTGACCCAAGGTTGAGGCCTAGTCGGGGTCTTTATGCTTTATGTTTGATTGTTCTCAATGTTGGTTTCCTCTCGGTCACCCTCAGTTCTAAAACTTGAATTAAGGGACTTAAAGCTTACAAAAAAAATCGCATTCTTTAACTTTTGTAGTATTCAGCACACAATATTGACATTATATCACTAAAATAAAACAGAATAAACACTCTAAATCACACAACAGAAACGTACAACATCCTTGTGAAAGAATTACATCACCCCTATAAAAACACAAACTGCAACTAAAATCTGCCGTAACGTAAAATGCAGTTATATTAAACAATCGGGAAAATATTTAAAAGACCATTTACATGTGTCTTTAACTAATAAATGTGTGTTTATACATTTTATACATATAATATAGTTATTGTTCATTTATTTCAATCTTTTTTGTCTTCTTTAGGCTATATATAAGACTATTTTCACAATATGCATGTATATTAAAAACATTTAAATTTTGTATTTAAATATACTTAAGAATGTTTCACGTATATGTGAATGCATTTCTTCCCCATATGGAACACTTTATTTATTGTCCTTTTTTGACCACATAGATACTGTAAATATAAGGAGAGTGCTGTTGCATACCTTTATCATTTGCTCATTTTCCAAACATAATACATTGCTCATAGAACAAACATAATACAATGAACCAAGGAATAGTTGAGAAAAAAACTTTAGGCGGATCACAACTTCCTTCCATCCATTCATCCATTTTCTCCTACTTACTCCATTTCTGGGTCACCGGGAGCTCTGTAACATCACTATATCACTGTTTACTGAAAATGTTTATTGTTTACTCTCATTGTATATTTGATACATTTTCTAAATAAATTCATTGTAACCAAGTGATGCAACGACAAAAAAAGCATTCTATTCCATTCTTATCTATTCTATTCTCTCTGAGGTGCCTGCGCTGCCCACTGCTCCACCCCGCCTCGCCAACTAAATTCAAATTTTATTTGTCACATACCAATTATACGTGGTACAACATGTAGTGAAATGTGTTTTTACCTTGCTCCAGCATTTAAACATAGGGATGGGGCAGGTACAATAAAAAGATAAAGAATAGAAATACGATAAAACTACGTACGTAATTGAACCCTGCCAAAAGTTGTCCACTACTGATATTAACCAACCCTGGTGGGGGCAGTTTGGGAGAGGAACACAAACCTGGCGGGTGTGGGTGTGGTTGACCTTCTAAAGGTGAGAAGTGAAGACGGAGGCTTGGCAGGAAGTGAGTGAACAGCTGCTGTAAGACGGAGGGGACGGCGTCAGTAATGGGACCCCCGGGACGCCTTTGCCAAAACATACAGCCATCATCACCCACACGAGCTCTCGCCGCCGGACCACAAATACCACTCGCCCTCCTCCATCGCTTAGAACCCATCGGAGCGAGTCGATAATATTCAGTGTGGCTTTATTGACAATCTGTCTGTTTGTTTGTTTGTTTGTCTGTCAGTTCATCTACCTACTTGTTTTGTTTTTTTCTGTATGTCTGTCCGTCTTTCCATCCGTCTCTCTGTCTAATCGTTTATCTAGAGATCTATCTGTCAGTTCATCTTACTGACCTACTTGTTCAGTTTTTTTTGACTGTCTGTCTGTCTATCCATCCATCTCTCTGTCTCTATGTCTATTCGTTGATATCTTTATCTACCTGTCTATCTTTCACTTTATCTGCCTACTTACCTATTTTAAATCTATCTGTCAGTCTATCTATTCATCTAACTGTCTGTCTGTCTGTCTGTCTGTCTTTTTGTTTGTCTGTCAGTTCATCTACCTACTTGTTCTGTTTTTTTTTGACTGTCTGTCTGTCTGTCTATCCATCCGTCTCTCTGTCTGTATGTCTATTCGTTGATATCTTTATCTACCTGTCTATCTTTCACTTCATCTGCCTACTTACCTATTTTATATCTATCTGTCACTCTATCTATTCATCTAACTGTCTGTCTGTCTGTCTATTCGTTTTTCAGTTCATCTACCTACTTACCTACTTGTCTGTCCATCTATCCATTCTTCTCTCTGTCTGTTCGTGGACATCTTTATCTAGCGGTCTGTCTTTCTACCTACTTATCCATTTCATATCAATCTATCAGTCTATCTTTTCATCTAACTGCCTGTCTGTCTATATTATTCCCACCCACCCATCACTATTTTAAAGTCAGTCATTATTTGTCTTAGTTCTATCAACATGGATGATGAAGAAAAACAACAAAGAAACAAAATTCACTTTAGATTGGATTCCAATTGATTTATAGTGAAAAATGTAGCAATTTTGGGTCTGGCGCTTCATCAGCAGCTACAAGTTTTTTGTTTGTTCGAATGAAATTAAAGAGCCCGTTCCTGTTTTTTTCTCCACAAAAAAGCGTCTAAAATTTACATCCCGGCCTTTTTAATTTCCCGTTAAATTGCCTCGGTCACAAAGCGCCGTTGTAATAAAGCAAGCCTCGCCGCTCCATCGGGGACCAGAAGCAGCCGCTCCCTCGCTCTTTAATTAAAAATCCAGAATACTGCTTCGCTATTCATGAAGCTCCGAGAGGAACTAATATGATGCTTTTTGGTGTCATTACGTTCCTCGTGTTGTTCTGTGCAAAGTCATGGAACAAAGCGCATCCGCACAGAAGCCGGCGGAAGTCGAGAGAATCTTTTTCCATGTGGTTTCTAGTCCATTAGCTCTCCGTTTCATTTAGGGCCTCGTCTAATGAATGTTGACACTGTGTCCACTTTCAATCCGCAGCCTTTCTCCGTGAGGTCGGACGCATCCCTGCTTGAGATTCCGTCGATACGATCGCCTCGCACGCCACATCGGACACGTGTTGGCTTTGATATTAGGCTCCTGTTTATAATGTAGCAGGATCTGTTTGTTTTGTTTGGTGCGAACTGAGGCTAATCCACCTGGAGAAGGTTCCACTGCTTCCACCTGCTGCCTTTCACTGCTTTACTACAACCCGCACAAACACCACCAACGCCTCTAGGTCAGAGGAAGAGTCCATCCATCTATCCATCCATCCATCTATCTGTCTGTCTGTCCATAGGTCCGTTTATCCATCCATCCATCCATCCAACTGTCTATTTATCTATCTGTCCATCATCTGTCTGATTTTTTTGATTTTCTACTTTTGTCCATCCATCCATCATCCATCCAACTGTTTGTCTGTCTGTCTGTTTATCTCTCCATCAATTAGTCTGTCCATCACCTGTCTGTCTGATTTTTAGTTTTTCCATTCCTGTTCATCCATCCATCCATCCATCCTTTCATCCATCTCTCTGTCTGTCTATCTATCTCTATCTCCCATTCTCTCTCTCTCTCTCTCTCTATCTATCTGTCTGTCTGTCCTTACGTCAGGTCATCTATCTATCTATCTATCTATCTGTCTGTCTGTCTGTCTGTCTGTCTGTCTGTCTGTCTGTCTGTCTGTCTGTCTGTCTGTCTATCTATCTATCTATCTATCTATCTATCTGTCTGTCTGTCTGTCTGTCTGTCTATCCATCTGTCCATACGTCCATTCATCCATCCATTTAACTGTTTGTCTGTCTACTTACAATATCTATAGGTCAGTCCATCATTTGTCTGTCTGATTTTTTTGATTTTCTACTTTTGTCCATCCATCCATCATCCATCCAACTGTTTGTCTGTCTGTCGGTTTATCTCTCTATCAATTAGTCTGTCCATCACCTGTATGTCTGATTTTTTTGTTTTACTTTTGTCCATCCACTCATTATCCATTCATACATTCATCCACTCATCAATCAATTCAACCGTTTGTCTGTCTGTCTGTCTGTTTGTTTATCTCTATCAATTTGTCTGTCTATCAGCTGATTTTTAGTTTTTCCATTCCTGATCATCCATCCATCATCAATCCATCAATTCCTCCATCCATCCATCTGTCTGTCTGTCTGTCTGTCTATCTCCATATCTCTCTCCTCTCTCTCTCTCTCTCTCTCTCTCTCTCTCTCAGTATGTATGTCCGGGAGTCAGTCAGTTCATCTACCTACTTAATATCTATCTGTCATTCTGTCTTTTACAGTCTGCCGTTATTGTTTCATTTATCATTTCATAAACAAGTCCATGCATTTAATCTCTCTGCTTATAAAATCCTCTCTGTCCTTTTCCATTCACCCGTCTCATTTAGCTCAATCATCAATCCATCAATTCCTCCATCCATCCATCTGTCTGTCTGTCTATCTCCATATCTCTCTCTCTCTCTCTCTCTCTCTCTCTCTCTCTCTCTCTCTCTCTCAGTATGTATGTCCGGGAGTCAGTCAGTTCATCTACCTACTTAATATCTATCTGTCATTCTGTCTTTTACAGTCTGCCGTTATTGTTTCATTTATCATTTCATAAACAAGTCCATGCATTTAATCTCTCTGCTTATAAAATCCTCTCTGTCCTTTTCCATTCACCCGTCTCATTTAGCTCAATCATTTGTTCCTCAACCTCTCTATTATCATCCATCCATTGCTCCGTCTCTGTCTTATTTTAACCCATTCATCGATCCCTCCATATCTTTCTATACATCACATCACTCATTTTTTCCCTCTGTAGGTCCATCTATCTATACAAACCACACTCTTTCACCATCCATTATACACTCACTCTGTCTTTTCTCTCGTTCTCTGTCTCTTTCCACACTCTTGACCTCATCCCAGCCCCCCGACGTCATGTGACCCTGTCTATTATAGTGCGAAACTGCTCACGTTTCCCGTGTCACCGAGGTGCCGGAGGTTCTAAGACTCCCAGGAAGACCTCAAAGCCTTTAATGATCACAGCGGAGAAGCAAATGAGTCAAGGGCCATTTTAAAAGCTCTTAACCTCTAATTATGTTGGAGGTGAACCGGTGGACAATCGCACCGCCGTGGTCATTTGAAGCCGCGGGGCCTTCGGTGTCGCGGCAGAATTCGTCTCCTTGATAGGACACAATGATGTCGACAATTCCCCGAACTGAGATAAAACCGCAAGACTAATGATTACCACCTGCTGACCCCGTGATACTGATGAGAAAGGCTTTCTGTGGACCGCTGTTCTTTAATAAAAGATCTGAAGGGCTCTGAAGATCCACAGCGTGACTGACGGATCCTTCAATGGATCGTGCGCACGTGTCTTTGCGTTTAAACGACGCCAAGCGGACGTGGCAGGCGTCTCTTTGTGCATAGCAATGTGCTTTTTGCTTCTCTGAGTCCTAGATAGGGGGTTTCCCAGAAGCAGGGGAGTGAGGGACTTCAGTACTTTGTTACTTTACTTAAGTATGTTTTTGGCTACTTTGTATCAAAACTCTAAGCAACTTTTACTCTCTACTCCACTGCATTTTACTCTCTACTCTACTGATTGAGTAGCTGTACTTTTCACTTTTCGCTGGACAATCATCCATAGCCTTATTTGAATTAAATATTTTATTTTGTCGAAAATAGAACGTCTCTTACAAGATGTCAGCTTTGTTTACCGCGGACATCAAAAATAAGTGCTTTTAAAAATTCACTGTCCGATTTGAGGAAACACATTGAATCTATTTAATGTTTAAGTGATTTTTTTTGTCAAGTTAAACTATACAGATCTTCCCTGACTCTACAGTGGTATTTGTAAGCGTAATGTTACGAATATTAACGTGGCAAAACCCACTGTGACATGGCTATATTTTCGCCAAATTTGTTGTGTGCAACGTAAATAAATGAGTCGGTGAAATTATACATTCTGCATAAAGTACATTTAGCTGTGAGTTTGTGAAGTGCTTTTCATTGAATTTAAACGTAGTTTATTAAATGCACTGCATCTCTTTGTATAACTGTAATGCGGAGAAACTGTCCTAATCACTTGAGAAGCAACTCAAACTAGACCTTGAATACTCAGAACAGGAAGAATGTGTTTTACAAATTTTATTATATAATATATAACTGTATTTTATATATATATATATATATATATATATATATATATATATATATCATTTACACATTTGAATTTTATTTTATGTCTACTTATTTTTTCTCATTTTTCTTATTTTACTTTGTTCTACCATTTTTAGAACATTGAGGTTAAATTCCATTTCTGTATTAGAAAACAATAAGAGTTTGTTTTCACATTTCTTTTTTTTTTGCCCATATTGAGAATGAATAAAATACTTCTTAAAACTTAAGCTCTTTTAAAATTGGATACTTTGCTAGTTTGACTAAAGTATTAAAATTGGATACTTTGCTAGTTTGACTAGTTAAACTTGATTAGTTTTTCTGATATTACAGAAAATATCTGTACTTTTACTCAAGTATGGCTGTCCGGTACTCTTTACACCTCTGCCCAGAAGCTAGTTGACATACAACACGAGAAAAGTGGTCAAGTTTATCAAAAAAAAAACCCACCAGAAAAGCACAACTCAAACGGGCCCAGGACAGAGCCTTGCATTTACTCCCCAGTGTAGAAACGGCGTAGGTAGAGTATCACAGCCCGAAATATCAAAACGTAACAATAAACCTACAAGATAGGAAACCCTGATACCGCATATTAAACGTGTCCTTTAGGCGAAATGCAAAGTGACTAATTTGAATGGGCAGGAAGGAAATTGGTTTATATTCAAATATGCTTGAGTGAAAGGAGATTAGAATACAATACATATTCAAATGCTAATGTGGCACATTTGTCTGTGAGGCAGTGGTCCGTACGATTTGACTCTCCCCTCGACATAACAAGTGCTAACTCAGGCAGGAGATTAGCAAGTGGAGTGTTTGTGTGTGTGTGTGTGTGTGTGTGAGCCGCTCTAGGTTTCAACGTGTCGCAGACGTCTGCTTGAAGCTGGAGCCGCGAATACAATTACACAGGGCTTGCATTCAGCGAATTATCAAAGCTCAGGCAGCGAGAATGCTGGGTAATGAGGGCGATTAAACCAGCACGCAGGTGTGGCGAGGGTCTGTGCTCGTGAGCGCTTCCTGCTGGAAATGCACATGCACACGCTGTGAATCACGTGACTTACTCCTCGAAATACAGGAGCCATCGCACGAGCGGCGAATACTGCAAACTGTGTGAGAATATGAATATGCATGAGAATATCGCTGGAGGAGAGACTTCTAAAACTAGTTCTAAAACACAATAAAAAGCTTCTTAATATTATGAATACCGTAGATAAATACAAACTTTATTTATATATACCGTGTTTCCGCGAATATAAGCACCCCCCTTTATTTTTCAGGCACAAAATAAAAATTCAATTAGTTTTTTTCTTTTTCATTTTTGGGTAAAATCTTTTCAAGAAATTACGCTAATTTTTAGAATACTATTTTTAATTTCTTAAACAAACCTAACTTGTGACTTCTATAACGTCAAAGTTGTTTTACTTAGAAATAATAAAAATATTATACATGTACATGTGTTTTGTTGTATTTACGCTTTACAAATTAATGTTATTCATACATTAACAAGATTATATAAGACTATTAATAACAACGTTACAGTAATAATAAACATGTAAATACAAGGTTTAGACGTGTCCAGTATGAATTCACTTGAAGAACAAACAAGCTTTTATTTTGCATTCTGCATTCCGACTCTGCGTTTCTAAGGGAATCACCGCCAATGAGATCTATGACATCCCGGCGAATAACACAATCATGTGACATGTGCTCTTGAAATATGGAAGAGCCGATTGGGGCAACAACACGTCAGGAACTCATTCAGCCAGGTAGCTGAAGACATTCTATTCCACTTTCCGGAAACGAGCTTTAAAAGCACACGGAGGCCGAGATATTCCCCAGCGGAAGCGGAGCTCAGCTGCCTCGCCGCTCTCTCTCTCTCTCTCTCTCTCTCTCTGAACTCTCCATGGTGCTGAAATCCAACGTCAGTCTGGAGCTACTGTGTTTGGAACAAAGCGCCCGGGGAAACCATGTGGGTTTGAGGTTCAGATCAAGCCTTTTCCTGCTCTCTGGATCTGAGCGGTGACAGAAGAACAGAGGCCAGATGGGGTCCTCACACTCGTTTCACACGTTTAAAGCCTCAAAGTTCACGTAATGGTGTAAACAGATCGATTTCCAGGAGTGTTGAGTAGCCAACACTTTGCGTGAAACATGCAAATGCATTAGGAGTTTTGGAAAAAACAAGAATTGAAACCAGAAACTGCTTCAATTTAGATGAACCAGCAATTGAAGTTAGAGATAAGACGTTTCCCATTTCCCTACTCTCGGCTATCGGCGCAGATAAATCGTAATTGGCAGAGAAACACAATGCGATTAATTTGTTCTTATTGTTAATGGGTGCTGTAATTTAGATTATTATTTCCAGTTTTACTCGACTGAGGATGACTTTCAAAGGAAGTAAAAGGCATGTTATTTTTCTGGCACACGGCCCTGAGAAAATATTGTAACGTCGGCATAAACAACTAGTTTTTCTCATCAGTGACCAAAGTCATTTTTGCACCAATTCTTCAAGCTCTTCTATATGCAAATGAGCTGCTGCGGCACCTTGAAATCGTTCGATTCGCACTTGGCGAGAGGCAGATATATTCGATTTCTCAATATTTATTTCCTCCTAATTGGCTAATGTGTTTTTTATAACCATTGGTTGATTTGTGGTGAGAGAACCAACTATGTTTTATTTGAGACATTTACAATGCAGTCTGTTTAATATGTCAAAAAGTCAATACTTTGAAAAAAGTTAATAGGACACAAAAGGAGTTATAATAAGTCGAATTAAACTGGATGCAGTAAAAAGAGAGTAGAACAGCAATGAGATGCTTTGAGTAGAGAATTTAAATCCCTTCCTTAGAGTAAAACTTTATTTTGTTTTTAAACATGCATAAAAAAAAACCCAGTTACATCAAAAAGTGAATATAAAGTGATTAAACATGTTATCTAATTGGAACCATGAGATAACATGGTCGCGCACTTATGTCATTCGAAGTTTCTTTTCCAAAAAAAAAAGAAATCTACCAATATTTGTTTTTTTTTTTTAATTTCAGACACCTTTTTAAAATTAGACTTGATTATTTATCCTAGAACAAAGAAGGTTCTATAGCTTGAAATGAAAAGAAACAGCAATTCCGTTCTCAAAATCAGAAGCATCTGCTCCTTCGTTTTTCTCGTTGCTCCTCGTTTTTCGTTGCGCTCCTGATTCTGTTATTACGTGTAGCATGTATAATATGCTGAGCATCTCTTCTTTTACGGTTCATTATAAAGCGCTTACACTATGATGACCGCTGAAACGGGATGTTTTATTGAGCTTTACATTTAGAGGACGCAGTGTTGGGGGTTGAGGACCATGGCTATAGAAAACCACTGCGCTCAGGATGTCAGTAAAACGTAATTGTAATCAATTCACCGTGTTAATTATCATTGTTGTGCCATTGTGGCTTTATTTGAAAGAGCCTCCCGCCCCCCCCGCTGCTCACACGAGGAATAGCGCTGTTTACAAGGCAACAAAACCCAACATGCAGGATTGTGTCCCAGTCCCTCGCTGCAATTAATGCGTAATTTGGCAATATTTCAACCTCGGCGGAACGGTTTAAGAACAAGCCGTGAGCAATCTGTTTACCGGGGGTTCTAAAGCAGGTATTTCAGCGCCAGTGTGGTAACCAACATGTCTGGCTTGCTCGGATTAACCAGGCTTTCTGTGCTTCCTCCTGCCTTGTTTCATCACCACTTCATTGTGTCGGTACCAAAACGGCTCGGGTGTAAAAACGGTTTGGGGCGGCGACTAAAGATGACGTCACACCCCGGTTACAGCACTCGGAACAAGCACTTATCAGAGATGCCCGTGTCACGGAGATGACCAATCATTGAGTAAATTTTTGACTATATAAAGCCTTTATTTATGGGTTCTCCTCAGGTTTTTTTCCTCATTTTTTTACCTGGCCACTGTCGCATATGTGCTTGCTCACTGGACATAGTCATAGCCATTATCTCAACACCAACTAATGAATAAAAAGCAACAATCCTTTTACCTTTTCACACGTGCGCGTTGAGACAGTTAAAATGGTGAAAAGCACCCTACAAATGCTCAGAACTTGAACATGGTGTGCAGTCTGTTTTGATTTTAAATGTTCGTTTTACACATCGATGACTGTAATCAGTCATATTGACAGCTATAATAGAAATCAGCGTCATACAGTTCTACGCATTAGGGTGTTTAAGTTACACACTACGGAAATACAGAACCACTTCAGATTTAACATTTGATTGCAACGGTTATATGTCCCTTATTATATTTCTCTTTTATTCTATCTTACACGTCATCGTGCAAACTTACAACCAATCAAATAGTGCCACGTCATCATTAGTCGCCAATTTTTACACCTGAGCCGTTTTGGTTGGGCTGATTGCGATGGAATCGGACTGCTAAGACAGAGACGTCGAGGAGTTTAAAAGCGAGCGAGGGTGGGAAATGAATGAGGAATGATAGAGAATCAAATTAGAATGCAGAGTAAAGAAAGTCGAAAGGCTTCTGGAAAGCAACGCTGGTAGGCCAATAAATCTCGTTTGAAGCTCAGCGAATGAGAAAAGCCGAGTGACGTGGCGTAACAAACAGCAGTGTTTATTACAGAAATGACTCCCCGGGTCTTTAGTTATACATCCATCCTTCTGCAGATAAACACGTATGGATACGGGATCACTCGTGCAAACACACGCTCACCAGCTTCTATCCTCTCGGAGCGCTGTTTGCTTTTTCAACTCCCGCTTTTGACTGAATCTGTCTGGATCAGCAAGTCGGAGGTATTTTTAGTCTCTCACAACAGGAAATTGTGCCGCTGCCTGTTTGTCATTCCCCGTATGACGAGGGGAACGAGGACATTAAACGGGCTGGAGATCCGAGGTTTGAGTCCAGCGTAGTCGCGGAAGATCTTACGTCTTCATCGGGAGGTTTACAGTCAAAACAATAAGATGAAAGTAGACAATAAAACAAAATAGACAAATAATAAAGATAATAATAATACAAATAATAATAATATAATCCCAAGAATAAATTGACCATCTGGCCAACACAAAGTGTGTCGATTGCAGCTGTACCACTAGGGGCGTTATATCTAAATTTTAATTCATAGTAACATTTTTTTTTACAGTTTTTTTTTTTAATTTACAGTTTTATTGTTATTATTTTAAGATACATTGTAACAATGCAAACCTTTTCATTATACTACTTTGTTAGGTTTTTATAAATGGAGATCAGTCGACTACAAATGATTTCTAAATTTATAGCGCTTCCCTCCCTCCTAGTTAACAAAAATAGAGTCTTCAGAAAACAATGCTGCATGATGTGACGGATTGGTCAAATTCGCAGTGATTGGATGAAATTGCAATGTAGCGAATAAATTGCAGGGTTTTGCTGAATTGCCGTGAATTGGCGTGATCGTGCAATCGCGAAATCCTGGAGGGACTGAATTATCGTGCAATATAATTCGAATCTATTGTAGGCCAATTTTGTATCGTTTATATCGCGAATCGTTTACATCGCCCATTCCTACCGGAGACCCAGAAGAAAGCCAAGCAAACACACAGAGAACATGCAAACAGGAAATTGTGCCGCTGCCTGTTTGTCATTCCCCGTATGACAAGAGGAACCAGGCCATTAAACGGGCTGGAGATCCGAGGTTTGAGTCCAGCGTAGTGGCGGAATTAGCCGCGTGATCTTACGTCTTCATGGGGAGGTTTACAGAGTAATGAGCACGTGTCTCCCGGCATTCACACGTGGCATTTCCGCGCCGTCTCCAGTCACCCGGCGAATCATCTTTATGGAAATCAGATTTCATCTCATTCGGCGAAAGGCTAATGCGACGCGACCCGAGCTGGAGCGCATGACGCACTTTTAATTTGTCAAACATGCGCGGGCACGTGTGTAACGCGCCGCCGTCACGGACCTGCTGCTAACAGCCGGTGTCACGGGCATTGGACTCGGTCCGGAGGGCATGTTGGTCAGAATCTCTAATTGCAGATAATGTGACTAATCTCCATCTGTGCGACTTCCCGAGAAGTGGGATTGTACGGTGAGGACCGGTCCGTCTGAAGTAAGTGGCGCATGACAAGTGAAGCAATAACTGCAATCAGGGAACAGAGCAGGATGGTGGCGTAATTGCCGTAAGTAACGTGAAATCGTTCTGTCCCAGATGTGATTTTTCACGTTCGCTACATTTACAGTAATCGGGGGCAAAAACTGCAACTAATGTTTCACAGACTGTTTTTTTTTTTTGCGTTTAACTGGCTACAATCTCGGCATCGCCAACTGTGATGGTTGATGACTCTATAGTCTCGGATTCACTAGAGCACGTGTTTTGGACAGGAACCTGATTGAAAACCACATCAGATGCAGAACATGCAAATTTTATACAGAAAGACCTGATTGGGCCTCAAACTCGGCCCTCTGCAAAAAAATCCACCGTGGTACCCATCAGGTGCTGGGAAAAAGAATTGTATTTGTAACAAATACATGAACAAATTACTGAAATACACTACTTAGAAAATCATGAACAATTCTGGATTTTCACTTTTTGTGGTATGTGCATTCTATAAATGCTTATCTGATAAAAAAAGTTAAATTGCTTTTGCTTTTGACAACTCTGCTTGTATTTACACCGCCCGGGGCAAATTGACCTGTAACACAAAAAATGTGATTTTTTTGTTCAACATAATATGAAGGTTAAAGCAGTAAAAAGTGGGTTTTTGTGTGTAAAGTTTCATGTCAAAGAGTCAAATAAGCTTTGACTCTTTGACATGAAATTTCCCACACAAAAGCCCAACCGGGCCTCGAACTTGGTGGCCAAACTGGTCCTTGCTTGTGGTCTTCTCCCTGTGTTTAAAGAGGAATCGGAGTAGAAAACATTTGACCGTGAGTGAAAGTGTAATTGTGTGTGCTGCTCTGTGATTGGTCGGCCCCCAATCTAGGGTGTATTGGCACCCGGCAACCCAGAGATGGAAGAAGCATATGCTATTCTTGGGTCTCAAACCCACATCCTTTGCTAAATCAGCCGCATGAATCAATTGTAAGAAAGTGGTTTTCAGTCAAACGTTGGACGAGACCCATCAACAAACTCACATTGACATTGACGGAATTCGCCCTCTGAGCGACAAAAGCGTGCATATTTCCAACCTTGTCACGCCGTTTGTCGCCATTTGTCATTTAAGCACGCCGGCATGCGGAATGAGCGGATGCCTTGGAGAAACGCTAATCTAATCAAGGACGGTCACACACAACAAGTCGCCTTCCATTCTCAAAGCCTCCGGAATCCTCCGGGCAGAACTAACCGGGCACCCATGGGTGGGTGACTTCCTCTTCTGCAGGCAAACAACCAGCGGTAAACGGATTACCAGCCGACTGCAAGGTTCCCTGCCATTTTATTACCATTAATGCGGGAAGAAATGGTTAATGAAGTGTTTGTGCTCCGCAACTCTCTCTCCGCGTCCGCCGGGGCCGAGCGAGCAGGACTCATTTTCTGGGAGAGTGGATATTAATTTGCATTAGCCTGTGGGTGAACAGAAAGCCAGCGCCTGAAGAAAAAGTAGAAGGCAGGAGGGATGACCATTAATCCTGCGTTGCCCCTGACGTCGCTCCCATTTGGGGGAAGGAACAAGATTCATGACTGTACTTAATGCCCTCATTTCGCCAGACAAAAAAAGAAAAGAGTCAGACAAGTGATCAGCGTCGTTTGCCTGAGCGCCGGTGTTCTTCCCGACAGTTATCACGCCGGACGCTCTTCATCTCCGACAGCAGCGTGACGCGTATCGCCGGCTCCCATTCATCCTCATTTATGCTTTTAGCCCGATACGTGTTATTAACGTAGCTGACAAAAACCGATGTGTGTGCAGATGCAGTCCCTCTCACTGCCACTAGAGGCGCAATACTATGATAATATCATAATAATGATAATTAATTTCAATGATTCGCCACTTTTTGAGACCCTCGAGGTATATTAGTTTATGTCTTAATATTTTTCATAGATTATTTTTTTTATTTCATGTTATTACGGTATGTTCGTTTTTTGTCAGTTCCTCTGTCTTAAATTACGGACAGATTTTTCTCATGAAGTCTTAAGCAAACGAGCATCAGAATTTGCTGAATCTCAATATGTGAAAGTCATTGGACATGTTGAACCTTAATTAAGAAAACATCTAATCAAAACCACCCCCATCAAAATAATAATATGAAAGTAGACATTAAGCGATAATAAATAGACTAATAATTAAAGTTAATAATAAAAATACAAATAATAAAAATAATATATTCCCACAAATAAAATGACCACCTGGCCGACACAAAGTGCGTCGATTGCAGCTGTACCACTAAAAGTTATTTCAAAATTTGAATTCTTAGTAACTTATTATTATTATTATTATTATTATTATTATATTTTTATAATAATTATTATAAATTAAGTTATTTATATTAATATATTAATTAAGTTATTTTATATAATTTCATTAAGTTATTATTTTAAGATACATTGTAACAATGCAAACATTTTGTTATACTACTTTGTTAGATTTTTATAAATGGAGATCGGTCAACAAGTGAACTTTAAATTTGTAGCCCTTCCCTCCCTCCTAGTTTACAAAATAAACGTAATATGTGTCTCAGTTAGAGGAAACTGGAGACCCAGAAGAAAGCCAAAAGAAACTGGAGACCCAGAAGAAAGTCTAAGCAAACTGGAGACCCAGAAGAAAGCCAAGCAAACACAGAGAGAACATGCAAACATGTATCAATGGGTCGTTCTTGGTGTGAGCCAACAGCGCCACACACTACGGCACCAGATTTTTTTTTTTTTTACATTTTTGGATAAAAAAAAAACAATAATTTGCTGCAGAAATCATCTCCGTGGGCATAAATTCCTCCCGCGGCTCAGCAATCAACGTGCGGCAGGAAATGCCTCAGCTGGCAGCTGCAGCCCCCCCTCCATCACCACGCATCACATACGCTGAGCCGCTCAAAACACGTCTTTACGCTGAAGTTGAGTTCACCAAAAAACGCAGCCTTGGCCTATGACTGACTTATGTATAGCACACGAGTCGTCACTCGGTCAATTATTGTTGTGAACATGAGCTGGAGAAGTTGCGGCTAGAGGGATCAGTGGGCGATGACAACAGAGAGTAACTCCGCCTCCTCTTCTTATCTTCAAGTGTTCAATCACGTAGTTTGATTAGCTTCCGCTTTCAAAGTGCTGTCAAAGTTAACGCGTTACTGCATGTGATTAATTTTAAATGTTGTTAAATTAGTTTAATTGGTTTTAACGCGTTGACACAAGTAAATTACACCTGCAATTTACTTGCTTGTCAGTATTCTCTGTCGGATTAAAGTTTATTTTTACTTACACTTACATGTAAAAATAGACATTCTAAGCTTTATGTAGACATATGTTTCGTGTTTGTGTGACAATAAGTATTTATGCAAAACGCGCTTCACGTGTTAGTTTTAATATTATTATTATTTTTTACACAAAACACAACGACCTGTTTTCATTAAGTGTAACGAAAAACAAGTACTTTCAATTGATGCATAACAGTGTGTTTCCCTATGCAATGATCTTGAAAAAAGTGTGACTCATAGAAAATATGTTGCAAATTGAAGTCTACAGAATTTTATTACAGTATCTAAACGAGTGTTTATTTAGTGTTGAGTTTACATTCATTTACATATTACACAATATCCAATATTACAAGCTTCAGTCATTTTATTGCGATTAATTGCAATTAATTTGGTTAGGGAAGCGCGATTAATTAGTGTAAAAATTAATCGTTTTGACAGCCCTAATTTTCATATATCTTTATACTTCATTAATACGGTCGCTGTAAGACAAAATAAGACACAAAACCTGGAGAAACAAACATTCAGTTTGACTGGTCTGTAACCAGTTACCGACTTTTAAAATATTTTAAATAGCAATTTAAATTTGACGCCAAATTTAAATGGCCAAGTCAGAGGAAGTGACATTTTAGCATTTTGCACTTAAAAAAACATATTTTTGTCAAAACCAATAGATAATAAATTGATCGTTTTTTTCACACTTATTTTGTTAACACAATAGGTAAACGCATCGAAATAGGTAAAAGTATTTATGTTTTGTGCTGATTATTGTATCGGATTTGTATCGGTATCGGTTAGAACTGAGGGCTGCTATATCGATATCGCGTCGGAAGTTAAAATGTTGTATCGAGAACATCAGGAAAAATCCCACGCCATCTGACGGCTCTCGTTTGCTCAGTCAGCGCTTTCAGACCGACCGCTGTGTTTCTCACAACGTCAGGCCGTTTGTAGCAATCTTTTCCCGCCAGGACAAAAAAAAAACAAGAATTTCATTTTACCACCCAGAATGATGTGTAAGCGTAAATGTTTAATACAGAGCTCTCCTGCATTATACAAGCCGCGTCAGCGAGACTCTGTCACTACACCGCGCGGGAAATGCGCGCCTGAGATAAATATCAGTAATGGCATCCAATCACAGGAGGAGAGGGATATGAGTGTGTAAATCAAGGCCGTACAGTGACCTAATGTGGGGGAAAAGAACGGAAGTTTACGTTAACTCAGTGCATGCGGACGTCGTAATGTACGAGACACACCAGCCGCGGTACATAAAATTTTCAATGTTATTTTTACACCGTAGTCTAATTCGGGTCAATTTACTTGGACGCGTAGTTTTTCTTCGCACCCGTAGAAGCATTAAGAGCAAAAGTCTTACGGAGAAGGGAATGACGCCAGCTTGGTTTGTTCCCAAGATCCGGCGTTCCGACTAACAATGAGCCTGATTTACACCGTCATGGCGGTATACAGAGGCAAAGCAGAACTTTTACCCTGAGTTACATTGACATTTAGCGGATATTTTTATCCCGAGTCACTTACATTGCATTAGCGTCAGACACTCAACCAACTTTTTTTTTCGCTGGGAATCGAACCCACAACTTAGTAGTAGCGAACAGCAGCTCAATTGAGCTCTTACTTTTTAAATCATTTAATTAAAAAAAAATGTATTCACTGTATTTCTTTAAACTTCCCTTTCCAAAATAAAAATGAAACGTGTTCTTCCGGTTTTGTGCTTTTTGTTGAAAATGTATATTCAGCCGTTCAGTTTATGTTACAAATTCAATACAAACTTATTCTGCCTCAAGTGTGTGTGTGTGTGTGTGTGTGTGTGTGTGTGTGTGTGTGTGTGTGTGTGTGTGTGTGTGTGTGTGTGTGTGTGTGTGCGTGTGTCATTGACCAGCATCTTCATGTACATGTTGCATCAATTTGTACCTGGATAAAAAAAATATTTTTATAAAAATAACCACAATAAAAAATAAAAAATGTATGTTTATTGTTATTTTTATTTATTGTTATTTCCGGCCTGTTAACTAAAAGACCAACAGGGATCAGGTCTGGTACACGGGAAAATGTGAGTCATTTAGGATTATTACAGATTCTGAATGGTTTTGATTGTTTAGAAATTGTTTCAAAGTATTTTCATGAACTTTTTAAACGCACTGAAACGCGTATTTTCAATCTACCGCTCTTCATTTCCCACAACTCCTGATTTGTGTCAGGTAAAGTGTGTGCGTGTGTGTGTGCGTGCGTGTGTTATCAAACGTACCTCCATTTTTCAAATTCAGTTTATAAGCTGGTTAAACGCAGCTGCAGCCCGAGAATAACCCAACACGATCAGGAGATAAATGCATCGTTTTGTGTTTCCTCTTCCGCCCTTCTGTTCCCGCCGCGCTTTACGCGGGAGGAGTGGAGCGCTTGCATTCGCCGTTATTGTCAAATAAATCTTTCTGTCTCTCGGGCTCCCGCCACGTCGCGTGAATCACTTTAGTTCAGGTGCGGAGGCTTCAGACAATTTAATCTTCACGCCATCTCATCAGGGCTCTCTCTCGGCGGGAACGGACAGGCTCTGACGCGCATGCGCGCCCCGACGCTCTGGCGCGCTGCATATGCTGCAAATTACCACCTTTATCACTCGAGGGTTTCGGGGGAAATTAGATTAGAAAGATTTCACAACTGAGTGTGAGAGAAGTCGAGAGAGTGTAGTGCTTCTGGAAGTTTCAGAGGACAAATCCTGCGTTCTTGCTCATCCAATGACATTTCTCTGTCTATTTGTTCATCTTTTCATTTATCTGTCTGTCATCCATCATAATAAAATATCTACCTACCTACCTACCTACCTACCTACCTACCTACCTACCTACCTACCTACCTACCTATCTATCTATCTATCTATCTATCTATCTATCTATCTATCTATCTATCTATCTATCTATCATCTATCCATCCATCCATCCATCCACTACCCATCCATCCGTCCATCCATCTATCTGCTCATCTGTCTGTTTATCTGTCAATACTTCAATTTGTCTTCCTTTTGTCTATCCAACTATCTTGTTTATCCATCTATCTTACCTTCTGTTTTTCCATCCATTTATCCATATATCCATCCTTCCTTCCATCCATCCATCAATCAATCCATTCATCCGTTCATCTATCTGTCTGTCAATCCACCCATCTGCTCATCTGTCTGTTTGTCTATTTATCCTTCAATTTGTCTGTTTATTAGTCTATCCATCTATCTATCTTACCTTCTGTTTTACCATCCATCCATCAATCCGTCCATTACATCCATCCATCTGTCCGTCCGTCCGTTCGCCCATCCATCTCCTCACTTTCTTCTCTTTTCTCTCCAGTTTCTAGTTACTTGCCTACTCCTTGTAAAACCATCTCAAGCTTGTCACTTAACCAGCTACTCGAATTGCCACTTTCTTTTTCAAAAGACACGTTTGGTTTCCATTAAAGAACTACGTCTACTGTGGTCCACAGAACGACGGGATCCAGTCGATACCTCTCCCCGAGCCTCTTCCAATGAAGAAAAGGTGTTGGATTGATTTATCAGCAGGCAGAGCTTCACTGGGATGCAGCTTTCCTCTCAGGACGAGCGAGTCCAGTAATTAGAGGCCGAGTGAGACACAGCCCAAGAAAGCCATGGAAATGTGCAACCGCTGAGCACTTTGTAGCCATTGAGCTGCTTCCAGATAGATTCGCTGCCAGATGAGAACCTCGATTCTTCTCCGAGGGAGTGAGATACGGGCCACTGGATTGGCCTGATGTGTGATGTTTGCCGTTGGCTTCATCTGGCGAGCAGTGCTGTCAAAAGTAGTCACCTTCTTTACTTTGTTAGAAGTATAGATTCTAGAGTTAAAAAGTACTGTGGAAGTAAAAATAAAAGTAGCGTTACTAATACTGATAACTACTCTTAAGTATAAAAGTAATGCAAGAAAAAAAATGCCATTATAGAACTAAATTGTTCCATTAAAAAGTTGTTGTAATTACGTTGAAATTTAATGCATTTTATTACAAAGCTTCTGTGCAATCTGCGCGGCCACAAGACACTAAATCACACAGGCTTCTCAAAGGTGGATAAATCTGTAAGAACTTGCAACAAAGTAGATTCTTTTCAAATACATTTTGTGAAATAATGATCCAAATATGAACCCCTATGATTGAAAATCTAGCTTCAACATTACATTATCTCCTTTATCTCCAGGTGTGATGGGCCGCACACAAACCAATAGGGTGTCGGAATGATACGTGTTTATACTGTGCGTCTCATCCAACCACAATCATTTACTGTAGTTGGATGGCGCGATTTGTCTGAATGTTTTTTTTAGATCGATTCAACATGGAAATAAAACTCACCGAAATCAAATTGCAGTAACGGGGCTGGTTTTGAAGAAATAACGAATAGAAAGTACGTTTGCTTAATAGAAAAGATGATAATTAATATAAATGTTTGCTTAAAAAAATAGGAAGTAGATGTAAAAAGTAAGCGAAAAATTAATACTCTAGTAAAGTAAAAGTAAGCCAAATTTCAACTTAAGTAAGGTAACAAAGTACTATATCTCTATAAAGTAACTATAAAAAAGAATTACTACAGTAAAGTAAAAGTAAGTAAAATGTCTACTTAAGTAAGGTAACAAAGTAGTATTACTCTATAAAGTAACTATTAAAAATAATTACTACAGTAAAGTAAAAGTAAGCCAAATTTCTACTTAAGTAATGTAACGAAGTAGTATTACTCTATAAAGTAACTATAAAAAATAAATACTCTAGTAAAGTAAAAGTAAGCCAAATTTCTACTTAAGTAAGGTAACAAAGTACTATTACTCTATAAAGTAACTATAACAAATAATTACTACAGTAAAGTAAAGGTAAGGCAAATTTCTACTTAAGTAAGGTAATGAAGTAGTATTACTTTGTTACTTGACAACCCCTCTGCTGGAGTGACGTTATCGTTCCGGCGGAGACGACTGTTTAGCCATCAAAGGAGTCGCTGGAAGAACGTTTCTCCTCTGATCACGTTCTCATATTCCGAAGGGCTTTGTGCGAGGCCGCCAAGAAATCCCAATTGGTTCCTGGTCGTTTAGCTCTAACGCAGTTTCGCCCGAGTGAGATAACTCGTGTGAAAAGTGGGTGTTATTTGCCGTCACCGCAGGTCTGACAGAATAATTGGAATACCGCTGGTGTATAAAATGGGAGGTAATTCTCTCAAACTCCCTCCGTATGAGTTTGTGCAGCATCGCATCAATTATATTACAAGTCCTGGTGTGGCTCGACAATATTAGCCGTTTAACCTTTCCGTTTGCTAATAGGAGGAATCGGGGGGAGGAGGAGAGTGATCCAATAACGGCCTATGAAATGTGTATTTTCTGTCCATTTAAATGCAAATGGAGGAGAGCTGGAGACGGTCCAGCGCCTGGCGAGAGGCTGACGGCTGAGGGCATCAGGGCACGGCCTGCACAAGATCAGATGGTGGAGGTATCACGCGGGGGGTCGTGGGAAGGGGAACGGCGATGACCGTAATGAGCGAAAATAAACATTTCCTGTCCGTTGGAGATGCGATTTAAGGATGATGAATGGAGCCACCGCAGGTGAGGATGATAAATGGGCTGCTGGCTGATTGGGACGAGGCCGGAGAGAGTCAGCTAGGGGATGGTGGTGGTCCGCTTGTGTTCCTTGCGTACTCTCTCTCATTGGAGTGATTGTTTTTGGCCTATGTTTTGTCATACATGTCTTAAATTCATTTGGATGTGAAATGTTCTGCTATTGTGAATTAGTCAGCTTGATTTGATGAAACATCTGCATTATCTTCCTCCACCTGCTGCTTTTCTGGACAAACATGTTTTGAGGTCTCTTCTCGAGGACTTCTAGAGCCCGCTGACAGTAAGTATATCTCGCAAGTCTCATGAGACATCTAAAGTGTGTGAGTGAAGAATAGATTGTACTGTAAAATAAAAGTGGTGGGATGATCCGGTCCCTCTAACCTTTAGAACGTGACGGGGTGAGGGTTTTTTCACGCTTCGCAGAAAATACCGGATGATGACATACTTTTACATGGTGTTTGAGTGTTGTCTGGCAGTCGAGATTCAAAAGAATGGCAGACTTTAAAAGTATTTCCAACTAAAATGGCTTTAAAGTTCTTGAGGATACATACAGACAACTGCGTAGATCGACAGAGAGACAAAATAGATTTATGGGTGAATGAATAGTCAAACAAAAGCGATAGAAGTATAATTCAGGCTTTGTTAGACGTCATCACATTTGACATCTCATTATCTGCTCATTAGAGAGTTTCAGTCTCATAAGACCTCAATATTATCTAATTTCAGTTTTGCAAAATCTTGTCGTCAGTCTCATAAGTTATCGGCATGACAGTCTCAAAAGATCTTCATCAGTCTATGTTAGTCTTGCAAGATCTCGTCCACATTTCATTTTTGGACCGTCAGATTTGATCATCATCCTCCCCTTTTAGTCTAATAAGATCTTGTTGTTATCATCCCAATTTCCAATTGGCAAAATCCTCATCATCTTCATCTTGCCATCATCTCTGTTTGGTCTAGCAAGATTTTGCCATGCTCTCATTTCATTCGTGCAAGGACACGTCATCATCTCATTTCAGTCTTGTGAGATCTTTTCATCTTCTCATTTCAGTCTCAAAAGATCATGTCATCATCTCATTCAGTCTGGTATGATCTCGCCATCATCATCATCATCATCTCATTTCAGTCTCTCAAGATCTTATAAGGACATTTCAGTCAGGCAAGAACTCATTATTATCTCATTTAAGTCTCGTCATTGTCTCATTTCCGTCTCACAAGATCAAGCTATCATCAGCAGCCCATTTAAGTCCCTCAAGATCTTATCATCCCATTTCAGTCATGCAAGATCTCGTCATCTCATTTTGGTCTGACAAAATCTCGTCATCATATCCTTTCAGTCTCAAGATATCTCATCTTCTCCATCTTGCCATCATCTCTATTTGGTCTGGCCAGATTTTGCCATCATCTCATTTCATTCGTTCAAGGACACGTCATCATCTCATTTAAGTCTGGTAAGATCTTGTCATTGTCTCATTTCAGTCTCAAAAGATTATGCCATCATCTCATTCAGTCTGGTAAGATCTCACCATCATAATCATACCACTTCAGTCTCTCAAGATCTTATAGTGACATTTCAGTCATGCAAAAACTCATCATTATCTCATTTAAGTCTCGTGAGATCTTGTCATTGTCTCATTTCAGTCTCACAAGATCAAGCCATCATCTCGTTTAGTCTGGTAAGATCTCGCCATTCCATTTCAGTCTCTCAATATGATCTCATCATTGTCTCTTTTAAGTCTCGTTATTGTCTCATTTCAGTCTCACAAGATGACGCCATCATCAGCAGCCCAATCTCTCCAAATCTTATTATGACATTTCAGTCATGCAAGATCTCATAATCTCATTAGAACACGTCATCATCTCATTTAAGTCTCGTCATTGTCTCATTTCGGTTTCACAATATGTCTTGATCATCAGCAGCCCATTACAGTCTCTCAAGACCTCATCATCACATTTCAGTGATGCAAGAACTAAATCATTATCTCATTTAAGTCTCATCATTGTCTCATTTCAATCTCACAAGCTCTTGTCATCACATTTCAGTCATGCAAGATCTCATCATCTGATAAGGGTCTTGCACAATCTCATCATCATATCGTTTCAGTCACGTGAGATCTCATTATTATCCCATTTTAGTCTTGTGATATCTCCTCTCCAAGTACTTATTCTTGAAAAACCACCAAATCTATGTTCAGCTGGATTAAAGAGTCAATTTGATTGTCAGACTCGGATCTTAGAAGTGCATTTTGGGTCATTTGTCATTTGAGGGTAAATTCTAATTAGAAAATATGGCAAATTAATCCTCTCATAATGCCACGACTGGCTTTTGTAAACAGCTGGTTTCTGACCTTTCGTCAGACTGAACGTCGACTACAAACTGCTGGCGGATTTAAATCTTGGTCTGTTGTGGAGTCAGTGGTTTTATCGGCTCAGACGTGTGTGTGTGTGTGTGTGTGTGTGTGTGTGTGTGTGAGAGAGAGAGAGAGAAAGAGGAGAGTTTTTTTTTCCTCTGATCCTTCACCCTTGAATCCAACTTCCCTTCTCTGATCAATACATGTTTATTTCTCCCCATGTCTCATTGATTCCTCGGGAAGAGGAATAGAAAAATCAACAAGAGCCGAGATGTGTAAAACGCAGACAAGTGTCTAAAAATGAAGTTGGGCGAGGCAAACAAAGCCAGAAAGTGTTCATTAATCATGGAGTGATTCTCTCTCCTCGTCAGGCTTTAATAAGGAAGCGGGAAGTTTAGGAGCTGTGTTTCAGTTAATTTCAGGTCAGGCCGCCACTGCGTCGACTTGACAGTGTGTTGCACAAGCTTTTAATAATTGATCTGATCACTGTAATATTTATTCATGAGAGGGTTTAAGGCACCGCGGCTTTATTTCGGGGGGATGTGAACAGACATTAAAGTTTTATTCTTGCTCATAATATAATTTGCATCCGTGATTTGCATCTTTTTTTCCCATCTCATTGTGTTTAATCAAACTTGAAAACAATATTAATATAATTAAAATCTGCATTGGAATAATAGCATACAGAACCAAACACAATTTTCTTCCAGTTTTATTATATTGGAATACAATTCTAAAGAAAATTGGGTAAAGTTTTGGGATGTTTAAATTATTTAAAAATCTTTCATCTTTCACTTATATGTACATCTCTCTCTCTCTCTCTCTCTCTCTCTCTCTCTCTCTCTCTCTCTCACTTTCTATCTCTCAGACACACACACACACACTTCTTTTTCTCTCTCTATTACTCACAAGCGCAAGAAAAGACTAGTGACAATTTTTTTTGTATTCATAAGTTCTGTTCAATTAATAAGGCATTAATTGTTTGTATTTTTAAAAAATGTTAAAAGGATTAAAAGCACACTGCCAAATATTAAGTAAAAAAAAAGCATTACACGTCTTTTAGTTATTTTATATTTTGTGCATTTCAGTAATGTAGCAAGTATATTTATATGTGTTAGTTTGTTTATTTAGCCTGTTAGTTTTACTGTGATTGTACCTTTTATTATGTGTGATTTTGTTATTCTAATGTTAAGCAAATTTTAAAAAGTGCTTTTACAAATAAAGTTGACTTAACTTCTGAACTTTTTCGCAGACCCAAGAACCTCGAGCTCTGACCGAAATATGATAAAGTTCAGCATTAAATTACACTAGCTTCACAACTTTATATTGTCAGGGTTTGGACTGCCCATGTTCACTTGTGTTTTGCATGTGTTTTATTTAAATTCATTAATATTATGCCGAAGTCTCAAACTTTAGTTTTAATTGTCTCGTTCTGTTATTTGGTTGTTGGGTTGTTATAATATATATAATATTCAGTTTACTAATCAGAATTTTATTTTATATCTACTTTTTTTTTCTTCGCAAATTTCAGTGATTGAGACTGACTTTTTGTTCTTTTTATCTACTTTGCTCTACCATTTTTCAAACATTGAGGTTAAATTCTGTTTCAGTATTAGAAAATAATAGTATATAAAATAGATTTTATAAACATTTCTTTTTTTTTGGCCATATTGAGCACGAGTAAAATACTTCTTCATATTTAAGTTCTTTTAAAATGGGATACATTGCTACTTTTACTCAAGTCTTTTTGAAATTGGTGACATGTTCCTTGTAATGGAGTCATTTTTACAGCAAGCATCTGTACTTTTACTCAAGTATGGCTGTCCGGTACTCTTTACACCCCTGAACAAAAGTCCTGTGCCTGCATTTGGGTCTCAGCTCCCCGTGTCCCGAAACTTGACACATTTTTGCTGCACAGTAACTCATTATATTTGTTTATCTGCTGTTAGAAACAAACCCTGATCCCCGCTGTGGTGATTGTTCATCAGCTGAGCGTTGGCTTCACAGCTGTGGCGAGTCGTGGGGCGAATGGTTCCATGGCTCGAGGACACGGGCTCCTACACGGGGGCCGCTGTGTGTATCCCGAGCACCGACTGTTTGACTCGGGGCCCCGGAGATGTAAAAGCACTGGAATGCTGGTTGTAAACATTAAAGACTTCTGGGATTGCGAATCACCCAGACGGCTTAACGAGACACAAAGCGCTAGAAACAAAGAACGCAACGTTTTAATATTTCAAATAATGGATTAAAAGCGAGCTGTAATGGTGGATATGAGCTGGAATGAGATGCTGGTGCAGGGTATTTCCCTCGGCTGGTCATTATAATCGCTTTCATGTTCCTATTTATGGCCGCTCGGAGAAGATTCCGGAGCAATATTTGTAAACCTGATAACACGGGCCACGGGAGTCTTCATGGATTTTCTTCCATTATTAGTTTTATTATGACTCGCACGGCTTTTTCTCTTAAGTTTCCTCTATAGGGACAGACAGGATCGATTTGTGCTTTCCGTTTGTCGCAGGCGGGAAAAAAACGACGTGGTTATAAAGGACGTACGCAAGAATTGCACAAATCATCTTTGTGGAACAAACCAGCGGCTAGATTATATCCACTTCATTCACAAAGTGAAATTAAAAAGCACTAACCGCTCTCCCGTGACATTCAAACCCGTCAAACACGCTTTTCCCCGCCATCTGGACCGTCCGTTTCATTTGTTAATAGAGGATTTGTCTTAATCTGACAGATGGACAATTCATCAGGAAGGCTACATTTCGAAAAGTTTCAAAGCGCATTAGGCGATGGTTTTTATTCAATTTTATTCGTAACGTTATTCTTGCCGTTTTGAGACTTTCTGGGGTAGTTCAACCTAAAATGTCCGGATTAATAACAGACTAATAACCGGATTAATAACTGAGCCCTGATTTGTCAAACAAACTGTAAAAACTGATGCGTTAGTAGTTTGTCAAGATGTTTGTGGTTTTATTATTCATGCTTGGCATCCATGAAACAAATTACTCATGATTGATCAAGTTTAGTTTATAATAGGTAATAGACAGCTTTAATCCAATGTGAAATAATACGTACATATTATCAAATCATATTCAGATTTTAATTGACATACACATTATACATGATACAAATGGCAATGACATGTATTTTTACAATCGTCCAGCATTTAAACATGGGGGGAGGGGTATGCATGTGAGGAAGAGATACAATAAAAATATAATAAAATGTACACTAAAATATAATAAAATGTACAATAAAATAGATACAGATAAAATATGAATAAAAACAAGGAAAAACTTTGAAGATGTAGAAAAAAAAGATACAAATACAATAAAT
The DNA here is from genome assembly GCA_028031935.1 of Paedocypris micromegethes. NCBI lineage: Eukaryota > Metazoa > Chordata > Actinopteri > Cypriniformes > Paedocypris > Paedocypris micromegethes. The sequence goes on along the minus strand of CM051501.1, from coordinate 2,705,951 downwards.
GACTCAAGTGATTATATTAATAATAAATAAAAGTTCATATACATATTAAAAGGAAAAAAATACAAATATAATCTGGGCTTGTGCACGTTTTTAGGTACTGCTTTATGGACAAATGCGCAATGTTAGTGCATTAAGCTCCGCCCTAATCTCTGATTGGTAGAAGTGAAAAGACCCGCCTCTTCCATGTAAAACATATGCACAAAAAGAGCCATAATACATCTTCAAAGTCGCACATTTGAAACAAACGATAGCAGCTCAAATTTGGTAAATGTATCAGCTTGTTTCTGCGTTTGTCTCTGATTGGACGGTTATATTAAAAGACGACTTCACATTTTTACACTCAATTTGATACAAGCTGTGGCAGTTGTGGTCCTCACTTAGACTAACCCCCGACACCACCACTTAAGCAGAGGTGTAAAGTACTTGAGTAAACTGTAGGAACTTTTGTAAATTGACATTTTGTAAATATTTTTTAATTGTTAGTATTTTTTAAGGCTACTTTGTACTTGTACTGAATGTCAAAAATATAAGCCACTTTTAAATTCACGAGTCCCGATAAATTCATGCAATCAATAAAGTACAAGTACATACTAAGTTATGTAAGTACACAATAACGTTTCAAAAGTATTTTTTTCACTTTCCTTACGCGTTCGGCGTACTTTTTTTGTTATTGCATACCGTATGTATACATATTGCATATTTACAAAATGTACAAAAAATCCTAAAGAATCCTCAAGTACTTTACACCTCTGGACTTAAGCTGCCCACTGCTCCGGGTTTGTGTGTGTGTCACTTCCCTGTGCGGTTAAATGCAAATACAGCCCCTAGTGGCCATATTCTCACAAACTCACTCACTTTACTTTTCACTTTACTTTCAAAATAAAAAATAAAAGATTGGGAATGATTTACTCTTAAAAAGGCCTCATTTCACCCCCAAGCTCAATATTCAAACCCCAGCAGCAGATTATATGATTTTCATCTTAGCGAAAAGTAAGATTGCTCGCCTCTCCATTTGTCTGAAGCACATCCGCCGCTGTAGGGTAAGAAGTGCCTCGTCCAAAATAGATGCATTAGTGTTTTAAGAGACTGAGCCATTCATATCGATCGGCAAAGCGTTTGCCCAAAAGACTCTGTAATCTCCTGCACGACTGTGTCCTTCAGGGAGAAAGTCCATCATCATCAAGCTGTGAAGACCACAAACTAGTTTGGGTTTGTAAAGCATCTGAATGGCTTGATTTTAAGGAATTTCAGTGAATTTAACAGCGATTATTTTAGTGTTCAGGGTGAGAGATTCATGGTGATGAACCGAAGAGAAACGGGAGCTGATAAAAGTTTTATTGTGCATTGTATAGGATCATATTAGTGCCAAAGTAAAATTTTTAAATTAATTAAATGAAATTATCATTAAGTGTCTTAGATAAGAACAATAATGCTCTATGTTGTTTCCTTGTAAACACAATTTTGTTCAAAATGTATTTTTCAATTCAGATTTTTTTTGTGCGCTTCATATTTTGTGTTACAACTTTTGCCTAGTTTCACTGACTCTGATTGGCTGGTGAGAACATGACTGACAAAGTGGGGGCTAATTCTGCATTAATTAATTTAAGTAATTAGGTCAGAGTTAATTAAGCAATTAAGTATTTGGCCCTTTGTAGTGATGAGTTGAGGACTCTTTTAAATCTGGACTCTTTTAATAATACATTCTCATTTAATAATAATAACAACTACAATAATAATAATAATAATAATAATAATAATAATAATAATAATAATAATACATTTTACTTACCAGTATTTTCCAGACCATCAAACCGATTCAAAACAGTTTTGTAAATATTGTTTTTTTTGTAGCATTGTATGTGCCAAAGACAAAGATGTCAACTATTATTCTGAAGTAGTCTGATGTCTTACCAACAAACAATTTTTTTAAATTAAGGAATTGTGAAAAAAGAACAATTTATATTTATTAGTTTATTGTATAATTAAAGAAACTACATCACAATATTATGAAACACTGTTTGCTCGCTGAACTCATCTTCCACTTCCTGATCAAAAAGAGGAGCTGCCAATCACAACATCACCAGCCAATCAGAGTATATTCCGCCCCCTCGTGAATCTCGTGCCAAAAACGTAAAAATAAATTGAAACGCACAAAACGATCTGAAATAAAAAAAAGCATTTTGAGTGCCTACTATAAAGATTGCAAGCAAAAAAAAATAAAATAAATTATGACCCGTTTTTGCTTGTTGCTTGAATATGTATCTATGATATTTTTGGCAGTAATGTGATTCCATAGTGTCGCGGATGGTGAAGAATCATGGGAGATCTTGTCTTTAATTGAAAACAAACATGAAGCGACAGAAAACAGCAGGTCGGGAATCCATCTCTGGATATTACGGAGCAGATTGCTCTTTTAATCGAGCGAGGCTTTGTGAGTCGTTTCGTGTGGGGAAGTTCATCCCAGCAGAAGAAGATCTTGGATTGTGTTGATACTTCTCTGCAAGTGAGTTCCTCCATTATAATGACTTCATTGATCGCCACTGCGGCTGAATATTGTGCAAAATTTTCCAGATGGACTGACAGATAATGCTTATAATATCTTTCACTCGATCTATAGACGTCTACACACACACACACACACACACACACACACACACAGAAACAAACAAACACACAGTCACTTAAATGCCAGACGTGTTTAGAATTTTTAGGAATCTTTTCATTATCAAAGCCCACATCTAATCTCACATTGGCTGACGATTCATGGATTGCTATTATTATTAAAAATATTCTGACTATTGGATAACCACAACAGTGTATGAAACTTTGGTTTGGTTCAGTCGTGAATCAGCCACGTATAAGAAGAAATAAGAACCCAATAAGAAGAAAAAAACAACTGTTTTTTGTGCTCAGTTGTTAACTTGTATCGTTTGTGTTCATTTGAAATTGTAAACACACCGTTTATCCGCTCTATTGCTGAGACATTAACACTTACGTAAATGTGTTACAAATGTTGCGCTTCAGCCAATTAACTCAGAATGTAATTAATCACTGAAAAATACCGTATTTACGGGAATATAAGCTGCCTATTCATATAATAATAATCATTGCCGATTTCAAATATAAGCACCCCCCAAATTTTTGAGCATTCAAAATTCGAAAACGCATTCCGGTGCTAATATTCACGTAAATATTCACGTTATTTAAGTAAAACGATATCAAAAAATCTTCTTTAAAAATTATTCAACATTTTATTATGTATCTCCTACATTTATTTAGTGGAATGCTTGTTGGTAACGACTTACCGGTACGGTTGGGTTTCGATGATTCGGTGTTGACTCCTTAACAGGCCGCCATTGCGTAAACGATTCCCACGTTTTCCAAAAAGCGCAGAAGAGTACAGTGTGAAAATGCACTAAATTCAATCACAAAGCCCAAAGCGTGGTGATCTGATAAATCGTAAATTGTAATTTCAAGGAAGCTCGGAATCGGCGTGTTTGACACAGACTGGAAGAATCCTGTGATCGATATTTGTTTTTCCACTCTGGCTGGCGTAAATGGACTCGGGTAATAGGACGGCGCACGAGGAAAGCGTAATACCTGCTGCCGACGTTATCAAACCCAATAGTGGGGACAGATTGGTCCGCGGGGACGAGCAGCTGACCCCCGAGTCTCATTCGCCGGAATGAACACAGTGTCCTGCGCCGTGGATTGGTCACATCACGCCCATTCATCATCCGCTGTGAGCACGGGGCCGGCGGAGAGCTGAACTGGCGAGGGCCACTCGGGTCACGGCACCAACGGAGACGTGATCCGGCCCCCAAGAACAGCAATTTAGATGGAGACGCGGTGGGCGGACGCCACGTTAAACGACTTGATGAGGAACATGGAGTCACCGTGCACGCTCCAGACGCCCGTGGGGGGGTGAATGAGTCGATGGAGCCACACACGGCACAGGAAAAATGGTTGAGCAATTTTTCTAGAGTAAAATCTTTTTACCTCTACAGTGGTGCCCCGACTAACGAAATGAATCCGTGCCGACAGACGTTTCGTTAGGCGAGAATTTTGTTAGCTGAGCCACATTTTACATGCAATTCGTCTAATCCGTGCCATGAGTTTGTGAATTCAGAATTTATTTTTACAAGTGATAAACTATTGTTAATAAACGTAATAAAAACACGTTACAACGTGGTTGTTAAAATTGCCAATTGTTTATAAAGGTACAGTATTATAATTATTATTATAATAATACAGCGGACAATCTCACATGAACGGTCACCGCTATCTTGAAATGACGTCACACAGACACGAAACTAACGTCATCAGAATCTTCCACCCAGACCATATAGAGCACATGTGTCAAACTCAAGGCCCGGGGGACAGATGTGGCCCGCGAGAGCTTAAAAGTTGAGTGTCTAAAAATAAATACCAAAAAAGAAATTAAGAGCGTGCGTTGACCAAAAGCTACGTTTCCCACAATGCTTTTTAACTACTGTAGCCGTGGCAGTGTTTCCACAGTTTTATGTTACTTTATTTCATTCACTTGGACGGTTTGATCCTTCATTAATGGAGTTATGTGTGTTTTCATAAGCTGACAACATGTAAAAAGATTTATGTTAGAGCAACAAGCAAACATGGGTTTTGATAAATAATGATAAGTAATGATAAATAATGAGTCTGTGAGACACCTGGCCATTTCAGGACCAGGGACAGTGCTCGCGGATGCTGCAGTTACTGTTGTTAAAAATTAAAGAGTACATTAAAAAGTAGTTACATTTATTTTACACTACATTTGATTACACATAGTTTCATAGTTATATCCGGCCCTTTGAGCACAGACATTATGCTGATGTGGCCCTCAGTGAAAAGGAGTATACACCCCAGAGTGTAACACCCAGCGAAATTAGCACACTCGCGTCAAATTTCTATCAGCTTCTTTGCAAGTTTTATGTGGGGAAAAAATTGTTTTGTGTTAGTGAGTTTGAAACTGCTTTAAACTTCCGCTGAGTAAGTGTGTGTGAGTGTGTGTGTCCACTCCTAGGTGCTCTATGAGCTCCTGCGCAACTCTACTTATACCAACGCCAGACGCGCAGAAGCCATTGTAGGAGAATACCTGCTCATTTTATATTTTGGAAGGAATACATTTGAAACTAACAAGAGCTTTTGTTGTTTTTTGTTTATTTGCTGTGCGTGAGGATTAAACAACTGTTTTACCGCTGCTCGCGATAAGACCAAGACACGCTTGTTACGTATAGCGAATTTTCTTTCGCTACTCGGGACAACATTTTTCGAGGCGATGCATTTCGTTACTCTGGTTTTTTTTGGTTAGTAAGTAAAGTCGGGGTACCACTGTAGTTGTTTTTACTCTGCTTTGAGTTTACTGAACAAAAAGTATCAAAAGAGTGGGAGCACAAATTCAGAGTAACTGTGACTCCTCCCCCTAACTGCTCTCCTGAGAGTCATTTATCCAAAATCACAGGCCGACCACGCCATACAAAGCAGACGCTCCTGGAGAAGACACGCGCATTTGCATGATGGCGAAGTAAGTATAGTTTAAAAGTATTGTAGTCACTTTCATGCGAGTCACATCTATTTTATGCAAGAATCATTTCCAGTGTTTTACACCATTCGAGATCGCTAACGTTGCGTTGCAGTGCAATGTTTGAGTGAAAATATAAAGTTGTCTCTATCTAATAAAATAAAATATGTAACCTTCTAAAAATATTACTCAAATTGAGTACATTTTACTCTGGGAAACTTACTATGTGATTTTCCGGTTCCTGTTTTCTTAATAAAAAAATTTTGTGTACTTTTTGTGTACAAAATATGTGTACTGGTTGAGCCCAGAACGGCCTCACGTGTAGTAAACGAGAGTAGGTAGAGTCCGCTGGCCTGAGAACAACATGGGCCCGCTGGGTTTTGATGGCTGATTGGTGACCTGCCGCTTTAATGGCCGTTACAGACGCAGTGGAGTAAAGTGCTCGGGACGCTGCGTTTGCGTTCGAGAACATTTCACCTCGCATGAGGCGACTCCTCCGGTTCTTTTCTGCTTTTCATCTAACCAGGAAAAAGAGATTTTTGTCAAAAAATAACAACAACAATAGTGATGATACTATAGAGGTTTACCGACATTAAACCTTTTTCAGAAGGATCTCATCTCATCTGAAGGAATGCCCAACATCAATTTTTCATCCATCCATCCTTAAATCTGTTGTTTGTTTGTTTGTTTGTTTGTCTATCTCTCTATCTATCCTTCAGTGAATCTCTTTCACTCTCTTTTTGACCAACTCTCATCCATCCATTCTACCATTTTACAATCTGACTGTCCATCCATTTTTCCATCCATAAATACATCTGTTTGTCTATCTCTTTTTCTATCCACCAGGTAATCTCTTTCACTATCTATTTGACCAATTCTCACTTATCCATCCATTCACCCATCAATCCTTCCATCTATGTGTCTTTCATATATGTGTCTTTCACTTGCTACTCTACCGTTTGTTTGTCCATCCATACATCCATCTATTCCTCCATCCATCCACCCATCCATTCTTCTAGCATCTGTGGATCAATTTGCTTATTTTTTCCATCTCTATTCTCCCTTTCTACCGTCTCAACAACCATCATTGATCCATCTGTCTGTCTAATTCTCTATTCTACTGTAATTCGTCCATATAAAAACCTGACTGTCCGTCCATCCATCCTTCCATCCATCCATCCATCCATTCATCCATCCATCCATCCATCCATCCATTAAGCTGTGTCTCTCCATGGATCCATCTACTTGTATGGTCTATCTTATCAATCTCTGTTCTATTTGTTTATGATTCAACAATTCATCTATCCATTCATCCATCCGTCCATCCAGCATTGAATGCCTTCATGAACATATTACTGTAGTTTTGTTGCTGACCTGCTGGCCCTTCACAAGAGGAACGATAAGAGGAAAGAAGATTTTTCCAACTTAAGCGTTCCTGTACGTAAACTCCAGCCTGTGTTTGTCTTGAGATTTCTAATCCTGAAGTTTTGTAGGCCATCACAAGCCTGCAGGCATCAACAGAGCTGCAGAAACACAAGCTCAGGATTACTTTTACTTTCCATCTCAACCATGTGTCCAAACATAATGGACCAGACGGCTCTTTCACGCGTCCCTCAGAAAGTCGCTGCCATTCTGGTTTTGAGAAATTGGGAAAAGATTGATTGTAACACCTGTCTGTCTGTCCATCCATCAGTCCATCCATCTATCCATTGTCCATTGATGGATACATTTATCGTCCATTCATAAATTCATCAGTCTTGATTAACCTATTTATATTGGGTCTTTTCATATACGTTTTAGTACATTCTTTAAAGATTTTAAGGAAACATTTTGTATATTTGTGCTTCCTAAAATTGGAACATATTTCAATCAATTAATCAATCAATCAATAAATCGATAGATTGATCCATTAATCCATCCATCCATCCATCCATCCACTAACCAATTAACCAACCATCCAATTGGAAAATCTTCGTTTATTTATCTATCATCCACCTATCAATCAATCAGTTTTGTCCATCTATCTCTCTATAATCCATCCATAAATCCATTGCCCTTCCATCATCCATCCATCATCTATGCACCTATCCATGACGAGTCTTCCATATACGTTATTCTTTATTTAGACAATAAATGTATTTATTTTTGTATGTGCTTCCAGAAACAGGAAAAAACATTGTTACAAGTTGTACACACTCGAAAAAAAATAACAGATTTGTGTTCTTTAAAAGAACAAATGCTAATGCGCTGTGTAATCTGTTTTCACGCTGTGCCGTGAATGACGTGGTGATTCGGCTCTGACGGCTGATTGCCATCGACTGTCGATTAAGCCACACGCTGGAACGTTATATAGTGTTGATCACAGTAACACAACCTGATTGTAATGTGGAATAATGAAGCGTGTTCAGGCGGAGCCCAGCGAGCGGCGTTAGCACCGGCTCTTCTAATGTCTGTTTAGAGTCTCAGTAGGCGACTTGTTGGCCAGGTCTCAATCAACAGCTCATTCACTCTTTCTGCTCCGCTTTTTCTTCCAATTAAAGTGGTTTGATATTTCGCTGCAATCTTCTTGACTCGCGTCGAGAGACTGATGTATGACATCTATCATCGTCTTTATGGATCCTTAGAGCTTCAATTATTTTTCTCGATAATGGTCTCATCTTTGTCCTGTTGATGAAGTGTGTCTGCTGAAATAAAGCTGTGTTTTTTTTGTTTTTTTTGAAGAGGGCGAATGAGCTACTGCTGCTCCAGAGACACTGCAGTGATGATGACCTAGATAGTGAGAAAGAGAGAGAGATGGGGGGGTGAGAAAGATAGAGAGAGAGAGAAAGGAACTGAGAGAGAGAGAGAGAGAGAGAGAGAGAGAGAGAGAGAGAGAGAGAGAGAGAGAGAGAGAGAGAGAATGCAAGTTAGTTGTGTGCAATGAAATAGAATGGATAGAAATTAAGATAATGGAAGAGAGAAAGACGTGGTAGTGAGACATTGTGAAAGGATAGTTCGAGATAGATAAAGTGATGAAAAAAGAGGGGGAGAGAGAGAGTCAAAGGACAACAGAAAAAGAGGGAGATAATAAGATGATAGTGATAGAGAGACAGTGATAAAGAAATAGTGATAGTGTGAAGCAGGTAGTGAGAAGAACAAGAGGGAAACAGAGTTGAGAGACTGAAAGAGAGAAAGAAAGAAAGAAAGAGGGTGGTGGTTCCTCTTTACAAGAAGGGGGACGGAGGGTGTGTTCCATCTACAGGGGGATCACACACCTCAGCCTCCCTGGGAAAGTCCATTCAGGTTTACTGGAGAAGAGAATTTGTCGGATTTGACCGTGTCCCTCAAAGACTCCTGTGAGGGGCAATCCGGGAATATGGATTAGCAAGTCATTCCCATTTCCAGAGTCGGACTCTGCCAAGGCTACCCTTTGTCACTGATTCTGTTCATAACTTTTATGGACGTTTGGACTTTTGATGGTTTGATGATCTCCAACTCTCACTGGATCAATTTGATGTGGAGTGTGAAGCGGCCGGGATGGGAATCAGCGTCTCTAAGTCCGAGACCATGGTCCTCGACTGTAAAAGGTTGGAGTATCCCCTGCAAAGATGGGGTCCTTCCCCAAGTAGAAGAGTTTAAGTATCTCAGGGCTTTGTTCACGAGTGTGGGAAGGAGAGATCGACAGACGAATCGTACTGCGTCCGCGATAATCAGGACGCTGCATCAGTCCATCATGTTCAAAAGAAATCTGAGCCAAAAAGCAAAGCCATGGATTTACCAGTCGATCTACGTTCCTACCCTCACCTATGGCCACCAGTTTTGGCGACCATCCGTATACAAGTGACGTGAATGGGCTTCCTCCGCAGGGTGGCTGGCCTCTCACTCAGAGATAGGGTGTGGAGCTCTGCCATTCAGGAGGAGTTCGGAGTACAGCCACTGCTCTTCTGGGTCGAGAGGGGCCAGAATGTGTGGTTGGGGCATCTGGCATAGGGAACGCCGCGGCATTATCCCGGAAAAGCTGGAGGACGTAGCTGGGACAAGGGAAGTCTGGGCCTCCTTATTGAGGCTGATGCCCATGCGACCCGGGCCCGGATAAGCGGAAGATGACAGTGATGGTGAGAGAGAGAGAGAGAGAGAGAGAGAGAGAGAGAGATGAAGGAATATGGAGAGTGGAGAGAGACACTGTATTAGAGAGAGAGAGAAACAAAGAGAGATAGAAACAGAAGGAGAGACAGACAGAGAGAGAGAGACAAACAGTGTGCGTGTGTGTGTGTTAAATTTGCATTCCTGATGTTTCAAACACACACTCGTGTTGTAATACACAGCTCTGTCTGAACTTAAAAAGCAATTATTTTGAAGTGCAAATAGCTGTATAAAGTGATTTGAGGAAGCGCCTGCAGCGGCGCGAGCGGATCATTTCCATCTCTGACTCAGACCAAATCAAAGAGAAAACAAGTGTTAATAATGCGCAACTTCTGTAATAGAGACGCTCCGTCTGAGGGAATGTTCCTGAGAAACAGACTGTGTGGCCTGGTGAAGGTTCTTCAGCGCAGTGATTATGTCTCTCTCTGTCTCTCTTTCACTGATCTCTCTCTCTCTCACCCTCACTCTGTCTAACTATCTCTTTCTTTCTCTCTCTCAAATGTCACGAGACATTTTCTTGCTGAAAAGTGCCAGGTCACAATTGAGACTGCTAGTAGTGATCAGTCTGTCTGTTAATCTACACCTAGCTATCTGTTCGTTTGTCTGTCTGTGTCTATACCTAGCTGTCTGTCTCTCTATATTTGTTTATCTGTCTGTCTATCTATCTATCTATCTATCTATCTATCTATCTATCTATCTATCTATCTATCTATCTATCTATCTATCTATCTATCTATCTATCTAGCTAGCTATCTAGCTAGCTATCTATCTATTTCTCTCTTTGTTGATCTGTCTGCACATTCGACCATCTGTGTGTCTTTCTTTCTGTCTGATTTCCATACCTCCATCCATAGAATCAAGACATTGACCCCCCACATGCCCACCGACACCACAGCTTAAGGCTGCCCACTGCTCCGGGTTTGTTTGTGTCACTTCACTGTGTGTGTGTAACGTCAATGGATGGTTAAATGTAGAGCACAATTTAGATATGGCCCCTAGTGGCCATATTGACAAACTCACTCATTTTACTCTTTTTTACCCGTCAATGAGTATTGCCACCAAGCTGATTGAATTTAACCACAAAACTTTCAACAGCAAAGTGGCGACAAAAAAATGTATTTTTTTTGTCGCGAGAAACTTTGAAATGTATCAAAGTCCAAATACCATGAGTTTGCTATACAGTATACACGTGTGTGTGTGTGTGTGTGTGTGTGTGTGTGTGTGTGTGTGTGTTTATGTAGGTTAAAATATAGGTTAGAACCTCTTACCTCGGCCTTTCCGGAATATTCTCTGAAGACGAGGAGCATTTGCTGGCGACTGGGAGAACATCTGCTCGAGCAGGAGCACATTCATTACTTTAGAAATAATTTCACACAGGAGTTTATTCTTGGCATTTAAAAGTGTGCACCTGCTCCGAGCCTTCAAGCTGCAGAACATCTAAACCTTCATCCCAAACCGACTGCAAAATGAACCAGACGTAGAAGAATGGCCACCATCTATGGTTGGTGTTGTGCAAGTTACTTCAGAATTGTATTACAGTACATATTACTTGCTAATGTTTGCAAAAAGTAATCCGTTACATCACAATATGTCTCAGAATTGTAATATGTTACGTTACTTCTGTATTAACACAATGTACCTTTTACTTGTATTTTATTTTGCATCCAGTAGAAGGCGATGTTATGTAGCCTTATGACTGTGGTCTTTCCATGCTACCAATAACAATATAGTTTATAATTGGCAAAGTTTAAAAGTACGGTAGACATAAAGTGGTTTTCTGGTGATATCTGTGAATAACTTTTCATTCATAATTATTTTGCGTTTACACAATGTTGAATATAAAAACAATTAGCATAAGAGGTTATTATTTAGAACTTGAAATAATGCGCGAAAAAGACCATCTCGCGTATCTACGTTCGACTGCCACGTTTATCAAATTTGCCACCAATAGCTGCGAATATCAATGAAATCTCGCAGCGTTACAAAAAACAACACTATTCCAGCGAAAGACAAATGACATGCGTGTCTATTCACAAACAGGATAAATAAAAGTTTTGATTTATTGTCTTGAGGGTGAAAAGTTTGATGTAACGTAAGCTTTTATTAGCATGTAGCGATTCATACCGTATTTATGCGAATACAAGAACAAAAAAAATATTGGTTTTTAAAAATTTCCGGTTAATTTTCTCCTGAAAATACAATTTTTTCTTTATTTAACAAACCTAAATTATGACTCGCATCACTTCAGTGTCATTTTTACTTGAATAATAGTTAAACAAAATCTACTCTAGTCCAAAAAACTCCATCTCCCATAATGCTCCATTAAGGCCTTAGCCTCTCATGTAGAAAGATGAGTAAAGCTGAGCTCCTTTTTTCTCTTTATTTGTGATTGTTCCTGACATGAAATATGGAAAAATACTTATATTTATGCACATAATTGGAAATTGAAATTGGCAAAAATAAGCACCCCGCTTGTTTTTGAACGCCTATAATTTGAAACAAATGAGTTTATATTTGTGCAAATAAGGTTCATTCCAGAAAAAACAATCAGTAATGCATTACACTACTGCGTTACAGAAACAACTAATATATTATTGCAATACATAACACGGGTTATAAAGCATTTTATTCACACAAATTCACACATCGGGCTCGCTTTACAGAAGCTCAATTACACAAACGACAGGATGAAGCTTTCAGGCGGCGGACGAGAAGAATGAAGGCGTGATCTGCAGTGATTTCTGATTGAGTCGTTGCGTTAATTACAGTGTGGAGAACAGTGACGTTCTCGGAAAGATCTGGCAAGAGTTTATGGCTGCGTCGTTTTCAAGATCTATGAAAACAGTTACTGTAACAAATTTACACTACTCTCTGTCTGTCTGTCCATCCGTCTGTCGGTTCATATGGTTTTCCTGTCATCCATCCATCCCTCTGGTTTTATTTAGCTCTATCTATCAGTCTCCCTGTCTGTCTAATTTTTTATTTTATTTTTTTCATTTTGTTTCATTATTCATTTATCCATCCATCCATCCATCTTTCTGGCTGTCTCTTTTTGCATTTTTCTACTTATCCATCCATCCATCCATATTTTCTCATCATTGTCCCCGTGCTTCATTCTGCCACTTTTGGGTCGTCAGATGAAGAAAGACCACTAAGGTTTTTTTGACATGAATCTCAAACACAGAGCGGAGCGGTGGAGGTCTATAATAAAGCAGTTCTCGGTCACTCGCGGGATTTACTCATAATCCAGACCAGACCGAGAATGACAGGAAATCACTGTAATCCGACAGTTGTGTGGCCCGGCTTGGAAAATGGTCTATAAGTGGCCTCTTCTCTTCTCTTTTCCTTTATAGCTCACAAAACCACTGTCCAGCTCACAATCCCTTCTGTCTCCAGCATGCGAAAAAAAAAAGCCCAAATATATAAATAAAGGAATGAATACACAAATAAATACCTCAATATGATAAAACAATTCAAACATTAACGCTATGATCTTAAAATATTTAGTAATCAAATATTCTTGAAAAGTGAACAAACACCCCTCATGTAATTAAAATGTCCTTAAAAACATCAATATTTTGATATGTTTTATTTACAATTTTGCTCACGAGCCACGTCTCTGTAAAAATGTAAATTGTGATACAGTATTTACGCAAATATAATTACGCGAATATATTTACACCTCTTTTTTTCTTGATTTTTTGACGGAAGCTTGGGATCACCAATTTCAAATGTAAGCGGATATTTTTCCGTATTTCAAGTCCAGCGGTGCGACGTTATTGGCTCAATAACAGAAATAAAGAAACATTAGACATGCTGCGACACTTAACAGAGACAAAAGAACACTGGAAGAAGTAAGATTAAACTAAATACAATCATTTATATTACTACAAACCATGGCCGGTTAGCTTAGCTTAGCACCAACGGCTACAAACGGGTCCAATGTTTAATCGCAGAAAGACTTGAAACATTTGAAAATGCAGAACACGGGCAAGAAGTAAAAAATCCAAAGAACAGACACAATCAAAACGCTCGGTCTGCTAAACAGGGGATAATAATCCTTTGCTACGATTCTCTTCACACGGCGTCGGAGAACCTCTTTATTTAGCAAATATTGAAGCAGAAATGTGGAATTTTTTTTTCTTTTTTTGGGAATTTTTATTTTGTGCCTGAAAAATTGTAATATGTAATTATGTTAAATATCCTCCTAAACAGCAGAAATGAAAAACAAAATCATAGTAAAGTGATGCAATTATTGAAATTGATGCTGTTTTGGACTAACAAACAGAAGACGAGAAATATATGAAAGCAAGCATATATTAACGCGAGTGTGTGTGTGTGTGTGTGTGTGTGTGTGTGTGTGTGTGTGTGTTTGTGCTCCGTCTCCCCAGAGATTCGGTGTTTGTCACTCAGTCTCTAATCAGCTCTGACTCTATCACGGCACGTTCCTCTCCTCATCCGCTCCGATAGATATTGAGGCTTTGACATTAAGTAGATCAGCTTTCCTCCGCCAAAAGAGCAACAGCAGCAGCCGCCGCGATGCTCCAATTAGCGTCAGGCGTCCGTCCCGCGTCGTGATGGACTTCACCCCTGCTCCCGCTCCTGTCCCGCGGCCTGCTGTCCTCTCAAACACAGTCTGGCTCGGCCTGAAGGTGACAAGCAGTGACACACACACACACACGAGCAGCTGGATCAGACAGCCGAGCGCTGCGTCCTCTCCTCTCATTGGCTGCTCTGACCTCACATCTGGGGGTCCGTGTTAGGCCTCACGTCACTCAGGCCAGTGTGAAGTCTTTAGCCAATCAGGTCACGGCGAGGCTGGGAAACCCGGCTTCACATCACCGCTAAATAAAACTCGACCTGGAAGTGATGCGCACACTCAAACCTTCAAACTGTATCATTGCGTCGTATCAATGCAACGACTGAAACTGTAACGGTTGAAACTGTAACTAATATGAAATTACTACGTCTACAATGTGTTTATTTATTTATTTTTTTGCCATTTACAAACTTTGATATTATATACGCTAAATGTAATGATTGAAACTGTAACATAATATAAAAAACACGTCTACAATGTGTTTTATTTGCAATTTTATGTATTTATTGGCATTTACAAAATGTGATTAAATGTTATGTACAGTAAATGTAAGGATTGAGACTGTAACATTATATAAAAAAACGCGTCTAAAATGTGTTTTATTTGCGATTTTATGCATTTATTGGCATTTACAAAATGTGATTAAATGTTATATACAGTAAATGTAATGATCTAAACTGTAACGTAATCTAAACATAATACGTCTACAATGTGTTTTATTTGCGATTTTATGTATTTATTGGCATTTACAAAATGTGATTAAATGTTACATACGATAAATGTAATGATTGAAACTGTAACATAATGTACAATTACTATGTCTAAAATGTGTTTTTTTTTGCGTTTCTATGTATTTATTGCCATTTACAAAATGTGATTGAATGTTTAATGCGGTATTTATGTGAATTCTGCTACTGAACTTGAGTTAGCAGATTTAAAGATGCTCATAGATACAACAGCTCAACAGACACAATCAAAACGCTCTGGCTGCTGCACAAGGAAACATGATGTTCTGCTACAATCATCCTGCTGTCTGTTATAAAGACTCCTGATAATGGTGGCACATGAACTGACTGGACCGTCTTACGTCTCTACATACGCAAAGAATTCTGGGAGGTGTAGTTCCAATCGCTACAATAGATTTTTTGTATCTATTAATCAAGTAAAACAACACAAAAGTGATACACTTTTAAAACACTTTTAACATACAAAGTGATTTAGGTTTGTAAATGAAGAAAACTTCGCATTTTGAAAGAGAAATTTAACTTAATGTAAATGTAAAAAAATAAAAATAAATAAATAACAGTGAAAAAAGATGGTGGGTGCTTATATCCGCAGGGTGCTTATATTTGCATAAATACAGTATATATGTTTTTATACTTATACATTTACATTTTATTTACAATACTTAAATTAGTATAAAAATACCTTTTCATCTAATCATCTTTTTCCTCATTTTCAAATTGTATTTCAATTTTTTTTTCAATACATTTCAACTAAAAAAACGCACAATTAATAAAATAAGGTTATTTGTTCATACAATCTGAATTGATTTCTCCTCAATTCTCAATTTCACCTCTCAAAAAGTTCCTTTTCTTGCGGTCAGTGATGGTGAAGACCATGCATTCATCTCTTTTGTACACACGGGTTCCTTTGGCAGCATGTTTTCAGTCAGAATGGATGACGCGCTTTTACAATACGGCCCAATTTCTGATTTCAGAAAACGTTCATTGTTAGCGACAGTTTTCCAGACACTTTGCAAGGTTCCCAGTCAATGCGGAACATATGCTGCTGGTTTCCAACACTTCGGTCAATGGACGCACAATTCAGGAACTGGCCATAACATACTACATATTCATAACGCACATACATATTCATCTAGTATTATGGTCTCAACTCCTCCACTGGCATTTTCTGGCGGATCAAAGCCTCTGCACCAATCAATGAGAACCAATCCAACAGCTCCGCTCCTCCGCATTCAACTTTTTACAGCCAATTAAATCCGCAAATGGCGAACGGCTCGACATTCTGCGCTCACACTGACGTCTGCTTAAGATTACTGTGTTCTACCGCACCGCAATCTTTCCCAAAGAAAATCAAACCCTCGGGGAGCCTGTAGCCCCAACAAAAGGAAGCATGAGCCAAACCCATCGGAGAGGAAAACATTCCTTGTTATTCCCAGAATAACTTCCCAGAACAGTCGAGCAAATGTATTACCAATATAATTCTAGTAGAGATTAATATTGTAGTTGTTGGTCAGATATTCCATATGAAGTATAAACTTGACCCGTCTTTCTAATATCTGTCTTTCTTTCTGCCTGTCTGTTTATCTACTGATCTATCTATCTATCTATCTATCTATCTATCTATCTATCTATCTATCTATCTATCTATCTTTCTATCTATTCAAACATCTGTCCTCCCTTTCATCCATCCATCCGTCTGTCTAATGATTCATCCCTCAAACTGTCATTTTGTTGATCCATCCATCCATCTATCTCTATATCTGTCTGTCTGTCTACTGACTCATCCATTGGTTTGTCTTTCTGTCCATCCATCCATCTATCCATCCATTCATCGGTCTGTCTGTCTACCAACCCATCCATCAGCCTCTCTGTCTGTCTGTCTACCATTCCAGCTTTTTGTCTGTCTTTCAATCTGTCTGCCTATTTACATTCAATTTATCCATCCAGCTGTCCGTGTGTCTACTAATTCGTTCCTCAGTATGTCTTTCCGCTCATCAATCCATCTATCTATTTATCCATCTGTCTGTCATGATCCATGATCTATCTATCCATCCATCTCTTTGTCTGTCTATTTCCTGATCCATACATCTATCCTTCTTTCTGTCCATCCATCCAACAGTTTGTTTGTCTACTAAGTGATCCCTTAGTATGTCTTTCCGCTCATCCATCCATCTATCTATTTATTGGTCTGTGTTTTGTTTTTGATTCATTCATTTGTTTGTCTGTCTGTGTACCAATCCATCCATCAGTCTTTCTGTCTGTCCATTCATGATCTATCTATCCATCAATATTTTTGTCGGTCTTTCAATCTGTTTGTCTTTCTGCCACCTGTCTGTCTGTCCATACATTCATTCATCCATCCATCTGTCTATCTGCCAATCCATTCATCCATCCAGCTGTCTGTCTATTTACTAATTCCTTCCTCTGTATGTCTTTCCGTTCATCCATTCATTTATCGGTCTGTCTGTCTCCTGATTCATCCATCGGTCTGTCTTTCTGTCCATCCATTCATCCATCCATTCATCCATACATCCATCCATCCAACTATCCTTTTATCTACTTCTCTGTCTTTCAAGCTGCTTATCTGTCCATCTCCTGATCCATCCAACCATCTGTCTCTCAGTCTGATGTTGGATTCATCTTCATTTGTCTTTTACATTCTGATGATGAGTTCGTCCGTATCTTGAGATCCGAAGCTCTTATTGTCCAATGATGGCCTTGTGTTGGCGGAGACCTTAGTCTGGCCGTGTTTGCTCGCCACACACTGCCAGGAGAGTTCCACTCCATTAATCTGTGTAGACTGACACGGGCATCAACCAGCATCTTGTTGAAATTCAAATGAGCCTGGAGCGGCGCTGAGCATCAGGGTCGACAAAAACGAAGGTGAAGAAGGAATCCCGAATGAGGAAGACGCGGCAAACGGACAATTCCTTTCTGTGGCATTAGCGTTTGACGCATGTCGCTCTTATGAAAATACATCCATCCGTTTATTCATCCATTCATCCAACACTTTGTCTGTTTTCTTTTTCTATAGGTCAATCCACTATATGGTCTGTCTGTTTGACGTTTTTCTACTTTTGTCCATCCATCCATCTTCCATTCATTCATCTATCTAAGTGTTTGTTTGTCTGTCTGTTTATCTCTGTATCAATTAGTCTGTCCATCATCTGTCTGTCGGACTTTTAGTTTTTCCATTTCTGTTCATCCATCCATCTATACATCCATCTAGCATACAACCATCATTCTATTTGTCTGTCAATCATTCATTTGTTTGTTCATTCATTCACCCATCCATCAATTCAAATATCTATCTATCTATCTATCTATCTATCTATCTATCTATCTATCTATCTATCTATCTATCTATCTATCTATCTATCTATCTATCTATCTATCTATCTATCCATCTATCATTCATTCATCCATACATCCACCCATCAATCCATCTAACTAGTTGTCTTTGTATCTCTCTTTCAATTAGTCTGTCCATCATCTGTTTGTCGGACATTTAGTTTTTCCATTTTTGTTCATCCATCATCTATCCATCAATTCCTTCATCATTATTTGTCTGTCATCCATCCATCCATCCATCCATCAATCAGTCAATCTATCTATCTATCTATCTATCTATCTATCTATCTATCTATCTATCTATCTATCTATCTATCTATCTATCTATCTATCTATCTATCTGTCTGTCTGTCTGTCTGTCTATCCATCCAACTGTTTGTCTGCATATTTATCTATAGGTCTGTCCAACATCTGTCTGTCTGATTTTTTTCCATTAACCATCAACCCATCCATTCAGGGCTGACTATAACGCGGCCGTGAAGTTTGACGCTTATCGCTCTTATGAAAATCGTGCACTTAGGAAAATCGCTAGGAAACTGATAATTGATCCCGTATCAGACCAGGACGACTCGTAAGGCTTCTCACGTCTGCGTCTAAAGCGTTCGACTGAATCAATAATCATTTCGAGCGATGAAAAGAAACGCCGTCTGCCTGGATTCACACGGTTAAATAACGGCCAGTGAAAGCGCTCGCGGTTCTTCAGGTAGACGAGTCTCTCAAGGCAGTTACAGCCTCCAGAAGCTTCTTCAGAAGACACGGCGATGCTTTTTTCCCGCGCCCTGATGATAATAACCGCGTCCTCTCAGGAATTACCGTCCATTCAGCTCGCGTTCAGACGGCAATCCAAGACGCGTCAATGGCGGTAAAGCGAGGCCGAGCTGTGCGTTGTCCACTTTCGAGTTGGAGTATCGAATACTTTGGAATTGATACTTCGATACCCGCTGCTCGATACTTTGGAGTCGATAAGCATCGATCGATTCCAACTGTAATAAAAAACGCGCAATTCGTTTTCACTTTTGAGAGTTCTGAAGTGCGTGAAAATCAGCCGAAGCGTATTTCAAATGGTCACATGATTATGACAGCCAAACAAGACAGACAGACTGAGTCAGTA
The DNA here is from genome assembly GCA_028031935.1 of Paedocypris micromegethes. Taxonomy (NCBI): domain Eukaryota; kingdom Metazoa; phylum Chordata; class Actinopteri; order Cypriniformes; genus Paedocypris; species Paedocypris micromegethes. Next base: position 2,686,482 of record CM051501.1, on the reverse strand, counting down.
TTATTTTTCAGAGAGGAGGGGCGGGATCTCTGTCAGGTAAGAGCAGATGTTCTATCATTTTCTCAACCAAATTTTTCCTACCTCTCTATGCGCATAATCATTCTAAACATGTATTTTATCTAGAATGTGTATGTTTTATGTCTTACATTTACCTATTTATGTTTGTTATTGCTTACATTTTCCTATCAGAAAATGCTACCAGTGTTTAAATTGTGAGGTGCGTGTTTTCCAGGTATAATGTCCATTTAATAGGACTTTTTGATAAAGTAGGATTATAATTTTATCTTTTATCTACGTATGATTTTGCTACCGGAGCGAAATGAAATAAAATTTGAACTTAAATTTGAACTTACATGTGCCTATACCACTAGGAGAGGAAAAAATATTGGTGAAATTGGCTTAAACCTAAAAATGTGAACATGCTGCTTCTAAAATGAAATGAAAATAAAACATAACTTATGTCATCTAGGTGCTAAATTATATTTTACTGTTAAATATTACCGCTTTGTTACGTTTTACTACAATTGTAGAATGGGACTTTGTTTTTGAATTTGATTCGTAATATAAAATACATGTTTTTCTCATATTTCTATTAAAGGTATTTATTGATCTAGTTTATTATGATGTTATTATTGGCCACAACGCAAGTATTTTTGTTCATGTGCATAATTTATGTTCCTATAAAGATATTAATAAACAGAGTGCAAAAGTTTTTTTTATTATAGGTGGCAAAAGTATCGATATCGGTATTGTCAATACTGGACCAGTAGTTACTCGGTATCGTATTGATTGTCGTCTCGCACATCCCTAATTGCGTGGCCATTTTCACGGGCAATGACTTCTGCGCTCAACTGAGAGACTGGAAGTTCCAATCTAATGTGCTTTATCTGCTCGTTTGTTGGCGTTTTTTTGTTGCGGTGTTTTGTTTGGGGACTCGCTGAAGAGGTTCGGCCGAATGCTTGCGGTGGGTGATTAATGGGGCCTATCAGCGCGTTAATTGAAGAGAAATTGGACTGCGCTGCTTGTGTTTGGATTAGCCGTTTATGTAGAGTTGGTTTTTAATTGAATTTCCCTTTCATTTCAGTCTGGAGCTTTCTGAAATCCATCTGCGCGATTACGGCTAATGGCCGTTTCGGCCGCCCCGTGTTTTTTCCGAGGTTTTTCTGGTTTTCAGGCTCCGGATGATAAAGTCCTGTCACCGCGATGGATGCAGGGATGCTGATGGAGGGTGGTGATGTCACGTAATGCCACTGTTTTCGAATTACGAATCAAATTTTATATGTATGTTTTTTAAAAATCAAACAAAATAATACATGTATTTTTTTATATGCATCTATTTATCTATATACGTATCTGTTTGTCCGTCCATCCATCTATCTATCTATCTATCTATCTATCTATCTATCTATCTATCTATCTATCTATCTATCTATCATCCATCCATTTATACATCCAACTGGTTGTCTGTCTCTATCAATTAGTCTGTCCATCGTCTATCTTTCTGATTTTTAGTTTTTCCATTTATTTCATCCATCCATCATCTATCCATCAATTCCTTCATCCTCCCATCCATCTAGAATACATCCATCTTTCTATTTGTCTGTCATTCATCCACCCATCTCTATCTATCTATCTATCTATCTATCTATCTATCCATCCATCCATCCATCCATCCATCCATCCATCCATCCATCCAATCCACTCATCCATCCATCCAACTGGTTGTCTGTCTGTTTACCTCTCTATCAATTAGTCTGTCCATCATCTTTTTGTCTGATCTATCTATCTATCTATCTATCTATCTATCTATCTATCTATCTATCTATCTATCTATCTATCTATCTATCTATCTA
>CM051501.1:2602239-2665020 GCA_028031935.1 Paedocypris micromegethes | reverse complement strand
AAAAAAAAAAATTTTCGCACAATTGATCGGAAAGCCGAACTCGAAATCCGGATTCCAGCACATGTACGAAATTTTGGATTCGAGTTGATGCTCGAAATATTCGCATATCGGAGAACAAAAAAGTGCTACAATTAATTTCCAGAAGCTAGCTTGTTAGCATCCGCTAATCTCGGTTTAGTTGATAGTAACAAAGTAAGTTTGTTCGACAAAACCAATCACGATTTATTTCCCCATTGTTGTCAATCCTCTCCGGAAATGCAACAAAAAAAAAAAAATCCAACCGACACACAAACAAACAAAAGTCCTTAAATATTCACAAACACATACGCGACAAACGGTGCAAAATCCCACGAATCGCAAGTAGCTTCCTTAAAGTTGGGGTGTTTTTCGTAATACTGTCGTACGATTTTTTTTCCCGCAGTCAGTTTGAGCCGAGACGCGAACAAAGTTTCCCTCGCACTTGACGAACCTCGCAACTACGTTCCGAACCCCTCGAATGTGAAAACATGCAGACGGCGGCGAAGCAAACGGCGGGCGGGGGAGGGGCTAATCCGACTTGTCTTTTTTCTTTGGTGTGACTTTACCAGCGACCGCGGACCCCACTGCCCCGACTCCTCCCGTTACCACAGAGACTCCGCCTTTGACTAGCCCCACCCCCGCGGCGGGAACGCTGGTCACGGCCGTCTTGGTCAGCTCGAAGCTCTTGCAGCCCACCCAGGCCACGCCCCCAAGGGTGGCGCCCACGGCTCCTTTGGTGAAGTTGAACAACCCGCCGGTGACCTTCCAGACCACGCCCGCTTCCGTCTTGGGATGATCTTTATCCAAGTCTGAGAAGAACAGTGGACACACACATCAGGAACTGTTAGTTAACCATCTGTCATTTTACCCGTCCCAACGTTATATTTCACCCGTCTCTCTCTCTCTTCATCTAATAATTATTATCTTACCTGTCTGTCTTTAACTACCAGTGTTTAAACTAACTAACTAACTAACTAACTTAGTTATTTCTTTCTTTCTTACTACCGGTAATTAACTACTTTTCCTTCCTTCCTTACGTACTTTCTCACTTACTAATTTACTAACTACCTAGATTACTTACTAACTTAGTTACTTTCTTTCTTTCTTACTAACTAACTACTTTTCCTTCCTTCCTTACTTTTTCACTTACTAATTTACTAACTACCTAGATTACTTACTAATTTAGTTACTTTCTTTCTTTCTTACTAACTAACTACTTTTCCTTCCTCACTTACTTTTCCTTCCTTACTTTCTCACTTACTAATTTACTAACTACCTAGATTACTTACTAACTTAGTTACTTACTTTCTAACTAACCAACTAATCAATACACTTTTCCTTCCTTCCTTACTAACCAAGTAACCTACTAACCTACTTACTAACTACCTAACCTACTAACTTACTTACTTTCTTTCTTACTAACTAACTAACTAACTAACTAAAACCCGATATATTAAAAAACCCGATATATTAAAAAACACGATATATTCCAGAGTCTATAATGTTCCGGAGTCTATCTCGACATTCCGAACATTTCAAAGTGTCTCCTTCTCCTTATTGGTAACAGAGTTAAACAAGTATTCGCATCACTTTCTATCCTCAAATTCTACATTGTCTCGACTCTTTTGGAATTGGTTTTGCGTCCATCTTGTTAGCTGTCTGTCTTTATCTGCATCTGCCTGCCGATAAACCCGATAAATCTGTCTGTCTGTGTGTGTGTGTGTGTGTGTGTGTGTGTGTGTGTGTGTACTAACGTGATTTAGTTGTATCTCACAGGAGTGAAACGCTCTCTAGTAAAACTCTCGACCTTGGCTGGGCTTCAGCTTCAAGCTAGTAAACAAGCCACTGGCTTTCAGCTCCATTTGTGACACACACATTTGAGATTTAAAACAGCGGCTTGACGCGTGTGTTTTACACACCAAACACTGGAATCCACTAGTCAGAAAACATCTTGCACAAATCAATTAGAACATCATGATTAATGTCGAGCTGAAGATTCTTTTTTAAAATTGTGATTTTGAAATGTAATTTTTCAGGACACGAGCTGATAAAAAAAAAAAACAGGGTTTATGATATAAGACGCTTCTGTCTGTGATGTGGAGATAAAACCTTCAGGACATCATTTTAAAATCAGCTCACATCTACAGCGAGTAATACTGAACAGATGCTACACACACACACACACACACACACACACTGTACAATCAACCTCCCACACACACACATGCAAAACACACACACACACACACACACACACACACACACACACACACACAAAAATTGCACAGACATTCTCAGCGTAGCCTAACAAACCCGGGGTTAATTAACACACACAAACGCGCACAAAAACAGACACAAACAAACAGAATTACACATTTCCACAGACAAAAAGATGCAAACACACACAATAGCACAGACATTCTCAGCATAGTTAATTAACACGCGAACACGCACAAAACCAAGCACACACAAGCATAATTAGACATTTCAAAACACAAAAAGATGCAAACACATAGACACACACACACACACACACACACACACACACACACACACACACACACACACTCTTTGTCTTGTCATAATCACTGCAATTTACCCAACACCAACAACCTTGATCAAATGAATAAAAAGCAACAATTCTCCTACATATTCACACATGTAAAAACTGTGAAAACTACATACAAAACTGTGAAAAGCGCCTTACAAATGCTCAGAACTTGAACACACAGACACAAACACACCTGAGCATACACACACATTTGCACTTATCAATATGGCCACTAGGGGCAGTATAAAGTGTAGCGTTTAACCCTCTGGTGAACCCGGAGCAGTGGGCAGCCCGAGGGCGTGGCCTTGGTGGATCAAAGACACTCCCAACCGGGATTTGACCCCGCGACCCCTGAGAGGCGGATCTGTAGGCGTAAAAGTCGTCCACTCGTTTTCTCAGCTCTTTGTTTTGCCTTTCACTCGCACAACAACACGTTTACGCCGCTAGTACTCTGCGGACAGAACGACATATTTTACATTCGCTCGATACGGTCATGACGCTGTGAATCGACGCGCCGCGTGAATGACAAGCAGCGTCTTCAGATGAGTCTCGCGGGACGGCGGCGGGAAAGCTTCAGTCAAGGTCACACACACACACACACACACACACACACACACACTGGAACAGATTCCAGTGAAGTCTGCTGGAAATGTCACAACGTATTAAAATGCACGAAACCTTAGAGAGACGGTAACAACCGCAACAACAAATCATGATTGTAAACTGATAAGATGATTAGAGAGATTAGGGCGATTAGAGACAGCGAGCGATTGATAAATAAATGACTTTGCAGGGAGTTGGCTGGTCGGGCGAATTGACTGAGATGGAAATTGAATGGATTGTGTGGGAAAGAAAATTAGACGGATGGACGACAGATGGAGAGAGAGATAGACAGACAGACAGACAGACATAGAGGCATACAACAAGATAGATAAATATACATACAGAGATTAATATGAGAGAGAGAGAGAGAGAGAGAGAGAGATGAAGAGAGAGAGAGAGAGAGATGAAGAAAGAAATGGAGAGAGAGATAGAGAGGAAGAAAGAGAGAGAGAGAGACATACAGTTGTTAGGAAGACAAAAAGACGCATTTTGAACACAAAGACAGACAGACAGACAGACAGACAGATGTACAGAATACTGCCACTATAGAAACATACAGTCAGAGAGACAGATGAGTCAGAGATATAAGGAGACAGACTGACAGGCAGAGAGGGATGTAGAGAGACAGACAGAAGTATCGAATCAAATCAAATCACTTTTATTTTCACATCATCCCAGAGTGTGAGCTGTGGTGAGTGAAAAACTTAGGTGCAACCTCCAGTTGGTGCAATGCACAATACGAAAGTAATTACAGACAGTAACAATAGTGTAAGAATTATAGAGACATTATAGTGACGGCCAGACCGAAAGAAAGAAAGAAAGGAAGAAAGACAGAGATATAGAGAGACAGACAGTCAGAAATAAAGAGACAGAGAGTCAATATTTAGAAAGAATGAGAGACAGACAGTCAGAGATATAGATTGACCGTTAGAAAGAGAGACAGACAGAAATATAAAGACAGACAGACAGAGATATAGAGAGACTGTCAGGGATATGGAGAGACAGGCAGAGAGATATATAAAGACAGACAGTCAGAGATATGAAGAGAGAGACAGACAGTCAAAGACATAGAGAGACAGACAGTCATAGATATAGAGAGACAGACAGACAGTCAGAGATACGAAGAGAGAGACAGACAGTCAAAGACATAGAGAGACAGACAGACAGTCAGAGATACAAAGAGAGAGACAGACAGTCAAAGACATAGAGAGACAGACAGTCATAGATATAGAGAGACAGACAGACAGTCAGAGATACGAAGAGAGAGACAGACAGTCAAAGACATAAAGAGACAGACAGACAGTCAGAGATACGAAGAGAGAGACAGACAGTCAAAGACATAGAGAGACAGACAGTCATAGATATAGAGAGAGAGACAGACAGTCAAAGATAAAGAGAGACAGACAGACAGACAGTCAAAGATATATATAGAGAGAGACAGACAGTCAAAGATATATAGAGAGAGAGACAGACAGACAGTCAAAGATATATATATAGAGAGAGAGACAGTGAAAAATAAAGAGAGACAGACAGACAGTAAAACATATATAGAGAGAGACAGACAGTAAAACATATATAGAGAGAGACAGACAGTCAAAGATTTAGAGAGACAGACAGAGATCTAGACAGACAGACAGACAGGTCAGTAGACATGTAAAGCAGTGTCTATCTCTGGCTTGTAAGAAACAGATTGACTTTTGCAGCTGCACATTAATATCTGAGCTGTCGGACCCCGAGTGACTCCAGCCGGAACAGGATGTGAACACGCCCGTGTGTTTAACTAAGGCGACACTAATCTCAACTTATGGCAGCGACGTACAGTCCGTCAACTTAAACAGGAATATGTCCCGCGTATGAATCACACGGACGGACACGTGGACGCCGCTCAGAATCCGGCTGGAAGGACTTTTCTTCTGTAATAATTCTTTTCCACTGTTCTGCGTGACGTGGCGTTTTCCTATCGCTGGCATCTTCAGTCCAAGCGCCGGTTTTTCCCAAACGTGGCGTTTTTCTATCACTAGCATCTGCGAAAGGAAACCCCTTATATTGCACCTTTTACATCTTATGGAAAACACTATTCGGCAAAAGATAAGAAAACACCATGTCTTTAATCAGTCGTGGCCAACCTTTCGTAATCTAAACCCTAACTGTGAATTGTACAGGCCATAAAGGAGATAAAAAATGTAACTAATGAGTAGATGAATATTAAATTATTAATAGGAGATTATGATTCAAATAAGTCTACCAGGAGTCTATATTACTCAAAATCCTGAAAATGTTTTAGAATTGACTGAGCAGCTGGTAGTGCGTGAAAACAGATTAGGAAACGGACTTTATCAAAGATGTGAAAAAAATCTTTAATAAAGTTTAGGCTTTATTGAAGACTTTTAATTTGAAAAATATCAAAATTGTCGAAAGAAATACCTAACTGGCATCTCAGCCAGTGCTAATTTGTCAACAAAATATTTTTGTCAACGTCTTTTTCCCTGACAAAAATGAAACGAGAACTATAAAAAAACTGCCTCTTGGGCACGAAAACCTTAACTACATTTATTGACACTTTCGTCAACAAATAAAAACTAAACAAAATGCCTTTCGTGACGATGTCCAATCATAATCAGAGCTTGTGGAGAAAGGCGGGTGTAAACACAAAGAGAACCAATCAGGACACGGAGTCTTTCAGCTGCAGGAAAAGGACGGTGAGCTGGTGTTCTAAGATATTTCATAGAAACTTATATCCATGTTAAAATGTACACTTTAACAGTGTTAATTAGACAATCCTACTAAATTAACTTCAATTACTACTAGTAACTTTTATTAGTAACTTTTACAATTAGTAAAAGTTACAATTAGTAACTTCAATTACTACCTCTTAAAGATTTCTTTATGTGCAAATATGTGCTACTTATGTGATGCTATTTTGATTTATTTTATCGTATTTAATTTTCGATTTGTTGAGGTTTCATCTATGAGGACAAATTTATTTGAATTGAAAGAAAAGTTTGATGAACGAAGATGATGGTTCGTAATACGAGAACGGATTGTGAGTAAGACGTGTCGCACACTTGCAAACCACGCAGCCATTTCCAGTCCTTCCGTCCTCAAACAGTTCAGCATAAAACTCCGATGAAGAGTCGTCTGAAGGTCGTCTGTGATTGAAAGTTGTTCTAATATTAGCCTACAGTCATAACTCCTGCCAGATGGACTAAAATAACTTCACAAGTCTGTGAATGTAGAGGAAAAAAAAAAAAAGATGCATCACTCTTTAAAACGAGAGTTAAACCGGATTGATCATACAAAGCCTTTGTTTTAGCAGCCAATGTTATTCCGAGACAAAGCAATCTAAAAACGAGGAGAGAAGGTGTCACGTCCGCACAAACCGAATAAAACAACCTTCCCGGATCCACGCGACAGGAGCGGAAACATTCCCAACCCACTTCTCCTTTGTGTAAAAAACACCCGATTCATTCTTTCTGACAGGAACCTTCACAATCAATTCAATTCCATACCAAACGGAAAATGTCAATTTGCCTTCAGATGCAGAAAGAGAATAGTGACATTTGAAGCTTGGATGAAAAGGTTAAGATATTCCGACGGGCCCTAGTCTCTCCACAATAGCTAAAGAGCCACCGAACGAGTCCGGTACAAAGGTTACAGTGTTCACCTCGACAGGTACATCAACATTCAGTCTGGATGGAGTATTTCCCACGTCCGTCAAAGCCCCAAATGCTTGTCCTGGCCAGTGACATCAGTACCACACCGCACGGACCCCATCGAAATCGGCAAGACACCTGAAGCAGACCCGAAGAAATGCAGTTTTACACGCCGCGAATGTGAGAAAGGACACAAAGCCTCGTCAACCTGAAGGGAGATAAGTGGTCTCCATGGTGCACGGACCGAGCGAGAACATTATATAGAGCAGGGGTGTCAAACTCATTTTCACTGACACATCAGGCTGTGCTCAAAGGGCCAGATGTAACTTATAAATGTAGCTAAATGTAATCAAATGTATTGTAAAATAAATGTAACTACTTCTCTTAACTCCTTAAAAGAGACAATTGCAGTTGTGTAGAAAACCTTTGTTTGCTTTGCACTAACATAACTTTGTTTAGGGCTTCATTAGGGCTGTCAAAGTTAACGCGTTAACTCGCGCAACTAATTACGTTTGTTTGTCGCGTCAAATTTTATTATTGCCGTTAATCACTGTTGCTGTTTTTTTTTTCACTTCTGTTTTTCCCCGCTTGAATGGCAATGAATTGACATTTAGACGGAGAGTTTCACTTTAAAACTAATGCCAGATAAGTTCGCAGATAGAACAAAAATATTATGTGTACAATATTTTGCAAAGATGGAATCACGGCGCACTTCACTAATAAGGAAGAGAAGATGCAAGAAAAAAAACAAAATTGTGAAAACACTGTACCGTAGTCGAAAAGCATTGTGGGAAAGGTTTTGGTCAACGCACACTCTTAAACTTATTTTTTGATATTTACTTTTAAGACACTCAAAACTTTTAAGCTCTCGTGGGCCACATAAAATGACATAGCGGGCCACATCTGGCCCCCGGGCCTTGAGTTTGACACCTGTGATTTAGAAAGACAGACAGACAGTAAAATAGAGAGACAGTCAGAAATAAAAAGAAAGAGAGAGACAGGCAGACAGTCAGAGATATAGAGAGACAAGACAGATTGTCAGAGATAAAAAGAGACAGACAGACAGTCAGACATATGGAGACAGGCAGACAGATATAAAAAGACAGACAGTCAGAAATAAAAAGAGAGAGAGAGACAGACAGATTGTCAGAGATCAAGAGAGACAGGAAGACTTATGGAGACAGGCAGACAGATGGTCAGATATATCAAGACAAGTTCAAGTCAAACATTTGTAAGGCACTTTTCACAATTTTAACTGTCTCAAAGCGCACAAAGACAGACGGACTGTCAAAGATACCGAGGGACAGACAGTCAGTCTGAGATATAGGGAGGCAGACAGTCAGAAATTTAGAAAGAGAGACAGACAGTCAGAGATATAGAGAGACAGTCAGAAATGAAGAAGAAGAAGAAGAAGAAGAAGAATAAGAAGAAGAAGAAGAAGAAGAAGAAGAAGAAAACCTTTATTTGTATCAACAAAGAGAAATTCACATTTTGACAGACATAAAGACAGACAGTCCGAGCTATAGAGACAGACAAACAGTCAGAGATACAGAGAGACAGTCAGAGAAAGAAAGACAGGCAGACAGATATTTAAAGACAGACAGACAGTCAGAGATATAAAGACAGAGACAGACAGTCAAAGATATAGAGAGAGAGGCAGACAGATATATAAAGACAGATAGACAGTTGAAGATATAGACAGACAGTCAGAGAAATATAGAGACGGGCAGTGAGACATATAGAGAGACAGTCAGAAATATAAAGAGACAGACAGAAACTGACCTGACCAAAGAGCAGACCTGAATGAATGCAGTTTTACATGCCACAAATTCGAGAAAGAACTTAAAGCCCCCTCACCTGAAGGGAGATAAGTGGTCTCCATGGTGCACGTACCGAGCCGAGAACATTATCTGACACACTTGAACATTCTGGTTCTCATAACAACCAAACAGCGTCTGAACCCTGGTCTCAAACCTTAGTAGACGTCCAGGACCTTTTGATAACACCAACAATGCCGCATTCAGCAGAGCAGTAGGCAGAACAGGGAGATAAACCCGAAGAAGAACACATGAGACAGATATAATGCATTTTCCTGCGGGAACCGACTCGGACGGGGGACGTCGAGTGAAGAGAAGAACAACAATCGGGATTCTGGGGTCAGCGGGGCCGTGCATTAAGAGTAAAGCCTTTATGGAGGAAACACCAAGGCCGTATCGCAAAGAACGGATCACCTACGAGTCTCGGGTTTTCTCTCTTTGGCCAACAAAAGGGTTTATTTTTACGTGATTAGAATTTCTAAAGAAATACGAGAGTGGCCTGTCTGCGCATAATGAGCACGACCAAGTGTGGATGTTACAGCGAGCGGCTTGGTTTGAGTTCAAACTGAAGAAAAAAATTGTGCAAAGATGGAAGGCAAAATACCATATTTACGCAAAAATAAGCCCCCATTTTTACGTATTTCAAGCCAGGAACAATCTCAAATAAACAGAAACATGTCGTCTTTATGCAGAGGCGCAACTGTGCGTCTATATAATGCTCAACCAATCTAAGAGAAAAGAATATATTTAAAGGATCAAAATGATTAAGAGAAATGGCTCAATTGAAAATGAAATGAAAATGGCTCAAAAAATCTTAATTGAAAAGTATTTTTCCAGGCAGACTTTTTAGCGAAATAGTATTCAGACATTATGTGAGGGCAACAGAAATATTCCAACTTCTTGCCTATGAAATCCAGGCATCCAATTTAAAAATCTCTGATTGGCTGACGAATAAACAAATAACTTTGACCAATACTGATGGTCCAATCAGACCAAGCAACTGAGATGCATCAAGAGTATTATTGAGCAGCTGAGAAAGCAGGATAGTTCCATGAATTACAAGTCAGAATTTGCTTGTATGACTCCGTTAAGGAGGTCTGGCTTAAAAAAAAAAATTAAAGCAGCAAGATATTACACGTTTTTGGTGGAAAGGCATAATGCAGGAGCATTACATTTGCTGTAGGTACAAGACTGTCATCACAGTAAAAAAAAAAATGATGATATAGTCTTCTTGATTTAGCCCTGGCTGACCTAAGCGGAATTGGATAGTCAAGGTACCATTCCCGACCAATCAAAGCCAAACATGTTCCCAGACGATAGGGGGGCCGCCAGCCTCGGGCGTAAATCTGTCGCCTTTGTAAATTTATGAGTTCATATCAATACCTCCATCATCTCACTGTAGGGCTGAGAAATAATGGTGAAAATATTGTTCTCCTCAGTTGGCACTGAGATTTACAATGAGCGAGGCAGTGAGAGCGAGCGAGCAGAAGCAGAGAGAGTTCCAGAAGGGAGGGAGTAATCGGACCTTCCCCTGTGATAAAAAACCCCAGTGGGAGACCGTTCTGCATCGTTCCTCACTTCTCTCCAGCAAGAACCATGTCAACTCTCTCCCCGCTGAGGTCTCTATTTTTAATCCCTGCGCCCGAGACGCCTGGGGCAAAACACAATGAAGGGTCAAGTTAAAATGAGGTTCGGAGAAAGCCTGGAAAGGGGACGTGCTGAATTACTTCAGGACAGTGTTGGACAAGATGTTCGTACAGGAATTGTCAGAAGGCAACAAAAAGGGAAACACAAAACTATGTAAATATGGGTCCACTTGTACGGAAAAAAAATTGCAGCAGTTCCAATTTTAACGCACTAGTTCTTGTTCCTGGTTTGAACAGGCCTTTGAGTAAAATCAACGGTCAATTCTGATTGTAATTTCAAGAAGACTGGAGAACCGCCAAATTTGAAGTGGGTCCTCGCACGGGCGTCAATATTTGTGCCGTGACCAAAGACCGTCTTTGGCAAATACAAGACTGACAAGAAGTCTGCTGAAATGGAGTCTGAACGTGGCCTTTTTCCCAGCTGCCTTTAATAATTAAATAACTACCAGTGAACCACTTACGGAAAAGGTCAATGTTTCCAGCGGGTGTGCAAGCTTGCTCGCATCTGACCTATTGGGAGAGACACGTACCACACTCCAACCTTTGTGCTTACTAATCCCACTTTCCCGGTGTAGGATTGTTGACTTCAACGACAAGAAAAAGACATTTTCCTGCCACTCCCCCAGCGCCAGGATCTGATCATTTGTGCCTTTCACTCTCCGAATGAATATTGATGGCCGGGTCCATTGTGCTCATTTCAAAATGCCAACGCAGAAGTTTAACAAGCTCGCGTGGAAGTCCAAAGACGTCATCTTGAGAATCCCAACAAAGCTTTTTAAAAGATCCGCTAGCTTGGCATTTTCGAGCAAACACAAGGTGCTTGAGAAGTTGTTTGCCTTTGACATGTCCTACACAATTCACCATCTCACTGTTGGCTTACATCTTATGTGTCTATTGTGGGATTTGAAAAGCTAAAACACTGTAGTTGCTTCACAAGTTTGCCGTATAAGCCCAAGGGTGTCAAAAAGCTAAAAAAGGGGATCAAAAGCCTTTTTCTCTTCTACCAATTGTTTCTTCTCCCTTTAAATCAATTCCCTGTGTGTTATAAAGATCTGGGACAACCGAATGCAGCAAGAGCTCCAAACATTCCTTCTGGGAGTAGGATAACGTGCATACGGAACACACTCCATACACCAAGCATGCACCACAGAACGAAGCGAAACAGTCTATACCGACAGTTTTACAATTGTGAATTGAAAATGATACTACAATTGTTAAGCTTGTGTTTCACAGGGAGATTCGAACCCTGAAATATCTTCGGGCTTTATTTAAATCGATCAGTTTCCCAAACCACTGATTGGCTAAGTGTCCCGCCTTCAGGCCCAGAGTTGCTGGGATTGGCTCCAGCTCCCCGTGACCCAGCAATGAAAAAGCGGTTCAGGAAACGGATAGACGTTTCACCAACTTTCAAGCTCTAGTCTAGCAGAACGCCTCAATCTTAAATATTCGTTGTTCCATCCATTGAAGCATCCCAAAAGTCGTTGAAAACCTTGAACATTCATTTTTGTAAGACACTCCTGCTGAGTCCATTTTAGTCCACTACTAACTGAAGCGGAAGATCAAGACCACGATCCATCTCTCGACAAGAAACGAGTGCGAAGCGAAATCGACTTTCCCCCCTGAAATCCACAACTCCCTTTCGTGATTCTCAACCTAAAACCAGACGGCACTGCTGCAAAGCAACGCTGACCTCAGATCAAACTTCCTCATTATTAAGAATTCAAAATCAACTGAAGTGAAAGAGTTGAGGGGAAAAAACCTGTACTGATCTGCATTCAGAGCAAGAGATTCAAACGTCCCCCATTTCCCAAGATAGATTTCTCCGCTATACAGTGCGTGATTGACAGGTGAATGACTCACACTTGCACTTCAGCGGCAGAAGGAGAAGGGGGAAAAAAGTCCCCGTTCCTGCTGAGCTTATTGGAAGAGACCCTGGGTTTTTCAGAGCCTGCACTGTCCCGCTTCTCATGTCAGTCCCAGAGCTTTAGGGATTTGGACAGACATCAATCTACCGAGAAGGTCTGAGAGGCCTGAAAGAGGCAGCGCACTAGGACCATACGAGCCGTGGATGAATCTCCACCATCGGCTAAAATTAAATCTGGAAATATATATACATATCAAATCAGGAAGCCTTTAAAAAGTAGAGACCTGGCATATCACCGGCATCGCACGCCGCCGCCGCCGCCGTTCAATGCAGAGCGCTTCATTTAAGGCGTTCCACCCAAAGTGTGTCTCCTGAATAATACATCAAGCAGATGCTGTGCAGAATCGTCAAGGTAAGATCTTAAATAATTCAGTGCAGGCAAAGCACCATTCACCTCCAACTACAGTTTTTGTTTACCGGGTTTTACCGAGCAGGGATTTGGACTGATGCGCCGAGGAGAGATTGCGCTGACCAGGGGCGAGACGTGCATGAAATCACTTTATTAAGCCTTCATTTTTTGAGGACAGATGTTCCTCTGAGGGGTTTCTCTCGCTGGCTTACTTTAGGACTACGGATATCAAAAGCGGCTTTCACGGACGCTCCGGAAATGATTGTGAGGAAGGGCAGGACTGAAGTGGACACTGGGTCATTCTCCCATAAACTGTGAGAGGAAAGTTGGGTGTGAAATAAACCAAGCGTTGGAGAACGTGCTGAAGAAACCATCCACAAAACCCGGGATATGAAATTCCGCTCGCTTAGATATGAATCACGTCAGATTTAGAGTCATCTAGCTTCGGGAATATTTTTGATTTTATTATTGTGATGTTATATGAACAAAAGATTGAGAACGGCAAGACAAGACGACAGATGGGAGCGACACCCGAGGCAGAGCAGAACCTTAAAGACAAACAGCAGAAGAAGCCAAATCAAAATCATATTGTAGTAATAGAGAACAAAGAGAAAAATCTGCCGTGTTAGAGGGAACAAAGAGCGGCGGATCGGTTTTCTGTTCAAAATGGCTAAACTTAATTACCTGACCTTAAGAAAAATCCCACCATCTCCGTGCTCATATCACTCGCTGTAAACCCGTGAAAGAGAGAATCTCTGGTGGGCTGCAATACCTGTAGCATTATTGATAAGCTTGAAAAGCCTGGCGCATAAAATGCACTATCGACCCGATTGCCAGTAAACAAACAAGACAATTACAATAACTTAAGCGCAACAGAAAGAAAAAACAATGAAACCGTTTGGCAATTTACTGCCCCCAGAATTCCCTCAACATCAGTTAAACCTTACAGTGGCCCATACTATTCAGTACCATGACCCATGTGACCCATCAGAGGACGAGCTGCGTGATTAAAAACCTGAAGATTAAAGGTCACAACATCATTCTACGTCATTCACGACATCACTCACGACTCGCCATCATTCACGACTCGCCATCACTCACGACTCGCCATCATTCACGACTCGCCATCACTCACGACTCGCCATCATTCACGACTCGCCATCATTCACGACTTGCCATCATTCCCGTCTTTTATCATTCGCGACTTGCATCATTCACAATGCGCATCATTCTTGACTCGCAACATTTACAAAATGCATCGTTCACGACGCTCATAGCTCTCAACACATTATTCTCAATGTGCATCATTCAGGCCTGGTCTCATCTTTACTAATAATAGTACTAGTGTGTGTTTGTTTCCTTCCTGGCCACGTGAAGAATTTGAGCTTGAAGTAACTGTAGTAACGAGGAGGCGCGTGACAGAGAATAGCCACCACACTGGCCCACGAGTCTGATGTGTCCTGATTTACACCGAGGCTGAGGATGTCAAGGAGCCACGGAGAACAAGCAAAAACACACAAAAAAAAGCCACAGTGCGGTGAGCAATGGTGAAGAAGAGAGAGGAGAGAAGGTGAAGGAGAGAGAGGAAGAAGAATCGGTAATGAAGTGTCATAATTTAGTAGCTACTGTACAGATGGCAAGTCGGCTCCTCGCTGCTTTTCATTCCGCCGAGCCAAAGAGTCGGTGGAGAGCGACTGTCAAGCCTTTGAAAACGGCCACGGACGGAGACAAACTCACTCAACCTGTCATTTCACCCGCCATTACGCTCCTTTTCCCAGAAATTATTTCTGCTCGTCACGGCGGAAGAAATAATTGGATGTGAAAAGCATGGTCATATTTTGGTCAGAAGCAGCCGTTGCCTTCCCGAAAATTACACTTCCACTTCACCGAATACTTTCTTCCTCTTTTCATCCAGACACTCTCTCGCTCTCAATTATTATCTTTATTATTTTAGTTTTTTTTTCCATTAGAATTCTGCCCTTCTCCACGTCTTCAGGTCAGAATTAATGTGCAAACAGAGCTCCAGAAAGACCTCGGCCGGTTCTTTACACCAGACTCTTTTACAACATTCATTGTCTTTGCTTTTATGCGTTTAGACAAATTCGGCACTTAAGGCAGATTCTGACGCCATGTTGTGTAAACAGCACAATCTGCTTTGTTTATGAAGATCTCTATATAGATTTTTCCATTAAATATCTATATGCATCCGATGTACTGTCTATGTTTTACACGCTTGCGCGGTTTTTATATTACATCGATATTATATTTTAAATCGTAAATAGGTTTACGAGTTTAATTTAAAAAAGCAATAATTGCTTGTGTGTGCTGTTCTCTGAGAGACACTTTTAGTCATTTTTTATGTAATGTTTTAACACCCGACTCGGAGTTTAACATTCCTTGGACAAACTGCGGTAAGAAGCGTGTGTTTGTCTGGCTTAGCGGCCGCGATTGTGCTGGTTCACTGCGCAGCCACATTTAAATTGTGAACACAGAGTGTGTTTGCGCAGCGTATTTGCCTTATATATCAAAAGTGCCAAAAAGGAAATCCTAAATACATTTTGTAGATTGGAAACACACACACACACACACACACACATTGTACAAACATAGCACACACAGTACACACAATCACACAAACAACACACACACACACACACAAATTGTACAAGCAAATGCAAACATTCATGATGCACAAAACATGCAACAAACACACCAAGGACAAACCCACATGAATAAAAACACACACACAAACAACACACACAATGCATACAACACAAATGCACTCACAAAACCAAAGTGTATTGCAAACGGATACAAACACAGCACAGACTCACAAACAACACATTCACACAATGTGTATAGGCATTTACAAACACACACAATGCACGCACACTACCTACGGAAAGTACACACACAGATTTCATGCAATGACACACACATCACAAACACTGTGCATTGCACATGCAGACACACACAAATTGTACACACAGTACAGACACACAGACAACACAAACAACACACACACACACACACACACAAATTGAACAAGTACATGCACACACACATACACCAACATACATAATACAATCACAAACACTGTGTATTGCAAATGTGTAAAACACAAAAAGCACACACACATTTTACACACTCAGCACAGACTCACAAATAACACATACACATTGTACAAGCTGACTAGCACACACACAGACACACACAATTAAACAACACACGCAGACTTGAACAAACAACACACACACACACAAACACAAATGCAATCACAAACGTTACGTATTGCACATGTACACACACACACACACACTGTACAGACACAAACAGAACAGACACACAAAAAAGCACACAAACATCACACACAGAGCATACACATTGTACGAACACAGCAGAGACACACAAAAACACGAACAACAAAAACAGACACAAATTATACAAGCACATGTACACACACACACTACACACAGTGAGCTGCGCTGTGACAGGCCGGGCACACGATGGCCAGAAACACTCGAGCGATGAAAGCGTGGCTGATAAGAGCCGAGAGCAGATCTGCAGATGCGTCGGACAGAAACACGCGGCAGCATCTGCATGCGCGGGCAGCTCGCGGCTTGTTGGTATGCGCTTCTGCTCCGTTACACTGGACAGGTTCCATTCATCTCTGGCCATTAAGCTCCGGCACTCAGGGGAGCGCAGCTACTCTACAGGTGAAATAAAGCACACGGAAGGCGCTGAAACCGTACAGGTAGGGCCTCGGAGAAACGCCTGCGCTGATGAAAACAACACAAACGTTTCGTCACATTACACCGAAACCATCCGCGTCTCCCAACACGCCGCCGCGGTTTAGAAGGTTTCTGCGTCACCGTTGGGGTAAAACACATTTGGCATTTGGCAGTTTCGCTTCAGTCTATCCAGAATTTGGAAAAGGATGAGGTTAACCCTAACCCCCTAAATCAAACCCTAAACATAACCCTAACCCCCTAAATCAAACCCCAAACATAACCCTAACCCCCTAAATCAAACCCTAAACATAACCCTAACCCCCTAAATCAAACCCTAAACATAACCCTAACCATAATCATGTTCTCTAAGCCTAACCCTAACCCTAATTCCCACAACTCCAACACTAATACTAGGTTAACCCTAAGCCTAAATTGAATACTAATCTCCTAACACCACTACCAAACACCAAGCCAAACTCCACAACTCTAACCCTAATCCCCAAACCTAAACCCTCTAACTTCCTAAGCAAATTCCCACAACTCCAACAGTAATCCTAGGTTAACCCGACCCTAAATGTAACACTGATCTCCTAACACCACTACCAAACACTCAGCGCAACTCCCTAACACTAAATCGAACCATAAACCCATATCCCCATAACTCTAACCATAAACACTAACCCAGTAACCTTAACCCATATTCCATAACTCGAACCCTAACCCACCTGACTCTAACCATAAACCTTAACCCAGTAACCTTAGCCCGTAAAAACGTAAACCTAAACCCCTGACTCTAACCATATTCCCATAACTCAAACCCCAACTCGACTCTAAACATAAATCCTATCCCACTAACAAAACTTCTATATAAACTTCTATAAACCTAAACACAGTGACTCTAACCACAAGCCCACAACCCTAATTCTAAAAATCTTTACCTAACTCCAACTCTCTAACCCTATTCCCATAACTCTTAACCCCCAACTCTTACCGTAAACCCTAACCATCTAACCCAAACCTCAACTCTTACCGCAAACCCTAACACTCTATAGACCCCCGAAAAAAACCACCACCCGATCAAAACACTTCAGACACATTTTTCAGTATTCACCAACAGCATCGTCTGTTGTTAAACGACTAAACCTCGACTTGTCACCTATGTTTTATTTAGTTTTGTTTGTTACACAATGAAAATCTATTCTAACAAGTCATGGCAAGATTTACCATTAAGTGAAGTGGCAGTAAGGAAATAAAAGACGTTTGTGTGAAAACAAACAGATGCGTGAGGCAGAACAATCATCCGCCGGAAAACTCTATTATGCTATTTTATTCAGAAATTATCCAACAATCACTTCACATATTATATCAGAATTTATGGATCCTTGAGTTGCCATAATGTGCGTGTTTTTACAGTGCGAACCAACCAGAGCACACGTTTGTATTAATACATGTCTAACGCAACAAATAATTAACAAAAAGTAACAAATTGTTGCGTTATACAAAGGAATTATTTAGTTCGCCAACTCTGTCTCCTAAACTTCGAAAATTGGAAATAAATGTGCAATATATATATATAAAAAAAAAAAAAAACCACACAGCTCGATTTTCTTATCCACATTAAACGTATCCATATTTGCTACACCTCTGACTTCAAGTAAAAACTGATTTCGTGAAACTGGGGCAAACGTGTCCTGGTTCTCGTCTCTTACAGTTCTCAACTCAAACGCTTCCGCTTTCTCGGCAAAAAAGTGACGTGACGAATCGTCGCGTTCTTCAATTAAATAAATGCTGCGAGACGCTGCGAGATTGAGCATCGACGCACACGTGTGGATGCGTGTCGGGCTGGAGCACAGGTGGAGCGGCGGCGGACGCTTCATCCATCATCCTTTCACAGCACATCACATCGAGCCGCTCATGCGCTCTGGATCTGTCAGGATGATGGAGCGGCCATCGCGCTTCCTTGCAAACACGACTCCAACACACAAACTCAATAAAGTGCCATTTATCGTCATCAATAACTTGTTTTTCATCTATTGGACATGCAAGGTTTACTGCATTTTGGAGGATATCAGGCGCAAATATCCACCTGAAGTCGGAAGTTTGTGCGAGTCTGTGGGAACGGCGGGAAAAAGTTTCCGATAGGGAATTTAAACGGTATGTTGTATTAGAGCTTTTCTAGGTTTTATGTAACACATTTTAAATGACCGTATTTACACGATTATAAGCACATTAAAAAAGAAAAAATAATCTCTTAAAAAACTTATTTTATCTTCTTTTAACTAATCTAACTTCTGACTCGTATCATTATTTAAGTATCGTAAATGTAAATGTATTTACTTGAGTAATACTTTTAAAAAAGTCGGAAGTCGTTTGAAATTGTTTTTTTTTTACCCAATGTTGTGTGCAGAGGATCGTAGCGAAAGGTTATTTTCCCCTGTGCAGCAAACCCAGCGTTTTGATTGTATTTGTTTCCTGGTATTGACTCTTTGTACGTGTTCTTCATTTTCGACTGTTCTATTTCTGTTCCAAAGCGTTTGGATTCAGATGCCAGATGCTCAGTCTGTTCCAATATTAATTATTTTTTGTTCTAACACGTTATTCGGTTCTAACACGTTATAAGTGTCGCTGAATAAAGACGAAGCATTTGTGTTTATTTGTGATTGCTCTTCACTTGTGGAAAAATGAGATCTTATCTTGTGCATATTTCAAATTGGCGATGATAAGTTTTTGAGCCGCTAAAAATGAAAAAAAAATAAATAAATAACGGGTGAATTTATTTGCGTAAATACGTTAACTGGAAAAAGACAAGTACATACAAACAAAAGAAAAAAAAAGTTCTAATTTTAAATGTCCGACAAATTAAATGCGATCATTATATGCGAGATGAACAGACGTTCATCGTCCAGAAACGTCGGCCTAAATTTCGTATGAGCCTGTAATCAGGCCCAAATATATTTTGGAAATATTTGAAATAAATTAGAAAAAGACACATAGAAACTAAAAACAAAAATTTTTTTCGACAAATTAAATTCGATTCAATTCATCATCCGAAACATCAGTCGCCCTGAGGCAGGAATATCACCGTCTAAATCGCCAAACTGAATAACGACAGGCTTTTCCCGAGTTATTCCGAGACTTTGCAATTGCAACAAATTGGAATTGCAAATGAACTTAAGTAAAAGGAACCCGGCTGTGCAACGTACAAAAGCTAAAAAGGTTCCCGATACATAAAACCAGACTGACTTAACACGTTTCCACATTCAGATATCCATCCACCGCAAATAAAGCCGTCAATCCGGAACTGACTGCGTCAACCATTAGAAGCGCGTGTGTGGAAGTCAAGGCAGCGCTGTAATTACTGTCAGAGATGTCAGTTAGCGGATCCTTTTCGTATTAGCAACAACAGAAGCGACGCGGCGAAGGCAAAAGCGCTCAGACGGCGTATTGATGTGTAAATGAACAGCTGAGCGGGAATTATCTGCTTCAGTTAAAAAAGCCCAAGCTCAAATTAGCCCACGCTCGCAACCTGCACCGCTGTGTTCCTCAAGTTTACATCAGATCCGGCCTGCTCGCGCGGAAAATAAAGCGCAATCGCACTGACGCGGCTCCACAATCCAGCCTTGATTGAATCCGCCCGCGCGCACTAAAACGCACCCAGGACGTAATTGCAAAACGACTACGTTCCGCGGCAGTAATTTACTAAAAATTACAACCTCGCGCTTCAGCCCGTCCTCACGGTCGACATCTGCAGAGAAGGAATCGCTCGAGACCAAGTGCTTCGTCAACACGGTTATATCCTATATTTACGCGACTATAAGCAGCCGATTTTTCCAATTTTAGCAGCAACTTGCGGGGTGCTTAAAATCGCCAATTTCAAATATTCATGTTAATATAAGCGTCTGACCCTGAAAATAAGCCCTAGGGATCACCTATATCAATAGTCGTCTCCACCAATTTTTACTTCCTTTTGCTTTTCTATATTGTTGTATGTTTTTCCCTGATACTGTTCTGTAGTCTTTTACAGAAGCATTTGTTGTACATTTATTGAAACATCTGTTTTACTTTTGCCTTCATTTAATACTAGATGTTTTATTATCTATATTCTATATTATTGAATGTGTATATATATATATATATATATATATCTTAGATTTTAAGTTTTCATTCCCTTTTCTTACACCAAACAGTAGTATTCCAATTTCATTGTAACCATGTGATACAATGACAGCTAAGCTAAGCTAAGCTACTCTACTGAACTCTACTCTACACTAACCTTGACCACTAGTGTCAAAGAACTGGTGGAAAAAAATATGAAAAAGTGCATCGCCAAAAAAATTCAGTAATGTCTTTCAAAACTTCAAATGTTTTTTCAGGTATAAACAGCTCATCAAATTTGATCAAAGTTGATCAGATAATCTCCCATACAATGTCTGTAAAACATGAAACAAATGCTTCCGGCCTGGACCACAGAGTGTCTGCTTGCGGCTGTAGTTCATAAGCATTTTTGCCTAGATTTTCTGCAATAAAGTAAAAAATTGAAATTCAACCCACATTCTACATTGTTGCAAACTCTGGCGAAAATACATTTTCATTCAACACACAAAGGCAACCAAACCAACTTCAATCAAAACCCTAAATCCCAACAAATATCAAGCAAACGGGAACAGAGTTGAAGAAAAAGAGCAACTCCTTGTGAAAACACCGCGTGGTGGAGATCTGGACGAGGCTCCCGAGACAGTAAAAAACTCGGATAAATCGGCTTTCCGCTCAATCCCTTTTCCTATTTACCCAGTAATATTAAGCCCGGCTCCAAACAATTCCTCGACGTGCGTGTGTACCCAAGATCCAACCTCAATTCTCATAAAACGCCAGGGTAGAGCAATTTCGCCTCAGACCGCCAGGAACAGTTTGTCGCATCTGCAAATCAAAATGCCATGAATCCCAAGCAAGCGGCGGACGGGAGCTATTCCGAGCTTCAAAGACAAAGCGAATTTATAAACCCATCCGGAAGGTTCTCCGAAGGCCATTGCGCAATCATTCCTCCAGTGGGCCGCAGACGGAAATCACCCCGAGCCATTTACAGCAGCAGAACGCCAGTGTTCCAGTCTGGCATCGGTTATTTCTTCCAGACAGGAGAGCTTTGTTTCAGCGTGCCATCCCTGGACATCAGGATCAAACGGGTAACGGAACAAAGGAACGACATTGATCACAGCGCGGGCACTAAAGCCCACTTCAACTTAAACATGTTCCGTATCCAAAAAAGCCCTGGGCTTTTAATGAAAGGCATTATTGCGTGGCTGCGGAAGCGGCGCTCGGGCCTTCTGGGAGAGGCTTTTGAAAAATGGGCGAACTTGTGAATAAAAGTCTGAAATAATGCGAGCTCACAGACGCCGTGTGGAAGACGAGCTGCTGGAATCCCGAGGCGCGGGTCACTGTGGCCCTCTGCTGGCCGACACGTGTCCCTGCAGCTGCATGTTTATTCATTAAATCGTTCCATTTGTTTACGAAACCAGTTTTTGATCGTTGCGAGATTTGATTAAAAATAAAATTCAATGTTTATTATTATTATTATTATTTTTTTTTTTTTTTAATTAACCACCTCCCTAAAATATCCCGAAAATGCAAAAAACTAGAGATTATTAATACAAGTTAATCTTGTTTAACCCTCCAATTATGTTCGGGTCAAATTGACTCGTTTTTCAAAGTTTAAAAATATTAAAAGCGTATTTTTAACTTACCTGCTTGGCCTATTTGGTGTAATCATCATGTAAAAAAAAACAATGATTCAGTTCATATATATTTGTAACACCACGTTGCAAAATACTGTAACGTGTTCACTCTATAAATACAACTCCGACAATCCGGCTTAAGGCTGCCCACTGCTCCGGGTTTGGGTGTCAATGTGTGTGTAACTTTACTGGATGATTAAATACAGAGCTGGTTTCGATACTGCCCCTAGTGGCCATATAGACAAACTCAACTCACTTTTTCTTTACGTTGTCTTTTCTTCACAGGGTTACAGAAGCGTTTTCTCTAAAATACTCATTTATTCACTTCAAAGTATCCACTCAGAAGTATTCATCTTTGTGTTCACTTGGAATTGTTCTATGAGAAGTGTTCACTCTAGTGTTCACTCTTTGTATATACTCAGGAGTGTTCTCTCAGAAGTGTTCACTCTTTAGTATACACTCGGTAGTGATCTCTCAGAAGTGTTCACTCTAGTGTTCACTCTTTAGTATATACTCAGGAGTGTTCTCTCAGAAGTGTTCACTCTTTAGTATACACTTGGTAGTGATCTCTCAGAAATGTTCACTCTAGTGTTCACTCTTTAGTATATACTCAGGAATGTTCTCTCAGAAGTGTTCACTCTTTAGTATACACTTGGTAGTGATCTCTCAGAAGTGTTCACTCTAGTGTTCACTCTTTAGTATATACTCAGGAATGTTCTCTCAGAAGTGTTCACTCTTTAGTATACACTCGGTAGTGATCTCTCAGAAGTGTTCATTCTAGTATTCCCTCTTTAGTAAACACTCACTACTAGTACCTTGGGGTGGCTCTTCGCGGAGGTACGGTGGCAGGTCATCAGGCTTGGGGTCGGTTGGTGCCGGGTCAGCTGACGCCTCCTCTGACACCTCAGTCTCTGCGCTGGGACCCTGGAATCAAGAAGCACAACTCACATTACAATCACACAACAATGATCATGATATTTACAAAATAAATGCTATTTTTTATCATGTGTGTGGCAGTATATGTAGCCAACCATCCTTCTCTCTCTCTATCTAAACTTACAGGGATGGATGGATGGTTGGTCGGATGATTGATGGATAGATGAATGGATGGATAATGGACAGATTGATGGAAAGACAGAAGATGGGTGGATGGATTGATAGATGGTTGGGTGGAAGGATGATGGACAGTTGATGGATGCATGAACAGATGGTGAATGGGTGGATGAATGTTAATAAGATATAGAAGAAAAATAGAGTGATAGAGGACTAGAAAGACAGACAAACAAAAACAAACATACACAACCGAGAATGGGGTTCCACAACTCCGACACAACATCCACAAACAAACAGAAAAGAGACATGAACAGACAGAGAAAGAGAGAGAGAATGTATGTATATGGAGTGAATGTATGTAAAATACTAAAGACATCCTGATTTTTAATCTAGAAGAACAACAAGAAGAAGTAGTAGAAAAAGAACGTCCTTTATTCATCCCACAATGGGGAAATATCTTTTAATAGATAGATTGACATTTCAAAATTTATCTTTTGTAAATATAATTATCTTTACAAACATCACTTGTCTCGCAATTAATGTGTTATGTGTTATAAAATTAAAAACAATTAACTGAAAACGAAAGCAAAAAGATATGTAGAAAAGCAAAAATGCATACAGACATCACCACAAACAGACGGACACACACACACACACACACACACACACACACACACACACACACACACACACACACAAAGGTAGACCGAGACAGATTGAAGGAGAAGACAGACAGATAAAAACAGAGTGATAGATAAAATTGGGGAGAGGGAGACAGACAGAGAAACAAAAAGACTGACAGACAGACAGACAGACAGACAGAGGCAGAGAAAGACAGAGAGATAGAAAGACATACAGACGGAAAAATAAAGAGAGACAGAGGCTTAAATATGCATATCTACAAGCAGGCAGACAGATTAAACCAGAGACAGTGATAGATAGAATCGGGGACAGAAAAAGATAAGAGAGATAGACAGACATACAGACAGAGAACTAAAGAGCGAGAGAGAGAGAGAGAGAGAGAGAGAGAGAGAGAGAGAGAGAGAGAGAGAGAGAGAGAGAGAGAGAGACAGACAGGCTTAAATATGCATGTCTACAAGCAGACAGACAGTCTGACCATCATCAAATTCCATACGCCTTGATCGCGTTTTTAATTCTGCTTCGGAAAGACCAATAAGAGACATTTAACGCTGCAGGTCGGAACTATTCAACAGTTTCGTTTTGTGCAGAATCAGGTAAGAACAGGTTCGACTTTCGGACACGCAAAACAAAGCCGCCGCTCCACTCACCTTCATCACTGAGGTGATTAATACGCCGATAATTACACACTGAAGGCCGCTGCACGTCACACCGACGCGGACGAACCCGGGGATAAAACACAAACTGCGCTTTCTTAGCGGAATAAATTCAGCGTTTGTTGTTTTTTTTTATTTTCGCGACGGCTAGCGGAAGTGACGCAGGGGATGTTTACGGAATTGCCACGCTTATATTTATACGGCGGCCGATAGGGGGCGACAGTGTGCCAATCAAGCGTGACGTGGAGTGCGCGCACGTTTAAAAATGAAATGTGCGAGAATTAAGTTGTTTATTTTGCACATACAGCTTATCAGAATCAACTTTATCCGAATCCAACCGACGTTTAAAATGCAGATGGATGTCATAAAGACTTACCAATGGAGGCGTTAACGTCCAACGATTCACAGGTTACGAAAATAATCCGATTGGGGTCGTGAGGAGAAAAAACGTAAAAAATAACGGTAATACGCCTGTTTTAGGAAGATACGGCTTACAGAAAGACGCACTGTATTATATCATTGCGTTTTATTATATTATTCAAAAATGCGCTTTTTTTATTCGTTGCGTCACCCTCGCTCGTTTTGATTGAGGAAAACGTTTGATGAGAGAGAAAAAAAACGTTTAATGTCTCTCGTGTGATGCTGAATTATATATAAGCTTGTGGAAACGGAGGTGAAAGTGCAGTGGTCTTTGCTCTCTCGGGCCGGAAGTGATTAACCTGATTCTGCGGGGGGATTATTGGGGGCTTTGAAACCCACCGCAGGTGAAATTTTTATTATTGATATTGGTAATTTATAGAACTAAATTGAGTGGAGTCAACACTTTAAGTTGAATTATTGTTTATGATTTTTTTCCCCAATTTTCTTTTATTCTAATGCAATATTCTGGGCACAATATTGTCTTTATAGTAGAGCTGCATGATTCACGATTCTGGATTTTTTATTTTTATTTTAAATATTTAACCCTGGAAAGCAGGTTGTCAAACAGCAATATAACAATAACACATCTTACTGGTTGCTTTAAATTTAAATAATTGGAATGACAAATAATGTAATGTAATTAAAAAGTAATGCTGTAAAGAAATAAATTCACTATTAAACGTAATAAAAAAATATACTAAGGTACAGTATTATGTGCAGTTGAAGACAAAATTATTAGCTCTGTTTAAAAGCACTTTTGAAATACATATCAAACAGTGATTATTTTGTAGGCGTGGCTAATAATTTTGTCCTCAATTGTAGATTTTAGCTGAGTGTCGTCTTCTGGTTTGGAACCGCAGTAAACACACTGAGAGAATAAAATCTATTTTCAAGTACTGAAATGTCCGAGTTTATGGCAGATTTACTTTACTACCAGCAGATTAAAACAAAATAAAACAGTAAGCAGCCAAAGGACGTAGAGTTGGAGATAGTGATGGCAAGTTCGATTATTTAAACTGACTCGGATCTTTACGTAACTCTCGAACTGTTCATTTTTTTCACAGAATTTGCTTTCTCAGATTTTCTATAGGTTTAGGTGCGATAAAAAAACATTTTGTGAGAGAACCACAGGACTAGATGGGACCGACTCGACCCCGTCGTGCTGATGCTGTAGACGGTGGATGGAGAGCGTGTGAAGCTTTTGAGGTGAAGCTGAGATTCAGAGCGAGTCGCAGGAGGTGATGGAGCTTAACCACACCAGTAAGACGCTTCACCACACCGCTGAGACTGAGACGCTGCTCTTCTAAAATCAGATGCATTCGTGACCATGTGTAATCCCTCATAATGAGATGATCTCTCTCTCTGTCTCTGTGTTTGTGTCTTTCTCTCTCTCTCTCTCTCACACTCTCTCTGCTTGTGAACTCTTTCTCTTTCTTTGTTTGTAAACTCTCTCTCACTCCCTCTATCTGTCTTACTCTGTCTCATTCTTTCTCTCTTTCTCTCTCTCACACACTCTGTCTCAACGCTCTCTCACACTCTCATTCAATCAATCAATCAATCAATCAATCAATCAATCAATCAGACAGTCAGTCAACCAATCAATCAATCAATCAACCACTCACTCACTCTCTAGCTACCTCTCCTTCTATCCATCCATTCATTTTTTGCATTAGTACACGTTTGCTTGTGTGTTTTTTCCCCTAGTGCACAGTTCCATCAGTCTTCAGGACATCAAGGTTCAAACCAGGCAACAAAGTGCCAGCGTTCCGCCGTGATCTCTCTCTGATCATAAAAGATGTTTTTTTTTAAATGCTTTTATGTTTTATACAAATTTAAATATATTTTTTTATTAACTGAATTATGATTAGTTCTATTATTATGATGTAATTATTATTGTATACATGTAATGTATGAATGTGCTTGTGTATGCTATACTAAAAAATACTCTATATATGCTATACTAAAGTATATCATCCAAATACAATATGATGTATATCTTTATAAATATACACACACACACACACACACACACACACACACACACACACACACACACACACACACACACAACACATATATATATATATATATATATATATACATACAACCAATTTAAACCTAAAAACATATATATGCTTAAAAAATATAATTAGGACGCTGCACCGGTCCGTCATGGTGAAGAGAGAGCTGAGCCAAAAAGCAAAGCTCTCGATTTACCAGTCGATCTACGTTCCTACCCTCACCTATGGCCACCAATTGTGGGTGGTGACCGAAAGAACGAGATCCCGGATACAAGCGGCGGAAATGAGCTTCCTCCGCAGGGTGGCTGGGCTCTCCCTCAGAGATAGGGTGAGGAGCTCGGCCATTCGGGAGGAGCTCGGAGTAGAGCCGCTGCTCCTTCGGGTTGAGAGGGGCCAGATGGGGTGGTTCGGGCATCTGGTAGAGACTATGTCTCCCGGCTGGCCAGGGAACGCCTCGGAATTCTTCCGGAAGAGCTGGAGGACGTAGCTGGGGCAAGGGAAGTCTGGGCCTCCTTACTGAGGCTGTTGCCCCCGCGACCCGGCCCCGGATAAGCGGAGAAGACGGTACGGTACGGTATGTACTTAAAAAAAACTAAAAAATATATGTATTTGAAGTATATATGAATATATATATATAATGTTCTATATTATGCTCTCTCTCTCTCACATATATATATATATATATATATATAACATTATATATACTATATATACATATATAATTCACCAGCCATCAATCCTCAGGACATGAGGTTCAAACCAGGCCAAAGTGCCAGCGTTCTGGTTCCTCACACGGGATCAAAGGCCAAAGGAGATTTACCTCTTCTAAAAATACCAGCGTGTTCATTCTGGGACACAAACACTGGAGTGAAGAGGATTATGTCAGTTTTACTGGTCTCCCCGAGCATCCCCTCCACTTTCCCTCCACCATGTCTTCAGGAGAAGAGCACTGAAAGCACCTCCAGAGCAGAAGCGCCAGCATGGGTCAGGTCCACAGTGAGGATGAGGAGGACGAGGTGGACCTGACGGACATCCAGTCTCTCTACACCATCTTCATGAACGTCTGCCCGAGCGGAGCCCTGCATCTTCACGAGTTCCGCAAGATCTTCGGCATCTCGCACGCTTCCGAGGACGAGGCCATGTACATGGAGACGCTGTTCAAGTCGTTCGACACCAACAAGGCAAGTACACACTGCAAAATTAAATTCTTGACAAGATAAAAAAAATCTTGGAATTAGACAATAAATATGGTTATTTTTGTCTTACAAGATAAATGAACTATGTTAGGATTAAGAGTGAGAGATGACTGCTTATTTCAAGAAAATGGGACTTTTTCTTAATGCTAATTTTAATGATATTTTACACTCGATCGAGAAATTTAGACATTGTTTTAACACTGAACTTCCTGAAACAATAAATGTCAATTGAGAATTTCTTATTTTAAGAACACAATGTTTCTAAATTCAAGAAACTAGCAAGTTCTTTATATTAAAGCCAATGAGAACAAGAACTGAAATGCAGAAACAAATCTGCCACGTAACAAGATTTACCAAGTACAATTTTCTCACCCCTATGGCAGATAATTTTACATGATTTAATTTTTTACTCATTTTTTCTTAATTTCTTCACATGGATTTTTTTGCAGTGCACTGCAAACAATGCACATGAAAAAATAAGAAAACAAAATGAGTAAAAATGACTTAAGTCAAATACCATTTCAAGGCCAATGGTGTGAGAAATTTGTACTTGGCAAGACAGATTAAAACAAGTCCTATTTTCTTGAACCAAGCAAATTAATATTTCACTCTTCATTTCTAAGATTGTAAATTTATCTTGTATGAAATAAGATTTATTGTGATTTTCAAGATTTTTTGACTTGTCAAGAATTTAGTTTTTGCAGCATACGCTACCGTTCAAAAGTTTGGGGTCACTATGAAATGCCCTGATTTTTTAAAGAAAAGCAGTGTTTTTGTCAATGAAAGTAACTTTAAACTAATCCGAAATACACTCATACATTGCAAATGTGGCAAGTAGCTGTAAATGTCTGGTTTTTTATGCAATATCTACATACCGTATAAATGCAAACATAAGCACCCTTTTTTTTCAAAAACTTGGGTGTGCTTATAATCACCGATTTCAAATATGCGTGTTTAGGGGAATATGAACGTATATGAACCAGAAATGTAAAAAAAAAAATATATATATATATATATTTTTTATTATTAAATGTTTTTTTTTTTTTGGAATTTTAATTTAGCACCTGAAAAATAAAGGGAATGCTTATATTCACGTAAATATGGTAAAAGGCGCATTTCCAGCAACTGTCACTCCAGTGTTTTAATGCTACAGTGTGTTTGCTAATAGTGTCAGAAGGATAATGGATGATAGTAAAGTCTTGTTTGATCATGTGAGCGCTGCTGGAAACTGTTTAGCTGGTTAAAGAAGCTGTTAAACTGACCTTCCTCTCAGCAGCTTGAGAATCTGGAGCATCTCATTTGTGGCTCAATCAAACTCTTAAAATGGCCAGAAACGGAGAACTAAAGTGTGAAACTCCACAGTCTGTCCTTGTTCTTAGAAAATAACGTGTGACTTTTCATGGAACACACAAAATTGTCTAGGTGACCCCAAACGTTTGAACGGCAGCGTAGATGGTGGAGGTTCTCGTCAATTCATTGTCAACTGGATTTTGGTGGTGAGATGTTTCTTGTGAGAAGAATTTTAGTAGACGTGACCTTCACGCGGAGAAAGATCTGAACGTGGATCCGTGTTGTGCTGGTTTTCAGGACAACAGGATCGACTTCATGGAGTTTGTAGCCGCCGTGCACCTGGTTCTGAGAGGGAAGCTGGAGGACCGGCTGAAGTGGTCCTTTAAGGTCTACGACCGTGATGAGAACGGGAAGCTGGACCGGCAGGAGGTCAAGCACATCATACGGGTCAGTCTCAGTCTCTCAGTGATGGGGCTCGTCTTCTCACCGGCTGCTTGTTCTGCTGGTTTCTAGATCATCTGCCATCTGAAGAACAACATCCACATGACTCCCAACGAAATCTGCGACAGGATCTTCGAACTGGTGGATGAAAACAAAGATGGTCAGTGGCTTTTTATTGCACATAATAGATTTTATTTTCTTTTGTTTATATGTTTTATAAATACAAATATGTTTTAGATTAACTGAATTATTATTATTACTGTTACTATTATCTAGTAGTAGTAATTATTATTATATGCGTGTAATGTATGAATGTGCTTGTGTATGCTATACTATAATATACTGATTAGTCCAAATACAATGTATATTTTTATATATATATTTGAGAAACACTGATAGAGAGCGAATCAGCAGCTGATGAACTCGTTCCTCGTAAGAGCTAATGAGAAGCTTGCATGTGTTGCCCGCAGTTTTTTAACTCTTTTAAACTTTAAAATATGGCATAAACGCGTTTCCATGCACCTTTTATGTTGTAAGAAGGAGCAATTTAAGCGATTTGTCTCAAAGGAGCCACATGGATTTAATGACTTGGTATTAGACGCACTTATACACGTTATTATTAATATTTTAATCAATCCTTTGGGTCAGTGTGACAAGCCCCATAGGACACAGGATGTGATAGAGCTGTCTATCACTTTGTGTATATATGTGTTAAGAGTGGCGGTTTATTGGAGGTGGTGTTTTATTTTTCAACCCTTCCGTCATAGTGGTGTTCTATTAGAGGTGGTGTTCTATTAGAGGTTTTACGGTATATTTATATAAACACAGAAACAATTGTAAACAGTATATGAATTCGCTCTATTATGCTGTTGTCTATTACATATACCTGAACCAGAATGATACAGAAGTGTGTGTTGTGTAAATATAAGACGTGTGTGTGTGTGTGTGTGTGTGTGTGTGTGTGTTAAAGGTGCGTTTAAACCGTTAAAACAGGCTTATAATAATAATCCGTGCGCGGCGCTCTAAATATGTGTGGCTTAGACCGATGCTAAAATAAGCGTCTCGGGAGGCCGAGGGTGATGGAGGAATCACAGAGCTGGTTCCATCTTCTGCTGCAGGTCAGATCTCGCTGTCCGAGTTCATGGAAGGAGCGCAGAAAGACGCCTGGATCATGGATCTGCTGAAGCTGGACACCAACGCACGCGGCTGGTTCAGGGAAAACTGGGGCAGACGGACATGAGGTCGGGACCCTGGGGCCACACCCGCTCGCCCTGCTGATGGTGGTCCAGGGGCGAGGAGGATGCGGAGGTCAGGACCACGCGTTTGCCTTTTGTCGAGGGAGCACATTCAACCTTCTGAACTTCTGCTCTGGATGTGCCGGAGCTTCTATCCTTCTTTGGATTTCTGCTTCTGAATGAATGACAGAAAGAAAGAAAGAAAGAAAGAAAGAAAGAAAGAAAGAAAGAAAGAAAGAAAGAAAGAAAGAAAGAAAGAAAGAAAGAAAGAAAGAAAGAAAGAAAGAAAGAAAGAACCAACGAATATAAATGTTGCATAACTTGTGGTTTCTTTTTGAGGGAAATTTTGCCTTTTTTGTTCTATTTTATTCTATCTATCTATCTATCTATCTATCCATCCATCTATCCCCAAAATCAATACATATTTTAAAATAGTATATTCCCATAATGACAACACTTTGGAAAGGTGTATACTGTTTATTATTTACTTATAAAAGATAAATTACATTATTTTTATTATTTGAAACTATTACAAAGATAGAATGAAATAAAAAAAAAACATACCTAACTGAAGTTATACTGTATTTTAAAACAACAGAAAGTAGAAAATCAAGTAGAAAATCAATATATTTTTTAAACATGTCATGTGTTGTTACATTTCACCGGATCTTTGGATGCGATTTTAATCGTTTTGTCTAATATATTTCTGGCAAAGGATAAAATCGTACCTTTGTCTAGTAATAAACGATCGCGTCAGTCGTGCCGTGTTCTAGCATGTTCCGCCTGAAGATGGAGGATTAATATTTCACACGTGTCAGTTTAACATACGTTCATCCATCATTCACCAATGGGGGATTTTTCTCCCAGAATGCCGTGTGTTCACAGATGGTGCTTGACTCCCACTCTGCTTAACTAACACAACTGATGCCGCTGCTGTTTTTACTGGTAATCCCACCTGAACCATCATTACCTTGTTAAGGTGAAGGATTTACGGGATTCCATCACCAATCCGGTAAAGTCTTTTTCCAGAAGTCTTTTTTTCACTAGAACATTTTTTTACAGACTCGACATTTTAACCAAAAAAAAAAAATCAATATTTGTTCCTGGAAAGCAGTTGTTAAACCTTTAATAACTTAATAAATATATATATATATATANTTTTTTATAAATATATATGTATAAATATAATAAAATAATTTATCTGGGACTTTTATTTTGGAAAATGTCTGTCTGGCCTCATGCACTGATAGTAAAATAGCTTTTACATAGAAATGCCAAACAAACTAAACTCGGTTCTCTTGTGGGATGCGTTTTGTTACTCGTGGCGTGCTCAACTACACCGTTAGTGTAAAAACGTGCCACTTTAACTAAACAATTGTCGAACGAGTTGATTCAACCGCTGCATGTACAAAATGTCTGAATAAACATTAAACTTGACATTTACCGAACTTGTGCTGTTTTTTTCACCTTTGCTCTGGTCAACGATTGTGTGTTTTCAGACAGATTTAAGCATCATTTAAGTGAAATGATTTTAATAATTATTAAACATTCTTGGGGTCTTGAATTTGGGACCCGCTACTCTAAACTACTTGAAATTCGAATGTGTTAATGAGAACAAACTGCTAAAATTCCAGAAGATTGATGAAATATTGGTTTAAAATTTACAAGCATAAATATTTTACACAAATAATTGAAATATTTATTCAAACATGTATACATAACAAATAATAACAACATAAAACCACAACAACATAATAATAATAATGATAACACTATCATCGCGTTCATTCCCATAATACATGTTTGAAAGTATTAACACAAAGTCAATTAAAATGTGGTTACAAATATCAGTCAATGTACTTAATGTCTTTGTAATAATAATAATTATTATTACTATTATTATAATATTATTATTACAACAACAACATAATAATAATAAAAATACTAATAATGCATAATTATTTATAATAATACAACTATCTATCTATCTATCTATTTATCTATATATCTATATCTATATATATATATATATATATATATATATCTTTCTATATCTTTCTGTCTGTCTGTCTGTCTTTTTCTCACATTCTCTCTCTCTCTCTCTCTCTCTCTCTCTCTCTTTCTCTCCACACTGAATCCTGTAGATCTTTTATTTCTCCTCTAAACTGTCCAGTATCGGGCTGATGTCGGCAGTGTAGCCGTGACATTCAGATGCTAAGTTTAGTGAGGAAGAATCTCAGTTATGAGCGGTGAACACATGGTCTGGTCACATGACTCCTCTGGTTCTCCACATCTCCGGTGATGCTCGTGCAGACTAACCCACACATCTACACAACGCATCCCATAATGCACAGCGCTCAAACTGACCCATCATTCTACCTGTCTGTCTCTCTGTCTTTCCATATTTGCTGCGAAAAGACAGAAATGTGAAACCTGTGTGTGTTTGTGTGTGTGTTCTGTTTTCGTACTTTTTCTCTACGTATTTTATTCTATGTGTGGGTCTGTTTTCTCTCACCCCTTCGTTCTCTTTCTCTCTCTCTTCTTCTCTGACCCTTTAATTATCTCTCTGTCTCTCCTTCTCTCACCCTTTTATTCTCTCTCTGTCCTTCTATCACTCTATTCTCTCTCTTTCTCTCTGTCCTTCTCACCCTTTCAGTCTCTCTCTATCCTTCTCTTACTCTTTTATTCTATCTCTTTCTCTCTGTCCTTCTCTCTCTCCTCTCACCCTTTCATTCTCTTTCTGTCTCTCCCTCTGTCTTTCACTCACCCTTTCATTCTCTCTCTTTCTCCTTCTCTCACCCTTTCATTCACTCTCTCGTTCTGTCACCATTTCATTCTCTTTCTGTCTCTCCCTCTGTCTTTCACTCACCCTTTCATTCTCTCTCTTTCTCCTTCTCTCACCCTTTCATTTTTTCTCTCCTTTCACCCTTTCTTTCTCTCTCTTTCTCTCACCCTTTCTCTTTCTCTCTCTGTTTGTCTTTCATTGTATTCGTGTTTCTCATTGTTATTATTTTTTTAAACTTTTCTCTCTCTCTCTCTAGTCTTCTCATCATTTTTCTCTTTCTCTCTTTGTGATGTTGTGGTGTGTGTGTGTGTGTGTGTGTGTGTGTGTGTTTGTTTTCTCATTCTTCAGTTCATCTCTGTCTATCTGTCTTTCATTCTCTGTGTGTGTGTTGTGTCGGTCTGTGTTTTCTCTCACTTACTCTCTGTGATTGTGTGCTCTTTATTTTTATCTTTTGATATATCTCTTTCTCCATCTCCTCTCTCTCTTTCTTTTGGTTTCTGCCTTTCTCTCTGTGTGTCTCTCCCTTTTTCTCCCTTGACTTTCCGTCTTTCACTCTTTTCTATTGTTGTCATCTTGTCCCCCCACTCACCCCCATGTGTGTGTGTGTGTGTGTGTGTGTGTGTGTGTGTGTGTGTGTGTGGGTGAATGCGTGCTGGTGCACATGCCAGTTCCTCTCCGTCTTTAACTCTTCTATTGTCTGTCACTCACATCTGTGTTTTGTGTTTGTGTTTGTTGTGTGTGTGTGTGTGTGTGGTGTGTGGGTGTAATGTGGCCTAATCTCTCTTCCTATCATTATATATGTTTATCTTTCTATCATATACATCGTTCATAATTGTATTGGTATTTCTTTGTTTTCTGTCTTTCAGTCTCTCTCTCTCTCTCTCTGTGTGTGTGTGTGTGTGTGTGGTGTGTGTGGGTGTGTGTGTGGTTTGTGTGTGTGTGTGTGTGGTGTGGCGTGTGTGCATATATCTGCACGTGTCAGTTTCCTCTGTCTTTCTGTCTTGCTTTTCTATTGTCTGCCTCCCCTCCCCTCCCCGCATGTGTGTGGTGTGTGTGTGTGGTGTGTGTGTGTGTGTGTGTGTGCTGTCGATCATGTGTGTGCAGGGGAGAGTGTTTCTCTTACCATGTAGAGTCATGGCTGTTGCCGCGACTGTTTGTCATGAACAGAATGTGGGACCAGGTGATGCTGCGGCTTCCAGCTGACGCTCAGCCAACATCCAGGTCTGGAGATCCGGATTGTGAACGTTCCCAAACGCAACGGAATAATGAGACTCTGTGTTTTACAAAGCAGTGACTCATAAAACAAACCAAAAAAATATGATCTGTTAATTACTAGAACAGCAAAGCTTACGATCTTTAATCAACTCGTTTTCAAAGTTGAAAAATATTTTTTTAATACTTAAAAGTATTTTATGGCTTATTTGGTGAAATTATCATATAAAAATTATAATGATCCAGTTCATAAATTTGTAGTACCACACTACATGTTAATGTTACAAAGATATTGTTCCTGTCAAATTGACCCGTGCTAAAAAAAAAAGTAGTAGTTTTTCACTTTGAAACTAGTGTAATCTACATATTAACAAAAAAAATGGTTCACTTCACATATTTGTAACACCCGCCCCATTTTTTTGTGACAAAGATAATATTCGCGTCAATTTGACACATCAGACAAAGTGGAAGCAAAAAAGAGTCAGAAAGATCAAATACTATTTGTTTCTTTGCAACAATGAGACATAATACACCACTGTCTCTCACACACACTGTTTTGGGCAGTTTTTTGGTTTCTGACACTTACATGCATAATAAAAGTCAAATTGACTTGCGAACATTACTGATGTTCCTCTGAAACGAACAAAGCAGGAGGGTTGATTGGCTAAAGCTAATTGTAATTGTCATTTATTCTTCTGTTTGACACACACACACACACACACCAATCTCAGCCCTTTCTTCTGCACTCGTTGGTCTGGTCATCCCCACGTTTCATTTCACAATGTCACTTGTGGAGAATTTTCTTTGTTGGAGGAGCTTGTGGAGTTGTTGGTGCCGTGTGCATTTCCTTTGAAGGCAGACAGACGTTCCTCGCCAACGAGGAGAGACAAACGGCCATTCGTGGCCATTATGACCAATGCAGGGCTTCTTATTTATAGCGGTCACTGGTATGCCATTCTCTCCTGCGAACTGGGGACCACTTTCCAACAATAGTGCCCGCTCTCCACCAGAGCCATAAATTACCTTCTAATATTATGTGCAACTGTTCGTCAACACTCTCCATTGTGAGGTCAGTGGCAAGGCTCTGTCCAGCGCTGTGATGCCGGGCTGTGATGTCTCCTAAAAAGGGCCGAGGTTGTGAAGCCCGGGTGGTGGGCAGCGTATAAAGCCGTGGGCAGGTGAGCCGGACCCCCACTCTCTGACCTTCACCAGCTCTGCGGGAGCCACATTTCCAGGCCTCTTCTCCAGCTCTTCTGGGTGAGTCTGAAGCTGCTGAGATGATCCGGCTGGAACAAATATCACCACTATAGGGAATGACACTTTTTTTATCGGCTGACTATTATTTATAGAGAGATAGAGAAATAGATGTCCAGTAGATAGATAGATAGATAGACAGACAGACAGACAGACAGACAGACAGACAGACAGACAGACAGACAGATAGATAGATAGATAGATAGATGGAAAGACAATGGACACAGAGGCAGTTAGTTAGAAAGATAGATAGACAGACAGACAAATGATAGATACATAGATAGATACGGTCACAGACATACGGACAGAAACAGAGAGAGAGAGAAAGAGAGATAGATAGATAGATAGATAGATAGATAGATAGATAGATAGATAGATAGATAGATAGATAGATAGATAGATAGATAGATAGATAGATAGATAGATAGATAGATACAGGACAGACAGACTAATAGGCAGACAAATAAAAGACAAATACATTCAAACTGATCAAGTTTCCAATTAAAAACCCCTCAGAATTTACATTAGCTTGATTGGACTAAAAAAAAACAATGACAAAAAAAAAGTTCAACAAAAAGTTGTCTTCTCTACGGTTATTCTAAAGTAGTAAAACATGTAGCACTTATCGCGCTAGAGAAGTACAGTATGGCTGTTAAGAGCGTCCAGCGAGTGTTGCTGACCATCTGATGGGTCATACGTGTCCAGCTGTGTGAGCAAGCATGTGTGACGAGGAGGAGACCACCGCGCTGGTGTGTGACAACGGCTCAGGTCTGGTGAAGGCGGGCTTCGCTGGAGACGACGCCCCCAGGGCCGTGTTTCCCTCCATCGTGGGCCGGCCCAGGCATCAGGTGAGGAAAAAATAAGGGATGCATGCTGCAGGGGCGGGGCGATTTTGGTGGGCGTGGCAACGTGGGCGGTTGTCATGTAAAATGTGTTTTTTTAGGAAAGTATGAACACCAAAATATAGAAAAAAAAAAACCTAAAATCATATTTTTTTGGGCGGCTAATATATTTGTAATTTTTTGCAGTAAAAATTATGCAAAAATCGAAGCAGCACATACACAAAATAGTTACAAGCATTAGCTAGTAAAGGTTTTATACAGCCTATTTCTAATTTTACGAAAAATATAGAAAGTTACAATTTACTAGCTTATTTTCCTTACACTTGGGAATTATGTTGTATATACAGTTTATATTAATGCTTCATGTAATACATTAATTTAATAATATTGTGTGTCTGTTTGACCTTAACAAGCATTGTGAATTTTTACAAATTACAATTTGTGACAGTGTATGAAAACAAGACTAAATGAGATAAAGTTTGATTTCAGCCATTCATTTCACTGTGATTACAGTTGTTGACATGGTTTTACTCAATTATTAATAAATACATATTTTAAATACCTATAGTAGAAAACGGTATTCTACTAGTAATGACTATCTAGTAGGAGTGTGACGAGAAAAACATTCAAAAACTGTAGGTGCATTTTGTAATCACTCTTGTAAAATTAAACTTTCTATTTTTATTAATTGCATGCAGTAATTATAGAATAAATAATAAAAAAAACCCACAAATTGTCCATTAAGTGCAGACAATAAACACACTATTCATAAACAAAGACAAGTCTTCCAGTAATTTGCAAAGAATGGTAGAATCATTTCGGCTCAACTCAACATCAATGTACTTCATTAGGATTAAACTCACTGCTTTAATTCACTAAAAACCCCAGATCCTGTTTAAAGTTGCATTGCAGCATATAATATAACCTGAACAAAAAACTATATTTTTTATTGACAAGACGAGAAGCAATATGCATCGGATTTTACGAGATCTCGTACCACGCAATATTGTCACACTCCTACTATCTAGCCATTTTTACCAATATTTAGCAAACAAATAAAAAAATTGTTAATTACTTAATTTGTTGATAGCAATCACGCTGTCATTACCAAGTCCGCACAAATCTTTTCGGCACTAACTTGATCCCATATAAAAAAGCGATCAAACTAACGATGCATTGACTGTTACCCAATCAGAAGTAGGGATGATTTACATGAAACAATGAAAATACGATTCAAAACGGGACGTGTAATTACAATCTGAAATACTAGACGATTCCGTATTTCCAGGGACGAGTATTAACCCTAGTCTTCTCGCCTGCAGGGTGTGATGGTGGGTATGGGACAGAAGGACAGCTACGTAGGAGACGAGGCCCAGAGCAAGAGAGGCATCCTCACCCTCAAATACCCCATCGAGCATGGCATCATCACCAACTGGGACGACATGGAGAAGGTAGACGTGTGAGCTGGCGTGGTGCGGTGACCTTCCTGCCTCACGCTTCCCTCCATCAGATCTGGCACCACACCTTCTACAACGAGCTGCGAGTGGCTCCAGAAGAACATCCCGTCCTCCTGACAGAAGCTCCTCTCAACCCCAAAGCCAACAGGGAGAAGATGACACAGGTGGGCATCTCAGCACTTGAAAAAACGGTTCTAAACTCTGGTGCTTGTATTTCAGATCATGTTTGAGACCTTCAACGTTCCAGCCATGTACGTGGCCATCCAGGCCGTGCTCTCCTTGTACGCTTCCGGCCGTACCACTGGTTAGCATCGCCACACGCCTCAAATACGGATTTGGACCACAGAACGTTCTAGATCTTTGATTTCAGGTATTGTTCTGGACGCCGGAGATGGTGTGACCCACAACGTGCCCGTATACGAGGGCTACGCGCTTCCCCATGCCATCATGAGACTGGATTTAGCCGGCCGAGACCTGACTGATTACCTGATGAAGATCCTGACTGAAAGAGGCTACTCTTTCGTCACCACGGGTAAAACCAGCTCTTCGTTATTTGTTAAAGTTCTTAATATTTGGGTAAAATACTCGAGCGAATGTACTTTGTTACTCAAGTATTTATGGCTGCTTTGTAGTTGTGTTGAGTATCAGAAATGCAAGCAACTTTTCATCTCTACTTGACATTTGCGATTGCGTATTTGTATCTTTACTCCACTACATTTGAACGGACACTTTTACTCGTTTACTCGTTACTTTTTTTTACCGCGGTAGGTTTGTTGGGCGGACGAGGTGATATCGCCATCTACGGGGAGTTAAAAGTACTGAACGCTATTTATGAGCTAAATCACTTGAACGAG
Organism: Paedocypris micromegethes; assembly: GCA_028031935.1. Lineage (NCBI taxonomy): Eukaryota > Metazoa > Chordata > Actinopteri > Cypriniformes > Paedocypris > Paedocypris micromegethes. The sequence goes on along the minus strand of CM051501.1, from coordinate 2,625,644 downwards.
CTGATGAACTTTTTTTGTTTTTTGCACATTTGACTTTGACTCAGACTGACTTTTCGTTCTTTTTTAAAACTATTTAGTTCTGCCATTGGTGTTCAATTTCGAAATTAAATCTCTTAAAATTGAGGATTTCTTGTTTTTCCACATCTCTTAGTGGATTTTGAGGTTAAAATCAGTACGAATAAAATACTCAAGTTCTGTTAAAATTGGATACTTTTCGACATTTAGTCAAATCTTCTTGGAATTTGTGACTTTTAACTTGTAATGGAGCAATCTTTTACAGTAAGGTATCCGTAAATTTACTCAGCGATGGTTTCCATGTAATCTTTACACCTCTGGTTAATTACTTTAATTCCTATTTCTGATATTATTTTAATCAGTTTAAAAAAATACACATCGCTCCATTGTTGTTCCGTGTTCCGACTCGGACACTTTGTTTTGCGGAACAGCGCCACCTGTTGGTGAGCGTGACGACGTGTAACAAACAAAGCTAAATGACTTTCGAAATTAATTCACAAATTGTTGACCCGCAGCCGAGAGGGAGATCGTCCGCGACATTAAGGAGAAGCTGTGCTACGTGGCTCTGGACTTTGAGAACGAGATGGCCACCGCCGCCTCCTCCTCGTCCCTGGAGAAGTCGTACGAGCTGCCCGACGGTCAAGTCATCACCATCGGCAACGAGAGGTTCCGCTGCCCCGAGACCCTCTTCCAGCCTTCCTTCATCGGTCAGACTTACTCAACACACTCACATCCTCAACTCCCACCACCATTTGTACCATAAACATCATACATATTTGCAGAGTTGTCAAGTAACGAGGTAACAAAACGTCTTTACTGTACTTGAGTAGAATTATAGACTTGAGTACTTGAGTAATTATTTCCCCCCTACCTGTAACCTCTACTTGTACTTGTACTACGTGTAATGGTAAGACTTACTCAACAGACTCACATTCTCAACTCCGACCACCATTTGTGCCGTTTCATACATAATTGTTATGTAACGAGGTAACAATACGCCTTCACTTTACTTGAGTAGAATTATGGACTTGAGTACTTGAGCAATTATTTTCCCCCTACCTGTAACCTCTACTTGTACTTGTACTACTTGTAATGGTAAGACATTCTCAACTCCGACCACCATTTGTGCCATTTCATACATAATATCATACATATTTGCAGAATTGTCAAGTAGCGAGGTAACAATATGTCGTTTCTTTACTTGAGTAGAATTATGGACTCGAGTACTTGAGTAATAATTTTCCGCCTACTTTTAACCTCTACTTGTACTTGTACTACTTGTAATGGTAAGACTCAACAGACACACTACCTCAACTCCGACCACCATTTGTACCATAAACATCATACATATTTGCAGAGTTGTCAAGTAACGAGGTAACAATACGTCATTACTTTACTTGAGTAGAATTATGGACTTGATACTTTTGATATTTTTTCACGCTTACTATTAACTTCTATTTCTTACTTTTTTATGCAATTAGCTGTACATTCCACTCCTCACATTTTCAATCTCATGTCGGTTAGTACACTTTACTCTAGTTTAACAAGTTGAAATTTTGTTTTTTTCTTTTTTATCTGACTCTTTTTCCCTAATTTTTGAACACAGATAAATAATAGACATTTTCCTTTTTAAAATACCGTCTTTCCGTCAATCTTGAACTAAGAAAAGCGCTAAATAAGTGAACTTGAATTTAAATAAGTGTTACGCTACACCATGTCCATCCGGAAAACATGTATTTTGTACATATGTAATCCTGCACTTTCTCTTATCTCTGTTGCTCTGTTATTACTTTTAATCTAAAATATATATACTTATAAAAAAAGAGAAATATAATTAAAATTCAGCAAAAATTCCATACAAATAAAAAAATGTATGAAATTCAGCAGTAATAAAATAAATACATTTAAGTAAAAATCAAGTTACCAGGCTTGATACCCAAGTAAAAGACCCGAGATTACGGCCTGAATATTTTATATATAATATATAATATATAATATATTTTTATACCATCCATCCATCCATTCATCTATCCATCCATCCATCCATCCATCCATTCACTTTGATGTTATATTCGTATGTTGTATTTGTATATTTAATAGATTAAAAATATTCCAACTTTATTCTATAACGTGATAACAGTTTTTTTTTTACCAAATCCTACACATATTATTATTATTATTTTTTTTAATAAATGAAAAATAATGAGGTAATGTAAACTTTTCTCTCATGCACTTTTCTTTTAACGTGGCAGACAAAGCATTGAATTTTCTTTCATTATGGCTTGTTTTTATTCTATTATTCACATGAGGCTCCAGTGATTCAGAAGCGGGGCCTGTAGTGCCCGCGCGCCATCCACACGCTCTCTTTTGTGGCGTCGCCAAACCTACATTCCCACTGATGAAAAATGCAGAGTATTAATAATTCCAAATCATTTGCACATCACACTGAGCGCTGCAAAAACACTATTAAACCTACTTTCCCTGGGCAGAGAAACGACGGCGTTTCTCACGAGGCGCGGCCGGGTGTTTCGGTTACTGGGCGGGTCGCACCAGGGGGCGGAGTTATTGATCACCTTTTGTCCGAGACGACGTCTGGACACCACAAATACCCTGTTGCCTGTCTCGCTGTGATAAAACGTTTCGGTTTTAGTTCTCGTTCTCAATCTGAGTTTGTGCTTTTGTGTTGCAAAGGTAAAATTAATTAACGCCCTTGGCAATCCAGCCAATCGCAGTTTGGATAACGTGTTGACAGGAAGTCAAGCAATCAATCAATCAATCAATCAATCTATCTATCTATCTATCTATCTATCTACCTACCTACCTACCTACCTACCTACCTATCTATCTATCTATCTATATCCATCCATCCATCCGTTTGTCTGTCTATCTACCTATACATTTATTTATCTGTCTGTTGGTCTATCTTTCTTGCTCTATCTATCCATCTGCATATCTGCCGTTGGGTTTATCTGTCTGTCTCTCCCTTAATTTTTGTCTCTCTACCTACCCATCAATATATTCGTCTGTCTGTTGGTCTGTCTATCTCGTTCTGTCTGTACGTCTGTCTGTCTGTCTGTCCGTCACTAAATCCCATCTCTCCGCAGGCATGGAGTCGGCGGGCATTCATGAGACCACCTATAACGGCATCATGAAATGCGACATTGACATTCGTAAGGACCTTTACGCCAACAACGTCCTGTCGGGCGGCACCACCATGTACCCGGGTATCGGTGACCGGATGCAGAAGGAGATCACGGCTCTGGCTCCCAGCACCATGAAGATCAAGGTCCTCACCTTCTCTCTTCTCTAGTTCAGATAGTAACAGGAGGCTTTTACATGATAGTCAATTTAACTGTTTAATATTTATTTTGTTTTATTTTTTATTTTGTTAGATGACGTGTTTTTTTATTATTTTTAAACAAACAAAATATGTTAAATTAACAACATTAATTTACTTAAAAAGTAAATTATTTTAAAGGTATAAATGAGGTATAATTAAATGAACCTCAATAAAAAATAAATGAATCTCAATATTGTAGTGTTTATAATTAATAATATATATTAGTGTTTATAATTTCACTGTATTAATCGAATAGTTCTAGAAATTAATAAAAAAAATCTTATAGAATTTCAATTATCATAATTAATAGTTAGTCCAAAACACAATTGTCTTGCTAATTATTAGCAAATTTCAAATTATTTAGAGAATGTTATTGCTTTTCGAATTATTTAGAAAATGTTTAGATAAAAATGTTCACCACCTAAAAATTGTTACCGTGTTACAAACATGGTGATATTAATGTTTATTAGTAAACAGTGTTAATGGATAATTAAAATGTGTTGTTATTAATTCATTTGATTTTAGCTATTCATCATCAACAACAACAACAACAACAATAATAATAGGCTTTATATGATCCCAAAAACTTTAGCCTTTATTTTATAATATAAATTATCCAGAACTTTTTTTCCTCCTTACTTCCAGTTAGTCATGAAATCACAGTTCATGTTTTGATAATTACACAGTAATTATCAGAGCTAGCTGTCACTAATGCATACATATTTCATTCTTTGTTCGTTTATCATTACATTTTCTCAAGTGTAATAAACGAGAGTAAATAATAAAGTTGAAGTCTGAGCCTTGTCCTTCACAGATGATCGCTCCACCTGAGCGCAAGTACTCGGTGTGGATCGGCGGCTCCATCCTGGCGTCTCTCTCCACCTTCCAGCAGATGTGGATCAGCAAAGACGAGTACGAGGAGGCCGGACCCTCCATCGTCCACAGGAAGTGTTTCTGAGCTCCTCCTCTTCCTCTTCCTCTTCCTCTCTGTCCGGGACTGTCTTTTGTAGTCTTGCTGCTTTGCTCTGCTGGTGCTGCAGACGTCTTGTTTCAGGAGTGTCTCAAGTTCCTCTGTACCGAGACTCACGTCAGACACAATAAACTAAATGATGAAGGACATCTGCACATGTTCAACTGTGTTTCCTTACTTTCATCTATCCACCCACCTACCCATTCATCCCTCCATCCATCCATCTGTCCGCTTGTCTGTCTGTATACCTGATCTTACAATCCATCCATCCTCCCATCTGTCTGTCTATCCATCTACTTATTCAATTTATCGGTCTATGTATCCATTTGTTTGTCTTTCTGTATTTCTGTCCAGACATCTATCTATCTATCTATCTATCTATCTATCTATCTATCTATCTATCTATCTATCTATCTATCTATCTATCTATCTATCTATCTATCTATCTATCAATCTGTCCATCTGTCTGTCCGTCTATTATTGGCCAGTCTGTCCCTCCACCTCTAACTATTCCTCCATTCGCAGAAAGCAGGCTGAACTCTTCACTAAGACCACATGAGGGCAGACTTCCTCTACATTACCCACAATGCCCCTGGGCTTGATTCCACTAACCGGCATGTGCAGTAACTTGCGTGGCTTCTCAGTAAAGCGCAGGTGAGGCGTGTGGAGTCAGACCCGCAGACGCGCTCAATTCCTCTGAAGGTTCCTGCTGTCATCATCAATGGTCCTGAATAAGCTCTGCGCAGAAGAAAGCGGGTCAGTTTAATGTAGGACAGAGACTCAGCTGATCCTCTCAGAACACGGCGTCTCGCAGCTGAACCCAGCCAGTCATGTAGGACGGAGCGTGTGAAAACAGATTTATTGGTCGTTTCTGGAACAAACTCTTTCTAGAGGTGTTTCTCCAGGTGAAGGACACACACGCTCCACTCAGTTCTGTCCATTTCTAGTCAAACCTCTCCATTGATTTCGGATTATTGGGTGATGAAAGGCACATTTGGGATGGTGTGATGGCGAGAAGCCTTCAGTAGATGTTTGTCCCACTTCTGCCCGATGGAGAAATCAAAGACAAATGAAGGAGGAGAGAGCGGTCACAGTGATGAAGGCAATCTGGACCAATGAAGATACAGCGCTTCTGTCGTTCTTTCACTCTATTGCTATCCATCCATACATCTCTGACCCCATTTATTCTGTCTATCTACTCTTCCGTCCATCTATCTATCTATCTATCTATCATTCCCTGCATCTCTCTATGTATCTATCTATCCATCTATCATCCATCCATCCATCCAGCTCTCTGTCCATCTATCTATCATCCATCCAGCTCTCTTTCTATCTATCTATCCATCCATTCATTCATCTCTCCATCTATATATCTATTTATGACACTCCATCCATCTATCTGACTGATAGTCCATCTCTCTGTTCATCCATGCATCTATCCATTGATCCTTGCATCCATCCAGCTCTCTATCTATCCATTCATCCATCTATCTAACTGTCTCTTTGTCTGTCTATCTATCTATCCATCCATATGTTATCCATTCATCCAACTCTATTCATTCCATCCCTCCATCTATCTATCTATTTATGACTTTCACTCACTCACTCACTCACTCACTCACTCACTCACTCTATCTTTCCATCTGTCTACCTACTTGTCTATTTGTTTGCTTGTCCGTCTGCTACATCCTTTTTCGCTTTTTGTATAGTTTTGTTCTCTACGGTACACACACACACACACACACAAATTATTAAGATGTGTTTTTTTAATGACATTCGTTGTTGCCACAATTCAAACGAAGGCATCTTAAGCACTGCAGCAGCCATACAAAGTGCACAATGCAATATGCAAATGTACAAAATGTGCCAAAAATGCAACGTGAAGACGAGCAGTTAAAGCTGAAGCTATTCTGCATCACCGCGGAAGCTGCACCTTTCTCTGGCTCCAGATGCAGGTGTGATGCTGAGGAGGTGTGGCCCCGCCCCCGGGGAGGATGCGCTGGTCAGAGGATCCGAGCGCATTCACACCGGCCACACATGCGGAATACGCCGCGTCTCTCTCGCCCTCCCTGCGGAAGTGTCCGTCTCATCCCCGTCCGGACCACTGGACCAGCGCCGATCTGCGGAAACCAGTCGGGAAAAGTGCGGCGCATTCTGTAAGTGAGCGGACCGTTATATTTTGCTTTCGCGCCATTTAGCGACTTTTAATTGCGTCGAGTGAATTGTCAGAAGTTGTGCGTCGCATGTAAAGCTGCTGATGGACACGCGCAGAGGAACTTCAGCTCTGATTTGGAACACGTAATTTACGGTGCACATAAAATCCCGCGCTGAAGCTCCATGATGATTTGGACCGCTTCCGATCCATCTCCAAGTCGAGTGCGCAGCTTATGCCCTATTTTTGCAACTCTACGATTAAATGTGGTGTGTTACAACACGCATAAAAGGCTGATCGATGTTCTCTCAATCTCAAAGTTTAGGCTGATGCATAATTATATAATTATAATAAACATCCGCAAAAAAACGTATGTGCACCCGTTGTTTAATTAAGTGCTTCGCGCTCCTTCCTTTTAAACTTTTTATTGTCGGAAATTGTGCAATTATTATGAATAATAAATTATTAGGGAACAAAATAAGCAAAAAGGTTGAGGAATAATTTAGGGTCATTCATTAAACGCGTGCACACACACACACAAGGGCGCGCGCTCAAACACACACACGCACACACGCTAAGATAAATAGGCTAGTGCTGCATTTTTCCAAGTTTGTAAGAGTATGGAATTAGCAACTGGAATTGTTTAATGCGATTCGAGATGCGGTTTCTTTTCACACAAAGGATTAACTGCAAAATCCATACGTTTGCGTTCACACTTCAAGTATCGGCGCATGAAAGTAACGGAGCTTCTAATCAAGCCAAGTGGGAATATTATTGACCCGATGACCAAATTACAGCCAATTTACCAGCATCGCCAATATATATCGATGAAAATCCCCAGTGGAGATAAGCATGTTCATTTGTTTGAAGTGATGCCGCTTTTGAGCTCGAAAGGCCTGAATTGACGCCTGTAAAATCCAAAAGCTCAGGTGTCTGTCCGCGTCTCTCGGGACTTTGCCATCCTCCAGGAGTTTTGACAATAATTTATGTGCCTGTTAAAGGAGTTTTTAGGTCAGCATTATTCAGACACGTTCAGGTTTCCTCTCTTTTACTGCCTGCGACTGCGGGTCTCATGGGCTTCCCGACGCCAGACTCCATAGCAACGAGGAAGACCGATGTAGTGACACTTGTGAGGGCCACGATCCTCACCCGGCTGTGAAAATCATCCGGCTTTCTCTGAATCTAACGAGCTGACATCTTTTTGTAGAGTGTACTGGCATGGCGTCATCACACGAGTGTTTGGATTCAGCGTTCGTTTGTGTCGTTCGTGAACGATTCGTTTATAATGAACGAATCTTTCATATGACTCGGAATGAACGAGTCTCCTCAGTGAAGGATTCCAATCGAGCAGCATTACTCCAATTCGTTCGTGATTGGTTCAAACGGATCACTCATGTCGTTCACGTGTCACGTGAGAGCCGAGCCGCGCGCATGCTCAGTAGCTAGCTAATCAGAATTTTATTTTACACATTTTCTCTGCACACTTCAGTTTGACTGAGACTGACTTTTTGTTCTTTTTATCTACTTTGTTCTACCGTTTTTAAAACATTGAGGTGTTACATTTGGTTTCTGTATCAGAAAGCAAAACCTCTGAGTTTGTTTTCACATTTCTTGGTGTGTTTTTTATTTCTTGTTGCCTAAATTCAGTACAGAGTACAATACTCAAGTTCTTTTAAAAATTGCATACTTTGACTCAAGTCTTTTTGAAAGTGGTGACTTGTTACTTGTATCGGTGTCATTTTTACAACAATTATCTGTACTTTTACTCAAGTATGGCTGTTCTAGTCAAACAATGCGCCGACTTTTACCTTGATTCACACCGACAGCACATTCTGGCCGAGCTTCAGTCATCCCAGCCTGCAAAAAACCCTGGACATGTCAGAACCACGACACAGCAGAATGCCATTTCCTCTTAAATGGTCCTTCAGAAACGCAACAACCTCTTTTTTTTCCAAACTCAAACCCCCCGGCGGCTCTTTTTAACCGGCGCGCGCCATTCAAAAACACAATGCGCGTGATTGCTGTTGTGATTGCGCGTGATGCGTCGCGAACAAATTGTCAACGGAAAGCTGTCATTAAGAGGCACAACATTGTCAGCGCTGAAAAGCTTCTTCACACGGAGAGATTCCGCTCGTACGGGGGGAAAAGCCGCGTTATCCCGCGTCCCGCTGAGAAAAGACGCGGGAAGGTGGATTCCCACAGACTGGGTTTGAGTCACATCGTCCACTTCACACTTCTCAGCGGCTTTTAGATCCATACATTTATACCCAACCTAAGCCACACGAGTACGAACGCTTGACGAAAACCCAGAATTTGCGGTTTCATCATTTCTTTTATTAGTTTGACGGTGAACAGACGAAATGTAGTGAAACTTCGGTAAAAAAAAAAATCCCCAGCCCTGGAGTGCAAATTGGTCCAGCTATTATGCAAATTAAAATAAATATAGTTGTGTTTTTAAAAATCGCCATTTTTTATTTGATTTGCTTAAGCTTATTGGTGCAACACGTTTCTCAGGTTATTTATGGACTACAACACCCATGATCCTCTGTTTTCCGGCATCTTTCTCTGCGTGTTTTATTGGTTGCACCTGTGTCCTCGTTTGTTTGTTCTAGGTGTTTGCTTTCCTCTACAGTTGCGCTTTGCATCATTAGTTAGTTGGTTGTGTAGTTAATGTTTGCCAGTCTCTTGGGACTCGTTTTCCACATTTTTCCCACAACAAGATCGTGACCTTGTTAGATTTAAACAAGAGACAGTTTAAAAATGTCTATTAAAGTTTGCAATTTCATTTTTTGTTATTGAAGCATAAAATCAAGTTCAGAACAAGGCGGAAATAAGAATTCTATCCTAGTGAAATCAAAAAGAAGAGGAGCTTCTGAGCTTTATGAGTCTCTGAAGAGCATTAGTGATATGAAGAGCTTAGCTATAGCTGCTAGCACAGTTAGCGCATAAACACTTATATTGGGACATACATGGCATTTGTTCATTGACAATAAAATGCAAAGTTTGCGATTGGCGCTGAAAAAATTCTGAAAAGATAAACAGTGAATATAACATTTTAACAAATCTTTCTCAACTTTGTTAGACCTTTTCGTTCCTGAACATCGACTTTAAGCTTCATTGATCATCTGAGTTTATGATTCGACCCCTGCGTTTCGAATCAATGAAGGACGGACAGAACAGTAACCAGGAGGAGGGAGAGGCTGAAATGAGCTAGGATTGAGTTTTATTTATAACTTCATGGATACATTTGATGTTTAATATAGTACTGTTTGTAATCTACTTACTAATAAATACAATCACTCCATTTACTGGCAACTCTGGCGATGCTTGGAATAAGTTTGAGGGAAGCAATAAACAAAAAAGGTTTTGAGTTAATAAAACATTCATAAAAATGAACTAGAACTAAACTTAATGCTGACGAAATCCTCCTTTGTTTGTGATACGATTGTAGGTTTAATTTCTGGTGATTTGCTATCTGATTGGACGTTGTTTCTGGTAGCTCACTTTCTGATTGGTTTTAATTTCTGTCAGCTTTCATTTTGATTGGATGTCTCTGTCATCTCCTGTACTGATGGGATCAGGTTTTGGTCAACTCTCTTTTTGATTGGATATCATTTCTACCAGCTCGCGTTCTGATTTAGAATAATTTCTATCAGCTCTTTTCTGATTGGCTATTGTTTCTGTGAGCTCAAGTTCTGATTGGATTGTGATTCTCTCCGCTCTCTTTTTGATCCTTGATCATGATGTTTGATCAGCTTGCTTTCTGATGGTTATCGTTTCTGTCAGCTCATATTCTGATTGAATCCTATTTCTATCAGCTCACCTTTTGATTTGATATAATTTCTGTTAGCTCCTTTCTGATTGGATATAATTTCTATAAGCTTATATTCTGATTAGATATAGTTTCTGCCAGCTCGTTCTCGAATAATTTTCTTTCACGTCAGATTCAAATCGTAAAAGTTTAACATGTTGAAAAACGACGCTGCAAACGCCTGCGGATGTTCTGAGCAGATACAGTCACGTTGATGCGCCACAGAACGAGCCGATAAGATGATCGATTAAGATAGTCAGGACAATCTAGATCTGTTTGAAAAGAGATCCGTCCAAAACCTGCCGCGTCACCGTGTGTTGTTTGGCCAGCACGGGTGATTTATGTGCTCCCGATTTGCCCTTTGGCGCTTCCAGGACTCAGTTTTTCTGATTTATTCGGTGCCTTGGTAAAAATTAATAGATGGGAGCTCATTTATTAAATGACGACATGGAGGCTTCATTATTAATCGTGCTCTGTTCGCTTAAGCACCGTACCGTACTTGACAGTACAGTGTAAAAAATGAATCATGAGGCTTGGAATTTTCATGAAAAAATGTATGCAACTGCAAAAAAGAATGTGCATGTGTCGTTGAAAAAAAATGTTGTTTTGTGTTTCTCTTAAAATATTGTGAACATTTTGGTAAAAACATATTAAAATGTAATTTCCTCACCAGTGAGGGTTTTTGGTTCAATTTAAGAAACCATTTTGCCTAAAAGATTGAGAAAAAGAGAATTCCCATTTATTTTGAGAGAATTGGTTCAACTGGTTGGCGGATTTAATTGAGTCACGTTCATTTAAATCTCAACACGTGAAGTGATCAAATGCCATTTTGATTCACAGCAGATGAAGAGTAAACGTTAAGTGGAAAGTGCTTAAATAAGTGGAAAGAGAATCAGCAGCTCCAAATCATCAGATGAGCTTGTTCCTTGGGAGAGCCAATGAGAAGCTTGCATGTGTTGCTCGCAGTTTTTTAAGTCTTTTTAAACTTTGAAATAAAGCATAAGCATTTTAACGATAACTGTTACGTTATAATATAGATAACTTGAAGTGATTTATCTTAAAAGATGACAAAATGTTTAAATAATGTAAATGAATGAGTGGATTCTCTTTGTGAGGAAATATATGAAAATGCTGTTCTTCTACCAATCGAGTCTTTAGTATTCAAGCCATCAATAATTAAAAAATTGAGAAAATTGGGTATTTTCTCAAATTAAAAAGCACAATTCACTAATAATTGTAAAATTATTGAGGTCAGTCTGAATATTTCAAGACTTTTTACATTATTTTATCAAGTATATTCTACTTAAAAAGTAAGCTCTGAGAAAATACTTAAATATAATCCGGGTAACTTATGTAAATAGCACGTCATATTCTTTTACAGTGCATGTGGAGCCTCCAAAATGAGCCGATCTTTCCTAGAGAGCCAACAATTGATGGATAAAACAATAAAAAGCCATGGAAGAAGGCACATCGGCAACAGTCATGGTCTGGACGGTTCTGCTACAGCAGCAGTGCGGACCCTCTGGGGGCCAATAATTGCTCCCGTATTGATCCCTCAATCAGACCGTTGAATGAAGCCCGAGGGAGGGTTTAGATTACATGTTTTGATAGAACTGGGCCTCGCTTCTCATTTATTTTTTATCTCTTTCACCTGAGTCGAAAAGGAAGACGCTCTTCCGACAGCTCGGGAAAATCGTCTTGGCTGGGAATCCGCGAGCTGCCCCATTTTCCAGCTGTGCGGTGGCGCTCAAGGGCTACGGCGAGCGGACCGGATCCAGGCCAGCCCGCCCCGCTCTCTCAGGAGTCCCACATCTCGGTTCCGTGGCCCAGATGAAGCCTGATCCCAATCTTCCGTCAACCTCCGCTTGGCGAGTATTGGCCAGTCTGATCTACCGAGCCAGTCCTTCCTTAATGAAGAATTAGGCTTTCACACCTGTGGTTCGGTTCTTTTGGTCCAGAACCCAGGGTAATAAATGATACATTAGCCCCTTTCACACAGCAGTGCTGGTAAAATGCAGGAAAAAACACAGGAACGGCTTTACTGGTAAAGACCGGTTCACACAAGCGCTGCCACAGTGGTTTCAAAATCCCCGGTGACATCATCAACTGGCAACACGCTTTAAACAGCTGCGTCTTTGTAAACAAGAATAGCGGCGGCAATTGTTTCTTCAATCTGTTCCTTTGATGTGGTGATAAATGTCTTCATTCGCCCAAATTATTATAAGTGCTTTGATTTCGCTGGAGGACATTTCCAACTGTGACCTCTGTAAACAGTAACGGCTAGACCCGCGAATTGGGCGCGCGGGAATTGAGCGCGTGACCCACGGCAGAATGTTCTGATTGGCTCAGAGCAGTGGGTGACGTCAGCCCGTTCTAAAACTTCTCCGCGCTTTTACGGGAATCTTCATTCCGCTTTCACACAGAGGAGAATGCAGGCAATATACCAGGAACGTTACTAGTATCCGTGCCGGAATATTTCCGGGACAAGATTCCCGGCATATGTCTGTTCACACATGCAGGCAATGTACCAGTATTATGCCGGGAATGTCTGTATGTGTGAAAGGGGCTATTGTTGCATTTCTCTGGCATTTTGGTTCCTGTTCACACACACTTTTTGCTCTCATCCGAACCGAACCAAAATTCCATCATGTGACAGCATCCACATCACTCATTGGCCAGATGTGTCCTTTTAGTATTTCCTAAATTGCTTTCCAAGGAATCAGAATTGCGGTAAATTCCATAAATAAAGCGAATAGACATTGAATAGACAATAGAATGCTAGTGCCATTCAATCGGACTAAAAAAGTTGTCGATCCAAGAGGCGTGTCCCACCTCCAACCCTCTGGTATTGGCTTCAGCTCCACGTGACCCAGAAATAGAAAAGCGGTTCAGAAAACAGATGGAGGGATTGTTCTGTCTTCATCATTGGTGGGAGACAGTTGCTTAATCCAAGACACATTGCAGGATTGTATTTTCTGCATGTTCGTATTGTCTCATTCAACAAACCGGCAGTTGTTGCTTTACGTAAGCGAGCTGCATCACATTTCTTTTTTTTTAGCCGCGTTTTGATGAGAAACAGCCCTGTGATGAAAGATTAATGGCCGTGCATTGGTTTAATGAGTGGTTGAGCGTCTCTCCACCAAGAAGCCATTCTATAGTGGCTTCTGAAATAAGTCCACAGAAACCGAAATGGCAAAAACCATCAGCTCTTGTTCAAGATTCAGGAAAAATGAGATGCGCTGAAATTAGGCTTAGCACTTTTGATACCCAAAAATAAGGGATGCATACTGCAGGGGGCGTGAGATTTGGGTGGGCGGGGCGACAACAAAAGCAATTTGTGATCGCAATGTAAAAAAAAACACTGAAACGTGAAAATGAACTCAAATCATATTTTATTGGGTGGCTAAAATATTTGTAACTTTTTTTTTAATAAAAACTATCCAAACATGTAAACAGCACATACATAAAATAGCTGTCTTTTAAAAGCATTAGCTAGTAAAGTTTTTATATAGCCTTAACAAAAAATATAGAAAGTTGCAATTTACTAATTCATTTTCTTTAAGCATAGGCATTATGTTGTATTTACAGTATAAATTAATATAGAATTATAAAGAAATAATTATAATGAAACTAATACTGATTCAAAACAGGAAGCGCAGTTACTATTTCAAGGGACGGGTGGTTTCGATTGGCCTGAGAACTTGTGCTTGTTTGGCTTTGCATTTGACTTTAACTCCCTTATAAAATCTCTCGGGTCTCGTTTTGTGCCGAATAAAACTGTCTTGCTTTAATGTGTTTAAGGATGAAAAACAAACTCTTTTTTTTTTTGCCTAGCAGAGAGAAAAAGGTGCTTAATGGGTCCGCGCTTCCATTTATAAGAATATTGCCATTGCGTTTAAAGGTTGCCAAGGAAACAGGATGAATATTTAGGCATTGCTCTGTGTGTGTTTTTAATTAATACAGAAGAAGCCAAACTTTACCTTATTAAATAAGTGATGCTTCTAGGTCAGTGTGTGCTAGTTTTCTTCATGAGAATCGCAGCCATTTGTTGGCCTCTCGCACAGTCCCGTGAAATGAGAAATAACAGCTCACAAAAGCGGCAGATAAATGCCTTTAATGTAAAGCTTTTGAATAGTAATTTCATTGCATGTGTTCTGTCCGTTTTTTAATCCTCTATTCTTCATTCTTATGTTGTTATTTTCCGTGTGAAGGCTTTTTCCCCAAGAGAAGGAAAAGTGTAGACGAGTGCAGAACATCACGTATTTAGAAGCATCAGCGCTGACTTTTTCGAAACAATATTTCCTAATCGTTTTCAATCGGAGATAGAAATTCCGACCAATGAGTTTTGGGGAACATCCATCCATCGATTGTAAAAACAATTTTTAATTCACCAATTCAAATTTAGTTCACGTTACTGGTATTGAGTTGGACCCTCTTTTAATAATAATAATAATAATAATAATAATAATAATAATAATAATTAATACATTTTATCTGATGGCGCCTTTCTTCGAGATTTTTCTCTATATGGACGCGATGACATCACACAGTTGCAGTAGATTTGTAGGCTGCACAAATCTCAGATCCCAACACATCTACTGGACTGAGATCTGGAGACCGTGGAGGTCATGTGAGGACAGTGAACTCATTTCATGTTTAAGAAACGAGTCTGAGAGAATTCGTTTCACGACATCTTGAAGATTCTGGAAAAAGCCATGAGAAGATGATCTTAAGTGAATCGACATGGTCAGCAACAATACTCACGTAGACTGTGGTGTTGATACGATGCTTAATTGATGTCAAAAAATGATCTCCCACAATGTTACATCACCAGCTTGAGCAGTGGACACAAGACACTGGAAGAAGCCATTTTCCAAGTTGTTGATGCCAATTTCAACTTTAAAAAAAACAAAAAACAATCTTCTATTGTCCAATGTTGGAAAGTCTGTGTGATTTGACAGGAGAGGCACCCAGTGTGGACTTCTGCTGCTGTAATCCCTCCCAAGTGTTCGTTTAGAGGACGTTCTTCCACAGAACTCGATTGTAACAAGTGGTTGTTACTGTAACAAGTACTTTAAGTTACTGTTGTTAATCTATCAGCTAGAACTAGTATCAAATGGCAAATGGCATCAACACGACGTAAAATCACGAGAAATGACGAGAAGTCACTTAAATCCCATTTCTACTCCATTCTGATGCTGGTTTGAACTGCAGCAGTTCGTCTTGACCATGCTTAAAGGCAATGCGTTGCTGCCACGTGATTGGCTGATTGGTAATTTACCTCAACATTTGGACAGGTCAAGCTAATGAAGTGGCCAGTGAGTGTGTAATTCCCAATCAATGTGGGATGTTGTTTAGCGCAAGAAAGAGAAAAAGGAGAAACCCAAACTGGTTTAATACAGCACAAGTACCATGGAAACACCACATGACATTTACAGTGACGGACACAGAGGTGAGAAACACCAGGATGTAAAGCTTCTGAGTCAGAGATGTTGTACGGTTTAATAAAACTAAGCAGACCTGAAAGGGAAGAGTTTTAATCGAGGTCACGGGGACGCATACAAAGGGTAATCCAACAAAGAGTAATCCAAAAAAGTCAGAAATGGTCCGTCTGTTCATTATCTGCCCGCTTATTCTCTATTTCTGGGTTATGAGGAGCTGGAGAGAATCTCAGTAACTCTGGTCCTGAGGCGGGACACACCCTCTGGATTAGTGGCCAACCAATCACAGAGCAGGACACACTTTCCAATGCAGATTCACTTTAAACACTTTTTGGATCGAGGGAGGAAACCGGAGACCCAGAGGAAACCTACGCCAAAATGGTCACTGGTCAGGAACTCAGACATCGTGGCCTTTCCTCACAAAGGCTAAACATACACACAGACATAATTACCAACAGAAACATTTGACCAAGAGTAAAGGATGTGGGGAAACACACTGGGTAATGGAGTCATGTTCACAATGGCTACTTGATTTAATGGCTACTTAAATCGAACCCACAGCCTTAGTGTTGCAAGCCCAGTGCATTACTGACACAGCTGCTTAGTGACTCCACAAGCACAGGAAGTTGTTATCAAGTGGCTTTGCATCAAAGCATCTGCCAAATGCGTGAATGGGAATGATTGAGCGTCATGAAAGCCTCGTCAAATGTCATTGACGTCCGTTGTTTCGCCACAAAGTCCTTGAAAGTCTCCGAGATGTGGGTTCCAGGAGTGAGCACTCTTCATCTCCACCCCATAGAAGGCTCCTCGTGAACCAAAGCAAGCAAACAATCGCGTGTTAATGTCACCAAACGACGGCGCTTATCCTGAAGGTGACTGAAGTGTCCTCAACCGCGGCTAATACGTCTCCGCATCGCTGGAAAAGCGCGAGTGTCTGTGTTTATCTGCCAACACTACAGATATTTGTTAAATCCGCTGGCTGCTTTTTGAACGCTGATGTGGATGCAATTTCCTGCGCGGCGTAAGCTTTAATTGGTGGGACCCTTCAAGCTATAGTCAACAAATGCCTCCTGCCTCTTGAATCCCGTCTGGGTGATTTTAAAGGTCGAGAGAGAAAACCTCCATTGACAGGCGTGATGAATGACAGGCCGCCTGACCGAGCCGCAGGGGAGAGACACCCAAACGTCTGCTTCTCGGGAGGGCGTTATCGAATGCGACATTTCGCCAAACAAACCCGGCCCTTTTGGTTTTGTCCGCGGTGAAACGGATCCAGCGAGTCGCGTTAATCCCCGGTTGCGTTCTGATAAAGGCGCTCTTTAATTGCTAAAGTATTCAGCGGCACGTTATCGGACCACCTACGCATGATTAAGATGCATGTGCGGAGAAAGGTTAGGCTTTAGGAATTGAGAACCTTTCACCGGGTAAAACGGACGGACGAGATGTTGCTATTTTTAGAGCTTGGAGGACTAACGCAAGGCATAAATGATTAAAATCCAGGTGTTATTGGCCGATTTTGTTTAAGTTGCCTAATATGAGTAAACGAGTTTTAGTAATTATTACATTGTTCTGTAGCATTTGATTAATCTGAAGTAACAAAGTATTAGTGCACAAAAGTTACAAAGCAATACTAATAAAGTAACAGTAAAAAAGTACTGTGACAATGTAATAGTTTGAACCACAGGACCAAAGTACAGTAAGAAAATGTACAGTAGCAAAATAAAAACACACAGAAGTGAGAAAATACTGTAACAAAGTAGGAACACACAGAAGTAGGAAAAAACAGTAACAACGTAGCTATACACAGAAGTAAGAATAAACAGTAACAAAGGACGTAAGAAAATACAGTAGCAAAGTAGCAACACAGAGAAGAAAGAAAAAACAGTAAGTAAATACAGTAGCAAAAAAACAACGCCCAGACGTGAGGAAATACGGTAAAAAAGTAGCAACACAGAGAAGTAAGAAAAAACAGTAAGAAAGTAACAACACACAGAAGTAAGAATAAACAGTAACAAAGAAACAATGCACAGATGAAAAAAAAAATACAGTAACAAAGCAGCAACACAGAAAAACAGAATAAGAAAGTAACAACACACAGAAGAATTTTTTTTTTTTTTTTTTAATTTCCCCCTTGTGGGGACGAATAAAGGACTTTCAATTAAATTCAAGGACTTTCAAGAAAAAACAGTAACAACGTAACAATATACAGAAGAATAAACAGTATCAAAGGAACAATACACAGAAGCAAATAAAATACAGTAACAAAATAATGATACACCAAATAAATAAAACAGTACAAAAAAGTAGCAAAGCAACAATACACAGAAGTAACAAAAAACAGTAAGATAGCACAGTAACAAAGTAACAATACGTAAAGGAAAACACAGTAACAAAATTGCAGTAATAAAGTAACATCACAGAAGAAAATACAGCAGCAAAGTAACAATACACCGAAGTCAACAACTAAAACACAAAATCAACCAAGTAACTGAAACAAAGATTACTAAGTAACTAAGTTACTATGTAACTAAGTAACGTTCAATTTCTTTGACCTTGATACTGGAAATGCTACGTTTGTGGCATTGAAATCACAGTTGTTTTTGTAAATTCTTAGTATAAATGTAGTATAGACTAGAGAGCATCCATGTTTTTTAGCGATTGATAGAGACAATACAAAACGATATTTTCCCTATTGCTTCCCTACTCCACTGCCCAAAATGCCTAGTTTCCTCAACATTTCTTAAATTCAGTCACATGATTCATCAACTTCAGCTGTTTCTCATTGGTGTATTTGTCCTACAGTTTCTCGATGTTTGTCTGACGAATTTTTGACAAATGTTGCGTGTCACGTATTGGAACAGTGTGTTTCGGAATGTGTCCTGTAGGGGCGCTGCTGGGACCCTCGAGACCAGCTTTATATAAAACAACATCAGCAGTCCCATCTTCTCTCAGACCCAAACATGGTGATGCTCCAGGTCTCCCGAGTCGTCTGTGAGGTCGATGTTCTTCTCTTCTGGAACGTCTCTGGGCTCGAGCATGTGCTCGTCCCCGACGCCAAACACAGCCCCATCTGTCGGCTTGGAATCGCTCACACACACACACACACACACAACAGCCAAGAAAACGTGGTCCAGAACATCTGAGGCTTCAATTAAAGTCCAATATTGAAGCAATGTTTCAAGCTGCTCCGTCTTCGTGACGCTAAAAGACGGGTTTTCTGTTTTATGAGCGATGCCTTTTCCCATCTTCTCCAGGTGAGTGTCGGTTCAATTCTCCCTCCAAGGCGACGTGGAGCGGAAGATGGGGAATATATGTCTGAAATGACGGGATATGCAGTCTGACATGTCGGTGTTCCGGAGTCTTCCACAGAAATATAAACAAGCTTGGACTTGACAGGCACAGAGTCGGGAATATTTGGCAACCCAGGGAGAAACACCAGAAGAACTCAAGCAATATGGTGATATATCTACCGAAGCTCAGTAGAAGATCTCAGCAATGCCCATGCGGACATTACACGGTTCTTCTTGAGTTTGTGACATCACATCTAGGGTGATCAAGAGTCCTCTTTTCACCGGACATGTCCTCTATTTACGTCGTGTCTGGGGCGTCCGGACAGATTTTATAAATTCACTAAAATGTCCGATTTTCATTCTTCTTCAAAGGACCAATAGTTTGAGGTTTTGAGAATGAAATTATGCGTCATGCTTTGAAACAATAGGCTTTTCCCCCGTATTTATTTCATCCATTTTTTTAAAAGCAGCATCTCATGTCACACGAATTTTATGAAGACGTCAGATTTTCTTTTCATTGGGTAATACTCAATGTCATCGTTGGGTTCATTGGTCTTTTTTATTAGCCAGTGTGTTTGTTTTTTAAGTTTGAAGTTTATTGTTTTTTTTACATTTGATACATATTTGTATGTAAATAATAACATTGGGAAACATTATATGTAGTGTATGGTTCTTTAAGATGTATGTTAGTGAAAGTTTGGGGTTTTGTGTTATATGAAATAAAAAAAAATATGTGACAAGCTAAAGTTAACTTAAACCAATATTTCACCTTTCTTTCGTTCTTTCTTTCTCTCTCTTTCTCTCTCTCTTTGTCACTCTTCCAACACTTTCTCTCTTTCTCTCTCTCTCTCTCCCTCCACTCTATCTCACTCTCTCCATCTCTTTCTTTCTTTCTCTCTCTCCTGACCTCATTCCGCAGAATTAATCATGCCGCGCAGTCCCATGTCTAGCGAGGAGGAAATGGCTCAGAGTTTCTCCGACTCGGGCAGTTCAGAATCCGACAGCTCTCGTGACGAGCCCCCCAGACTGGACCGACCCACCAGTGGCCGACTGGACAACAGCCTGAGAGACACCATACTAATCTGTGTGGTCATCCCTGACCTGCAGCAGTCAGTAAGTTCACACACACATTTCAATGTCGTGCATCTTCCTTTTGCGCGTGTTTGTCAAGCGGGTTTAGTTCCAACTGGAGTACGTTTTGGTTCCGTTTCTGAATGGATGGATGGATGGATGGATGGATGAATGGATGAATGGATGAATGGATGGATGGATGGATGGATGAATGGATGGATGGATGTATAGATAGATAGATAGATAGATAGATAGATAGATAGATAGATAGATAGATAGATAGATAGATAGATAGATAGATAGATAGATAGAAATTTGAAAAATAGATAGATAGATAGATAGATAGATAGATAGATAGATAGATAGATAGATAGATAGATAGATAGATAGATAGATAGATAGATAACAAATAGAGAAATAGATGGACAGACAGACAAATTCTATTAGACAAACAAATGGATAGATAGTGAAACCTTCATTTGTCCCTCAAATTAAAAATTCTCATAAATTCACCCACAAATGACAAATAAATGAAACTAAAAAATATGAAGAGAATGTCAACTAAGATAAACTGTATTGTCTTTGTGTTCACGAGCTAAAGCAAAATTCTTCTGGTTTTTGGTCTGGTCGTTGTCTTCATCCACAGACGCTGTCGTTCTCAGTCTCACTCGTCACAATCTCTAAACTGAATCTGTCGCTCTTCTATTGGCTGGCTTATGTCTCTTCACTCTTCTCTAAAGGAGTTATTAACGTCAGAATGCTTCCGCCGTGTTGTTCTGCCGCCTAGAAACCAGCCATTCTCTTCATTTTAGGATGATGGACGCTCTCTCCAAACGTTTCCGACTGTGAATTATTCTACTGGCCGACCGGACACCAGTCTGAGATACTGGTCGACCGAGTTTAGTTCGCAAACTAAAGCTAATTTTTTATCCGGCGGCTCAGTTCCCAATGATATCTGTGTACCAACAATACATATTTACGTTTTGTTATGTTTTTTGCTTGCAATTACGTTTGTTTTTTTTATTTTTTTGTTAGCAATTTTCACATTTTCATTTGAAGCTTTTTTTATTTGCTTCAGATTTTTCGTTTGCTTTTTTGGTTTGGATTTCTGACTCAAGTTTCACGTGGTCGTGGCCCTTACCCTGATTGGCTGGTGAGAATGTGATTGACAGCTGCATTCACGGTGAGAATGTGATTGACTGGAAGAGGGGGAGGAGTTTAGCGAGCGCTTAAACACATTCATAATTGGGACACCTTCATCGAGTATTTCAGCATGTAGGTTCA
This sequence comes from Paedocypris micromegethes, assembly GCA_028031935.1. NCBI lineage: Eukaryota > Metazoa > Chordata > Actinopteri > Cypriniformes > Paedocypris > Paedocypris micromegethes. The sequence goes on along the minus strand of CM051501.1, from coordinate 2,604,273 downwards.
AACTTTTTTGCATTGCATTTGTGTGTGATTCAGTTTTTTTAGAAAGGACCATTTATTTTGCATATTATTATTTACCGTCAATCGTACTGAATTTATTTTGCCCTGATTTTGTGTGGAGGACATATAAGGACTCTTCCTTATTTATTTTGTATAATTGTATAATTGTATCTTTCGTTTGGCCTATATTAATTTTTGTAAGTGATATTGAAATGTAGTGGTTATTTAAGTTTTATTCAATGGATGGATGGATGGAAGGATGGAAGAATGGATGGATAGGATGGATGGATGGATGGATGGATGGATGGATGGATGGAAAATGGATGGACAGTCACATTGCTGGATGGACAGAAGGATGGATGGATGGATGGAAAAATGGATGGACAGTCAGATTGTTGGATGGATTGAAGGATGAGTGAATGGAAGGATAGATGGAAAAATTGATGAACAGTCAGATTGTTGGATGGATTGAAGGATGGATGGGAAAATTGATGAACAGTCAGATTGTTGGATGGATAGAAGGATGAATGGAAGGATGGGTGGAAAAATGGATGGACAGTCAGATTGTTGAATGGATAGAAGGATGGATGGATGGACAGTGAGATTGTTGTAAGGATAGAGGAATGGATGGATGGATGGATGGATGGATGGATGGATGGATGGAGAGAGACAGAGAGAGAGGATGGCATTCCCCATGTTTCCTCCACAACAGACTGAGGTTTATTCCGTTTAAGCTTCTCCAATCTGTCTGTCTGGGACGTTAGTCACGTTTGGAAGCAACTGAAACACACAATGAGATCGTTTACTATTCCTGATTATGACAAATTATGGCAAATTATGACGGAAAATATGAAGATGGGCAAACTAAGACGAGTTTTCCTTGAAACACTGAGAGGAACAGTTGTACACGGTTGTAGAGAACATCTGCACTTCTGCTTCACTCACAGTTTTGTTTCACACCAGCGAGTGACTTTGTGTTGGTTTAGTTTTCTACATTAACTCACTTTAGAAGGAGCTAGTTAATCTGAACACCTGCTCTTTCCTGACAGAGCTGCTCTCCTCTTCCTCGCTCACCCACTCCAAAACTATTACCACCAGTCTGTCTGTCTGTCTCTCTCACTCTCTCTCTCTCTCACACACACACACACACACACACTTTCTCTCTCTCTTTCTCTGTCTCTCCTTTTCTCTCTTTTACACACACACAGTAAAAATATTTCTCAAGCAAACACACACACACACACACACACACACAGAAAGATAGGGTTATAATGACTGTGAAAAAGTGAGCAAGATGTTTCACAATGATCTCTCTCTCTCACTTTCTTTACCTCTTTCTCTCTCACCCCTCACACTCTTTCCCTATTTCTCTCTTTCTCTGTCCCTCCATCTCTCTCTCTCTCCATCTCTCTCTCCCCTTGTCTTTTCATCTCTCTCTCTCCATTGCTCCTCTTCTTTCTCTTTCTGTCTCTCCTCCTCTCTCTCTCCATCTCTTCTCTTCTCATCATTCTCTCTCTCTCTCTCTCTCTCTATCTCTCTCTTTCCCCATCTCGCTCCCCTCTCTCCTCTTTTCTCTAAATCTCTCCGTCCATCTCCCCCTCCTCTCCTCTTCTCTCTCCATCTCTCCACTTCTCCATCTCTCTCGCTGCCATCATCTTTCACTCTCTCTCTCTCTCTCTCTCTCTCTCTCTCTCTCTCTCTCTCTCTCTCTCTCTCTCTCTTTCTCTCTCTCTCACTCGCTATCTTTTATTTCTCCTTTTCTCCCTCTTTCTTCTGTCTCTCTCCCTCTTGCACCCTCTATTTTTCTTTCTTTGAGGCTCTATATCTTTCTCTATCTTCTCTCTTTCTAGATCCATCTCTCCATCCTCCTCCCCCTTTCTCTTATTCTCTCTCTTTCTATCAGTCTCTCTACTCTCTCACACACAGTCTCTCCCGTTCCTTGTCACTCACATCCACACTTTCTCCAAGGAAAAAGTCTCTCCCCGGTATTTTCTCCCACCTCACCCTGCTTTTTCTCCCTTCTCTCTCTCTCTCTCT
>CM051501.1:2568093-2589153 GCA_028031935.1 Paedocypris micromegethes | reverse complement strand
CTGAGTGTGTGTTATCTGTCCATTTGTGTGTGTGTGTATGTGTGCATGCCTGAGTGTGTGTTATCTGTCCATTTGTGTGCATGCCCGTGTGTGTGTGTGTGTGTGTGTAGAACGGACATAAAAAATTGATACAGATAAATATTTCATTGTGTGTCTTTCCAATGTGCAGCGTATGTTCCATATTGTCGAAAATGTCACGGAGCAGAAAGCGAGTGTGTGAGTGTGTGAAAGCCGACCGGCGATCGCCTCCAATTACACGGATCAGACTTAATAAATCCGGACTCAACTCATCTCATTTGGAATGCCATTATCACCAGCGCTCCCAGTTCATGAATGGACGCCGGCCCATTACACTCATGACATTACGCAGCCGTGCAGATAATCACCGTGTGTTTTCTCGCCGGGAGATCCGCCATTATCCTCACACTCGTCTCTGCTGTGGCTGTTGGGCTATTGATCTTCATGATCTATCACTGGTTTATCTTCTCCGTGTCCGACTGCCTGACTGGGAGATGTCGAGCTCGGGCATGGTGAAGTCCACTGCAAAAAAATCAAGCCAGAAAATCTTGAAAATACAAAATAAATCTTGTTTTTTTTTCATACCACATAAATTAACTTTTAAAATTAAAAAATTGCTTCGAGAAAACAGGACTTGTTTCATGGCGTCTTACAAAGTAAAATGTTCTCAGCCCATTGGCAGATGATTTTACTCTATTTAAGTCTTTTTCACTCATTTTGCTTTTTATTTTCTTAGTTTTTCATGTGCATTTTTTGCAGTGTAGAAGATGCCGGTTCGAGTTTAGCTAAAAAAATTTAATATTAAAAATAAATTCTTGACAAGTTGAAAAATCGTGAAATTAGACAACCGATCTTGTTATTTTTTTTTTACAAGCAGTGTTGGGTAAGTCAAAACAGTCGAAATAATGAACACGAGCAAGAAGTAGAAATTCCAAAGAACGGACACAATCAAAACTTGATCTGCTAAACAGGGGATAATAATTTTTCACTACGATCCTCTTCACACAGCGTCGGATAAACAGAGTTCGACGGGCCTGTGGAGTTGCTCTGCGGACTGGAGTGCAAAGGCTCTTGGGAAATGAAGTTCTGACCACTAGAATTGTTTTTTTGTTATGTATCAGTCAAGTAAAACGATATCAAAATGATACGAGTCACAAGTTAACTTTGTTAAATAAAGAAAGAAATAAAAACTGCTGTTTAGGAGAATATTTAACCTAATTAAACGTTTTTTTTGTGGTGCCTTAAAAGGGGTGCTTGTATTAGTGTAAATACTGTATTCCTGTACTATTTTTGAACTCAGAATTCTGTTTTTTGTTATCTCTACATTCTGTCTTTTTATCTCATAAATGCAAAATTTTATCATCAAAATGACAATTGTCTTGTTCCAAAATCAAGACATCTTTTTTGATCTGTGATCTTTTTTATTTTATTTTTTATCACAGTCTCATAGTCACCACTATATTGCGATTTTTTTCTTTTTATTTCATTCATTTTTTAGTCTCAGAATTCTGTGATTTTTTTTTTTTTTAGGCACAATTTAAAAAGTAACAATTCTGATCCAAGTAACTTATTTTCAAGATCTGAACGGTCTGAAGGTGGTGGTGGGGGGGTTCCCTGGTAAAAATTACTGAATAAGTAACTTAACTATTTACTTCTTAAAATTCCTATAAACCTTCAAAAAAATAATTTAAAAACATACCAGTAAAACATAAAATAGACACACACACACACACACATACGACACAGAGCAGCTCATCAATCTTAATGCTAGTCTTCCATTGAGTTTGTTTGATATTCCGTGTGACGGATCTTTGGTCAATAGAGTCCATAATTTACATGATCTTAAAGCGACAGAGGCCAAGATAAGCAAGGAGAGCAAAACTCGGTCAACGGTCGGGTGTCTAAAGCTAGTTGCTAAGAAAACGACGCACACTGGTTTTGAAACACAATATTATCAGCAAAAAATGCACCATGGATGTGGTGGTGTGAAGGTTCTCCAGCAAAGCAGAACATTTAGAGTTTGACTTGGGTCAATAGGAATAGCACACGTATTGGTTTTTGGCCGTCTGAGCTACAGCTATTCGGAATCTCTGCGCACTGTCGATGGAAACTAATAGGGTTTGTGAAACTGCATGAATATTGTTTTGTCAAACCCCCCCCATTGGGCTCGGAAGAGCTTTAATCAAACTCTAAGATGCTAAGTGCTAGCGTGCTAAGATGCTAACTCGCTAAGATGCTAAGACACTCGCCAAGAGTCTGAATTTAATCAAGAACCGTTTCCTGAATCTTTTTTTGGCTGAGAGCCATAAATGCCACATAATTTAAAAAAACATAATTACTTTTTAAGGGCCATACTTAGGTTACCACATTTAATACCCAAAAATAAGGAATGCATACGGCAGGGGGCGGGGCGATTTGGATGGGCGTTGCAACAGGGGCGTGGCAACATCGACATCACTTTGTGATACAGTGATTGCTGTGAAATATGTTTTCAGGAAAGTGTGAACACCAAAACAGTAAAATAAACTCAAATCATATTTTATTGGGTAGCTAAAATATTTGCAAATATTTGTGGTTCTAATGGTTAGAACTTCATTTCCCAAGAGTCTTTGCAAACTAAACTGTATATAGTTTAATCTTACTTCTTCCAGTGTTATTTTGTCTCTGTTAAGTGTCTAATGTTTTTTTATTTCTGTTATTGAGCTAATAAAAGCTTATAATGTAGCACGTCTGTCTACACACCATTGTTCAAGATTATATAAACGCACACGCGCCGCTGCATAAAGACGACGTGTTTCCGTTTATTTGTGATTGTTCCTGACTTGAAATACGGAAAAATGGAGGCTTATATTTACACGCATATTTGAAATCTGCAATTACAAGCAACTCCCAAGTTTTTGAGCGTCAAAATTTCGAAAAAAATGGGTGCTTATATTTGCATAATTACGGTATAATTTTATTTAAAGCTTTATCTGCCGTGAACAAAAAAGCCGTATATGGCCCGCGGGCCACAGGTTCCCAATCGTAACGATGAAGAACCTGCTTCTAGTCATGGAACTGCCTTTTTTTTGAGGCGGAGGTTATCATCACGTGGTAATTTGTACCTCTCTCCAATTATTCGGACCCTTGAGTGTTGACCCATGTTGTCGGTAAAGCGCTAATGCTAATACACGCTTCAGCCGCGGATCTGTCATCGTGTCAACACGGTGTCAACCACAAACATCAGCTTCTGAAACGCGGGCTGCTGCAGCAGAGGAACTCGTGTTAGAAGGTAGGTAGGAGGAAGCGATGTGTGTGTGTGTGTGTGTGTGTATATGTATAGATACACACACACACACATACGAGCGCGCGTGTCGGTTTAGTTGTGAGGCATTCCGTGGGTGGGCTGTTGAATCCAGCTGGATATGGTGGGCTGGAGAGCGAGTGAGTCCTTCGCTCTTCTGCCTTCCTTCTCACATTCACACATGCAGCCGATATCACTGCGGAGACCCTTCTCCTCCCTTCCGCTTAGCTTCACACTTCAGCCGGACTTCTGGAAGCTGAGGGACAAGTCTGTCACTTCTGAAGGACTCGGCTGAGACGGGACGCCTCTTGACTCGCCTGTCGATGTTCTCGCGGTTTTGAGGGACCGAGCTAGAGCGTGTGGAGAGGATCTGATCATCTGCTCTTCTTCTGAAGGACAAGTGTGCCAGGGTTCTTCTGGTCCGCGGAGCCTGCAAAGACGTCAAGAACCACCGAGGACAGACGCCTTTTCAGGTACGTGGGACCTGCTGGGTGAAATGTGCCACTTTCTTCTGTCAACTTGTCGTTTAGTTTGAAGTTGAATTTGAGGACCTTCACGCATCCTGTGGTGAACCGTTCAGAACGCTGCTTTAACGATTACGTAAGAGCGAGTCGATGAGTTGAAACGCTGATGTACAAAGTGGATAATTCGTTTCTAAAGGTGTGAGAAAGGCGGCTCTTCTTCATCGCCTGAGCTGTGGTTCTTCTTTGATCCGTTATGGTTGGTGTTAGTTAAGTGTTAGTTAAATGTCAGACTGTGACATTCAGCGTCTTGTCCCACAGCAGTGGACATGATGAGAGTCGTTGCCCGGTGGCTGATGCCGTCATTGCCTCCATTCTCCATTCTCTTGGCCTTCAGTAACTGATAGAGCCGAACCACCGAGGCGTGATGTTTCTCCCAGTCACCGAGGTTTAATTTTCACCGGTTTAATGATTTTCCTGGTCACTGAGGTTTAATGTTTTTCCTGGTTACCAAGGTTCAATGTGGAAATTGTTTAATGTGGTAATTGTTTCCCCCAATTACCAAGGTTTAATGTTCACTGAGGTTTAATGTTTCTCCTGGTCACCGAGGTTTAAGGTTTCTTCCGGTTAACCTAGTTTAATGTTCACAAAGGTTTAATGTTTCTCCTGGTCTGGTTACCGAGGTGTTTCTTCTGGTCTGGTCACCAAGGTTTAATGTTTCTTCTGGTTAACCAGGTTTAATGTTTCTCCTGGTTACTGAGGTTTAGTGTTTCTACTGGTCACCGAGGTTTAATGTTTCTCCTGGTCACCGAGGTTTAATGTTTCTCCTGGTTACTGAGGTTTAAGGTTTCTTCTGGTTAACCAGGTTTAATGTTTCTCCTGGTTACCAAGGTTTAGTGTTTCTACTGGTCACCGAGGTTTAATGTTTCTCCTGGTTACCGAGGTTTAATGTTTCTCCTGGTTCCTGAGGTTTAAGGTTTTTTTCTGGTCACCAAGGTTTAATGTTTCTCCTGGTTACCGAGGTTTAATGTTTCTCCTGGTCACCGAGGTTTAAGGTTTCTTCTGGTTAACCAGGTTTAATGTTCACTGAGGTTTAACGTTTCTCCCGGTCGCCGAGGTTTAATGTTTCTTCCGGTCTCTGATGTTCAATATTCCATTTACCATCACAATATTTTACAACAGTATTTTTTTTTTAAACCAATCAAGTCTACTCACATGCAGAATCCTTGACGATTGACAGATTATTCAGTAACTAAATCAATAGCGTGATGTCGTATTTATTCAAGACGCACTGCGGTGGCACTGATGACACTTGTAGGAGTTGGTATCGTTGTTTGCTTCATCGAAGCCTTTAACGAATCACTTTTCAAGGTGAAACGAGACAGATTCACAACCACTCGCAAGTTTGGTTCCGCGATTTCATAACGTTAAATAAACGAGTACTTAAACCCCTAAATGGATTCTCAAATTCACGTTCATAATGTGAATTCCAAAGCTTGTCCCACAATGCATTGTGCATTGCTTGGGAATAAAGCCGCGCGCGCTAACGTTAACGTCGTACCGTCCGCCCACTTACAGATCTCGGAATCTTCTGGACTGATGGGGCTGATTCTCCTGTCACATCGGCTTCTCGTTCTCGTCGTTGTCGTTTCTTTGGGCTCAGACTTGGCGAATTCAAAACGACATGGTGTGTTTGCCTCAAGTTTTGACGTTTACGGCTAGCAAAGCGGGCGGCGAGCTTCTGCTACTGTACTCTACATCTGTGGGTGTCTTCATTAGCATGAGCAGATAGTCCGTGGTTATCCCACGGTAAAAACCAGGGTTCTTACGTATGCTTGAAATCCTAGAAAATGCCTGAATTTTAAATGAAGTGCTTGAAAATGCTTGAAATCATACAGTGGAATTCGGATAAGTGCACGTCCTCGAGACCGGATCCGAACTTACAGTAGGCGGTTCTCTCGCTCTGTGTCTGATTTGATGCGATTTTTGATTCATAGACTCTGAGAGTGAGACAGAGAGAGAGAGACGGATTAATAAAGTGAGTCTGTGAATAAACAGCCTGTGATCACTATGATCCAGGTCTGATTTAAAGTGCTGAAAGTGGGAAGCATCGGTACCTTTATTGTTGCAGTGTTGCCGGCTTTGTTACACTTTGTTAAACTAAAACATACTTTGCTAAAAATGGAGAAGAATGGCAGATGTCTAATTTCTTCCTATAAATAAAGTTAGAATTCAAATTTTGCCTATAATGTTAGTAAGGTCTAATAAAATCTAATGTCCATTTTTTTTCCTTCAGTACCACAAAACTTTCCACCTAAATGGTAATGTTTCATTTCGATTGTGGTTAGGCATAGTTTTAAATATACATTTTACCACAACTGTATGGTGCTGGCAAAACATGGACCTTGAAAGTACTTGAAAAGTGCTTGAAATGTATCTTTCAGGAAGTGTAGGAACCCTGAAAAACAGACCTGAGATGGTTTTGCCGTTTTGAGATTTATTTTTATTTATTTATTTTTATTTTATTTTATTAATTTACGATTATGAGGGGAATGGCCATAGCGTTTGGTTCTTTACAACCTCAAAAGCGACTCTACTCACTCGGAGCCTGACGTAGGAGTGAAGTGTTTACGCAACGCAGATATCAGCGCTCTCCTGATGCGTTGTTTAATGCGGTGTATTATTCATCTCATGCTACTAAAATCATATTTCACGCCTCGGCGGCCGCTCGATTACAACTCGTTTTAGCAGCTCGCGGAACTTCAGGCCCTCGGCGGGAACGCGGGGCTCCGCCTGGTTGAGTCGGACTGAAAGCATGCGGAGCAAATGACATTACCGCTGCCCTGTTGAATCCGCACGGGGTCAGAGGTCAGACCTGGAGTAGGGACTCGTTGCCGTGGTCACACACCAAGCCCTTGATTTCTAGGCCAATCGGGTGTCATTTTGCCCAACCAGAACCTAGTTCACCCAGAGTTAGAGCTTCACGATTCTGGATAAAATGACAATCACGATTAATTTTTTTTTGCTTAAAACAAAGATTTTCTCTCAAAGAAAATGTTTTTTTCATGATTCTTTCTGTATATTTTATAATTTTAAAAATTAACCCTGAAAATCAGGTTGTCGGACAGCAATATAATAACACATCTTTGATTGAAATGTAAATAAATGGAATAAAAAGTATCATGTAATGTAAAAGTAATGTTGTAAGGGAAAAAAATAACCATTAAGCAAACATATATTAATTAAACCATTAAATACAAACATACCAAATACAGTATTATGTACAGTTGAGGACAAAATTATTCGCTGTTTTTAAAGCACTTTTGTTGCTTTAAATGCTTATCAAACAATGATTATTTTCTAGGCGGGGCTAATAATTTTGTCCTCAATTGTAGATGTGTGTGGTTTGCCCAGTGTCGTCTTCTGGTTTGAAACCACAGTAAACACACACACACATTTCAGAATAAAACACTTTTTCAGGTAGTAAAATGTCTGAGTTGATAGCAGACTTACTTTACCGTTGTGTTTCCTCACTCATTTTCCCTGTTTATTTCCTGTTTTTCTTTTTTACTCGACTGCTGCCCAACTCACATCTACTGTTCTAGTGCAGGTAAAATACAATATAAGTAATGCAAAATTTATCTTACCTTTATAATATTTAAATGATCTTGCACGGCTGAGTTTTGGACTAGCGGTCTGACAGAAACTGCTCGTCGTAGATCAGAATCGTTTGTCAGAATCGTGAGATTAAGATCGCGAGGGGGTTGAATCGAGATTGCGATCTTTTAACGATTAATCGTGCAGCTCTAGCACGAGCATGTTACACACATAAAGGAGTCGTGTGTGTGTGTGTGTAACGCGCTCTACTTTGTCCTCATACACCATTTAACAGCCAGGTTTGACGACCAGACTAATGTGTAAATTATAGATTCGGTAATAGGCCACGCAGCTCCTGTAATAAGCCGTTAAAAATAAAGCAATTAAATAGGAATGAGCATCTGCTGCTTTGAACGTCGAGACATATTGTGCATGTGTGTGTGTGTGTGTGTGTGTGTGTGTGTGTGTGTGTGTGTGTGTGTGTGTGTGTGTGGGTGGGTGTGTTTCAGCTTAATTTTAGTCTACTCTTTACTTGATCATATTGTAATCTTGTTTCTTTTTTCTTAATTTTTGTTTTATTAAAACACACGTTTTTTTTTTAAAATTGGTTTCATTGACACACTAATAATCAAACACTGGATGTATTGAACATTTAAAAACATTCTTTTTTCATTTTATTGTATTTAGTCACTTTACTGGTTACTGCTTTACACAACCTGGTTACTGGACACTTTAAACTAGACACTTTACTTGCATCACTTGAGTCTCTATTTTGTATTAAATTTTTTTTTTACTGTATTATTATTGTATTTTTTTTTTATCTTCATTTTTTTTATTTTTATTCATATTTTATCTTTATTTTAACAGTATTTTACAGTATTTGTATCATTTTGTCTTCGTTTTTATAGTATTTTTTATCACTTTTTATCATCATCTTCATTTTTTGTATTTTTTTCTCATATTTGATCTTTATTTTTACTTTGATGGTATTTTTTTGATCATTTTTATAGTATTTTATTTTTTTAATCACTTTTAATCGTCATCTTCATGTTTTTGTATTTTTACTAAAATGTTATCTTTAGTTTTACAGTATTTTGTAGTATTTTTATCATTTTATCTTCATTTCTTATAGTATTTTTTTATCACTTTTTATCTTCAACTTCTCAGTGTGTGCGTGTGTGTGTCATGTTTTTTCACATGATCAAATAATGAATAGTAAACATATGTTGAAACGTTGTAAATGTTGTGTTTTTTTAAGGTGGCCATAATCGCTGGGAATTTCGAGCTTGCGGACTTGATAAAGAACCACAAAGACGCTGATATCGGTAAGTGTGTGTGTGTTCTGCACTCGAAAATCAGTTAAAATCTATAAAAGCCATTTTGAAATTGTATTTGCATATTTTATTTAACACCATTGATCATATACTCATATACAGTGTAATATGAATGTGTTTACTCTCAGTGATGTTTACAATTTTACATACAGTGTCATTGTGAAAAGTAACTACACGCAATAATTAATTAATATTTCTTTTAAAAATGTCTTTTGTGCCACAAGCATGATTTGTATCATGTGACTGAATCATTATGTAATTGTTGCGTGTATGTTGCGAATATGTAAACATGATGGTCATTTACAATTGCGAGCCTCCTAATTGGTTGCTATTTAGCTTTTTTTTTTTACCCTGACTTTCAGTTTGAGCAAAACGATTGCATCATGTGGGCGTGTCATAAAGGCACGGGAGGAAACGATGCTGATGCTGCAGATTATGATGGTGTTTCACTGTAGCATCACTGCGCTGACGATAATTCTGTAATTACGCGCTGTCATAACGCTGAGACTCAGACATATTTCCTCCGGGGCTCCGTCTCCTGATTATAACCTTACGCCGGTGTTTTGGGGGTCGGAAGAGAAATCCACAGCTCCTGTCCTATCAAAGGAATGTCGTGATCATGCACTTTGTGCGCAAATCTATATCTATCTATCTATCTGTCTGTCTGTCTGTCTGTCTGTCTGTCCGTCCGTCCGTCCGTCCATCCATCCATCAATCTGTCTGTTTGTCTTTCCTTCCATATTTTTGTCCACTCGTCTATCTATCTATCTATCTATCTGTCTGTCTGTCTGTCTGTCTGTCTGTCTGTATGTCTGTCTGTCTGTCTGTCTATCTATCTATCTATCTGTCTATCCTCTCTTTGTCTCTCTCTCTCTCTCTCTATCTATCTATCTATCTATCTATCCATCCATCCATCCATCCATCCATCCATCCATCCATCCATCCGCTGGCTACGACACGTGTAGCGCTTGTCAGGATTCGTTTAGCGGAGGTGAAGAGCGAGACGTGAATCTTCGTGACGTTCTCGTAGGAGTGCGCTGATTGAACACGCTGGTTTCGATTAATGGAGCGCATAATCACCGGCCTCATTAAAGCAGGGAGAGGCACAACAGATTTAATTAATCATTAGCCGTCATTAAGCTAGCGGATTTGGCTAAAACGAAGCCGGCCGACGGTAAATAGACTTCACACGCCACAGATGTGGCCGATTTTACACATACAGGCGAGTCGTGCGGCGCGGCATGTGTGACATAAATAACTCATCTGATCATGAATAATTCAGCGCAACATTTTGCTGGTACATATTAATTTCGCCCGTACGTGTGAGGCGTTGGCATTGTGCTTGATTGACTCGGTGGTGGACGGCGCTTCACGTGAGACGGTTCCTCGGTGGAGCTGACCTACATAACTGCAGACCTCATCCATACACAACGCCGCCATTATCCCGCGTCTTTTTGGTACGGACTGCACTGCCGTTCTGAGACGTGGTTGCGATTCAATAACGAAGGAACCGAGTTTGAGGCCCGGTCGTAGGGTTTCCTGTGTGTTTGAGTTTGCGTAGTCAGTCCCGCAAACCTTACAAACCTACACAAGATGATAGACAGACAGTTTCACAGGCTGAAGGAGAGACAGACAGACGGATTAATTGATGGATGGATTGATTGGTTGAATGATTGGTTGGTTGATTTGTTGATTGATTGATTGATTAATTGATTGATTGGTTGGTTGGTTGGTTGATTGATTGATTAATGGATTGATTGATTGATTGGTTGATTGGTTGATTGGTTGATTGATTGATTGATTGATTGATTGATTGATTGATTGATTGATTGAGTGAGTGATTGGTTTGGTTGGTTGGTTGGTTGGTTGGTTGGTTGGTTAGGTAGGTAGGTAGGTAGGTAGGACAGAAATACAGAAAGACAAACAAATGGATAGATAGACAGACAGACATACAGACAGATAATTAGAAATAACGGAAGACGGTCAAATTTGTTTCTATTTTTTTCTTTGACGGCTAAACTTTTCTGTGATGTCGACTGAGGGGGGCGTGGCTGTAGTCTTGCTGTGCATAAAAAAGGAACCGAGTTTGAGGCCCGTTCACGATCGTCCTCTGACGCTTAAACTCCACGTGTATGAGAAATTCGCTCTTTCCATCAGCTGAAATTACGACTCAGGATGGATTTCTCTTCATTCAGACGTTTCAATCTCAGCCAGACGAAACCTTTGACTCCCAAACTGGCTGGTCAGCTGTTCGGACCGAGGGTCTTTATAAGGTTTTGATGGAACAATCTTCCGCAGTCGCACAGTTGGATTTTGTGTCACAGGAACGGCTTATTATTTCCATGCGCGTAGTCGCGGGGGTTCGAGTAATTGCGCGTGGCACGGCGAATCCCGACGGAAGCGTTAGCGCTTTGATCTGAACTCCGCCACTGAGATCACGCGGATCGGCTTGTGTACGTGTTTTTAAAAACCAACATGGCGGTTGCGTATGTACACGAGTGTCTTGCGGTGGTTTCCATGGCTGCGGGATTCACGCGGTAATTGGCTTATGGGATGCCAGTTTGTCTTGTGCCGACTTGTCGCGGTTGAGAAGCGAGGAGGTCTCGGAGCCCGGCTTGTTATCGACTCACTTGTTAAAGCGTATGAAAAGGCGCGCTCAAGCGTTCTGTGATTTATATATACACTACCGTTCAAAAGTTTGACTTTGAAATGTCATTATTTTTGAAAGAAAAGCTTTTGACAATGAACATAACGTCAAACTAATCAGAAATACACTCTATGCCAGGGGTGCCCATATATTTTCAATTTGCGATCTACTGAGTAATTAACCTAGTCAAAGCAATCTACCAGCTATAAAAAAAACACATTTCTTTTTATCTATATTCAGTATAGACGGTATTGACAAGAATAAAAGCACACCACAAATATAAACAACCCCCTGATCTTTTAGGCACAAAATGAAAAAAAAAAAAAAACATTTTTTTTTATGTTTTTTAATTAACGTTTATGGTTCAATTACGTTAATGTTCTCTTTAAAAAATTATTTATTTAAGAAACCTGACTTGTGACTCGTATCATTTTGATATCGTTTTATTTGAATAATAGATAACAAAAAGTCGATTCTGGAGATCAGGACTTCATTTCCCAAGATGCTTTGCTCCAATCAGACTCCGCACATGCGCAGACCAATTGTTTCAAGCTCTCTGTTTTTCTGAAGACAATCAGAGAAAATTATTATCTCCTGTGCAGCGACCGAGCGTTTTGATTGGGTCTGTTCCTTGGATTTTATTTACTCCTTTCCCGTGTTCATTTTTTTATTCATTTTTCAGCTTTGAAAATTCGGAAAAAAAAGGGTGCTTATATTTGCGTAATGATGGTATATCATTTTTAAAATACTTTAAAAATACTTCGGTATTTATACTTTAAAAATACTACACTTTCCATCTTTTTAACTTTTTTATCTTCTTTCTTACTCGCATTGTTACTCGAGTTTTTACACTTTTTATTTTCGCCAGGTTTTTCAAAGCCATGCGATCTACCCACAATGCCTTTGCGATCGACCATATGATCTTTTGAACGTAGATGCCAACACGCGGACACCAATCACGCGGCCGGACTTTATTAGGTGGGATTTTTAGGCCCATCGTCCAGCTCTTGGGAATTTGGTTTGGCTAATGGTTCAGACCAAACATGACAGGAATGGATCTGATAAGTAGAGGATCAAATCGCTTGAGCGCTTTAGTTTGGGCTGCGGATTTAATGACTATTGATTTAATGAGTCTGGATCCAGGCCGAAGCCGTCGCCCGACTGGGATTGTTTGCCGCGTGTAAAAGGCCTTAATTGGGCGAAAATATCCATTCATCTTTGCTTGTGCGCAGAGATGAGAAATCGCTGACGCGTATGAAAGTGCGTTTTCTTTATCAGGAGAGATTCATCAAAGCAAGGACGATCAGCGTGAAGCTTCTGGAAGCTTCTAGAAGACCGTAAGACCAGGACGGAGAAGAAAGAGGCTCGCACTCTCGCAGGGTTTGCTCGACAGTTTCTGAAATGGAAGCGGATTTCATTTGAATTCCTGTCTCGAGTGAAAACACAATCACGCTTTGTGTTTTACGCTGCCGAAACTATTACGCACGGTGTGATTCCTTCTTCAAGGAGAGGAAAATATTACTGAAATCTCACAGGATTCAAAGGATAATGCTTTTGATAAGAATTCATCTTCATGAGAAACTTTGGCTCCTAGTGTCCAAAGATTCTAAGAACATCTAGAGAGATTGCTCTGTAACTTTTTTGATTGCGTGAATTTATTGGGACTGCGTGAATTTAAAAGTTGCTTAAATTTTTGATACTCAAATACAATTAGAAAGTAGCCAAAATACCAATAAGTAAAAAAATATTTACAAAGAATTCCTAAAGTTTACTCAAGTACTTTACATATCTGTTGTAGATTAAGTTTCAGAAGGATCAATACATTTGGCACACAGAATATTGTGAATACAGGTTTAAAATGTTGTTCCAATAATTATTAGCTCAATGATTAGATTTTTTTTTTTCCGTTTTCTTTTTTTGATATCTAGTTATGACACGTGGTTAAAAACATACATTGAGTTTTTAATTGTACAATTAAAACGTACATTGAGTTTTTAACACATCAAGAGTAATTTTAGGAACAGTTTGGCTTGATTCACATGATAATTTACGTCCAATTTGTTTAAAAAGCTGTCATTTCAAATCTATCTATCTATCTATCTATCTATCTATCTATCTATCTATCTATCTATCTATCTATCTATCTATCTATCTATCTATCTATCTATCTATCAATCTGTCTGTCTGTCTCCCTGTCTGTCTCTCTCTCTCTCTCTCTATCTTTCTAAAGTCCATCGATCATCCCGTTTTTTCTATTCGACCATCCATCTATCTGTCTGTCTTTCTACCCATCTTCCCATCCATCTGTCTTTCTATCTATTTGTTCGTCTGACAGTCTGTCTGTCTGTTTGTCTGTCTATCTATCTGTCCTTCCATCCACCCATCAATCCATCCACCTGTCTCATTACATACTTAACCCTTCTGTTTTTCTCTCAATCTGTCTTTTTATCTGACTCTGTCTAACCGAATGGCTGCCAATTTATTTGTATGTCTCTCCTTTTGTTCCTCCATTTGTATTTTTACACCATTTCTCTTTCCTTACCTCCATCTAGCCATCCATCAATCAGATGAAAAAGCGTCACGAAAATGGATGATGGTTCTTCAATTATTCCTAAAGAATCGATTTGATTAAGTCATTAGTTTGTTTAGAAATATCCTCTTAAATGTTCTGATTTATATGCATCAACTTCCTGTACTGCATTTAAATAGATGCAGAATTTCAAGCAGGATCAGACCTTGGGAATCGACTGTATTTTTGGATAAACATCTCAATGGCTGATGACTTCATACCCTGACACCGATTTTAAAATGCAAGCATATCGTTCCTTCTTGTTTCCTTAAGATTCAGCTTCATCTCCTGCCAGAAAATGAAAGGAAGGGAATGGGAGGGAGAGAGAGGAAGAGAGGAGGGAGGTGGAGAGAGAGAGAGAAAGAGAGAGAGAGAGAGAGAGAGAGAGAGCAGGATTTACATAACGAGAGAGGAAAAAAGAGAGTGAGAGAGTGACATAAAGAGAAGGGCAAGACAGAGGAGGATAGAATAAAACAGAGGGTTGAGTGAAAGGGGGACAGAGAAGAGAAAAAGAGAGCAAGAGAAAAGAGAGAGAGAGTGAGAGAGCAAAGGAGAAATAACTAGAGAGAGGACAAACAAGGGAAAGAGAAATAGGGAATGAGAGGAGAGAGAGGGAGAGCAAGAGTTACATAAAGAGAGAGACAGAAAGGGAAGAGAAAGACAGAAGAAGATAGAATAACGGAGGGTGGAGAGAAAGGGGGACAGAGAAGAGAAAAAGAGAGCAAGAGAAAAGAGAGAGAGAGTGAGAGAGCAAAGGAGAAATAACTAGAAAGAGGACAAACAAGGGAAAGAGAAATAGGGAATGAGAGGAGAGAGAGGGAGAGCAAGAGTTACATAAAGAGAGAGACAGAAAGGGAAGAGAAAGACAGAAGAAGATAGAATAACGGAGGGTGGAGAGAAAGGGGGGCAGAGAAGAGAAAAAGAGAGCAAGAGAAAAGAGGGAGATAGAGTGAAAAAGAGACACAAAAATAGAGAGAAAGAGAGAGAGAGAGAGAGAGAGAGAGAGAGAGAGAGAGAGAGAGAGAGCAAAGGATAAATAAATAAATAGAGAGAGGACAAGCAAGGGAAAGAGAAATAGGAAAGGGGAGAGAGTGAGAGCAAGAGTTACATAGAGAGAGAAAGTGAAGGAAGAGACAGGGGAGGATAGAATAAGATGGAGGGTGGAGAGAAAGACAAAAAGAGCAAGATGAGAGAGAGAGAGAGAGAGAGAGAGGCGAGAGAGAGAGAGAAAGAATAGAGAGTATAATATGACAGAGGGTGGAGAGAAAGAGAAAACAAAGAGGGAGGAGAGGAAGAGAGAGAGAGAGGGAGAGAGAGAGAGCGAGAGACATAGAGAGAGGGAGAGGCAATTGTGAATTGCTGGTGTGAAAGGACAACCCACATGCATGGGAAACAGGAAAATTCACAACCCAGGAACTTGCACTGACTAATTTAGGCATCCATCCTTAGGTTGCTTAGCAACACTCGAGGGGGGGGGGTGTTTCTACCAGCTGTTTCAGCAAGTCAACAAGGGTTAAAAACCCCAAATCAATCGCACCTTTGCATTTCCGTGCGTTATTTCAAATCTTGGAATGGTGTCGTTTCAGTCGGCGGTCTCCACCCCTCCTGATCCACCAATAGGGCACAGGGAAGATTTCAGGGCGGGTTTAGTTTGTCTTGGCACTTTGTGTCATAGCGTTGATGGTTTTAAATAGAATTATCACAGCATGGACCCGCTGATTCAACAACACACTCCAATCAGTCAGTGTAGAGGAATTCAGCTAGAGGAATCTTCAGCTGATAGTACAGTGATGGGGGTGTAGAGTGATCGAGAGAGCGAGAGAGAGAGAGAGAGAGTGTATATGTGTCAGAGAGAGAGGGAGTAGAGAGCGAAGGAACGTGCGAGGCTTGTGCACTCCGCCGTATCCTCTCGCGGTGGTCACAGATGGCATCATGCGGAGTGAACGCTGTCACCACAAAGTCCGTCGCTGTCTCCACCATCCAGTGTTGACTGAGGAACCCGACCTTCCTCGTCAAGTTCCTTAAGCTGACGTTCAAGGGAGTTGCTGAGCAATATTTCCGGAGCCATGAAGTCTCTTCTGAACGCCTTCAAGAAAGAAGGTAAGAGCTTGGCTTGAAAAGTGCCTTCCAACTTTCGGTGGTCTCTTGCTCTCTCCTGACTTCTTCACGGGTACGTTCCGCTAACTGATGCTCCGAGCTGGTGTCTTTTGCACGGAGTGTAAGGTATTCTGATCCTTGGTATTCCGAAACGGTTGTGAAAGTTCCAGGCCAAGAGAGTCTTTCACAACCATGATTGAGCTTGTGAGGAAGCCATCAAAAGTTCCTCTGCTTGTTGGCTTCACCTTCGCTGCCTTTTTGCGTTCCGGAATTGAGGAATGCTCTTCTCAGCTGGTGCCTATGGAAATTTGCCACTCCCGTTTGTCTGGTTTGACGGGAATGACATCCAATAGCATCTCCAAACCAGCGTATCCCGAATACCGCTGTGCTTATGGTGTCATGCGCACCAGCAGGAGCCTGAAAATCCCAGTTAGTTGTTTGTTTTCCGACTCGTCTCGTGTCAAGCAAGTTCCGCGCATCGATCGGCATAGAGAGTTCCTGCATTGGCTGAGTTGACGTGGCATCTAGGGGAGGTTTTCGTCATCCCTGGTAACTGGGTTAGAACATCGTCGCTGTAATGACGCCCCCACAGCCTTTAAATAATGAACCGGGGCACCTCTGAGACGCCACTTTGTCGTAATGAACGTCATCCGTTGTAAACGTTCCGCCATCTAAGTTGCAATTACCTCAGCGCTTTGGGTCAGCGGAGACGGATGCATATTTAATGGCGCGATTGTCTTGCCGCTACTGTACTTTTGCTCACTGATGTTCCTGAAGAACCTCCTCCTGTTCTGAAAGGACTTTAATGTAGCGGCAAACACGACGCTAATCACACGTACGGGGCTTGAGTAAACTCCAGGGATTCCCCTTGTAGACCAGCGGAGGGGGGAGAGGAGGCATCATCTGCCTCTCAAACGCTTCCACATCACATCCCGGGAAAAAAAAAAAAACCTGGTGGGTGTAGATTTCCAGAACGCGAGTGATCAGCACGGTTGGGTTGTTGGAAAGACTCGACGTGTCAAAGGATGTCACTCGCTGGATCGGATTTGCTATGGAAACCTTGGGCAAGTTCTACCTGAGTGTGCTAAATAATTCATAAGACCCTCTGTCACTGCTCCATTGATGTTTCTACATTCATGAGGTTCCTGTTGTCTTCACACTCTGTGGTAAACTTATACCGCGTTTGTTTATCCCGCCGCTTTGTTGTCGCCATCGCAGACTGATTCTTTTAATCATGGCGCCAAGGATTCATCTTCATATTTTCTCGCGCTCTGGTCATCCGTCTTGTTTGAAATTGATTCGGGCCTTGACAGTCGGGAAATGTATTGAGCGGTTTATTATTCCGTAAATGAGCGTCAGACCCAGCGATTGTGAGCGTGATGAGCTGACACCGCCTCTCCCTCGGACCCCCGAGGTGGAATTGAAGCTTATTGTGATGTTCCGTCAAGTCACAAGATGAAGCAAAGCTCAGCAGCTTTGACTTGTTCCGTGCTCTAATTATTTCTGCTCACAATGAAGGACACAGAGAAACCATGAACTACTTTAAAGCAAGTGGAGGAACTGAAGACGTGTTTACCTTGTTTCACCATCTACAATCTATCAGTACATCCTCCAGTCTTTTTACCTGTCTGTCTGACCATCCATCCATCCATCCATCCATCCATATATCTATCTGTCTGTCTGTCTGTCTCTCTCTCTCTCTCTCTCTCTCTCTCTCTCTCTCTCACTATCTATCTATCTATCTATCTATCTATCTATCTATCTATCTATTTAGTTATCTCACTATCCTGTGTTTTTTTCTGTTCATCCATCCATCCATCCATACTTCTATCTGCCTATCCATCCATCCAACCATAAATCACGTTTTTTCGATCCATTTGTCCATAAATCCATCTGTCTGTCCATATGTACTTCCATTGTTCAGTCTAACCGTCTGCCTGTCTGTTTTCCTCTATTCCAAAGCATCCATCCATCCATCTATCTATTTGTCTATTTATTCGTCTATCTAGCCAGTGTTTTTCTGTCTAATCCATCTATCCATCTTTCTATCTATCTATCCATCCTACCATTCATCACGTTTTTTTCCTATCCATTTCTCCATCCATCCATCCATCCATCTAACGGTCTGTCTGTTCGTATGTCCTCCCGTCAATCTGTCTATCTGTCCGTCTGTATGTCAGTCTATATATCTATATGTTTGTTTGTTTGTTTGTTTGTTTGTATGACAGTCTGTCTATCTATCTATCTTTCCATCAGTCCATCCATCATACTTAACCTTTCTTCATTTTTCTGTCAATCTGGCTTTTTATCTGATTTCTTTGTCTTACAGAATATGTCAATGTATCCGTCATTTGTATTTTCACACCTTTTCACTTTCCTTTCCTCCATCTATCCATCCACCAATCAGTCTTGCCTTCTCTCTCATTCTCTCTCTTCCACCTACGTACACTTCTCTGTCCATTTCAAAGTGACTGGTCCCTAAACCCTAGACTTAGCTTGCTCTTCTGGTCACAGCCCATAGTCTGGACAACAATAGACATATTTTTCCTTTTTAACTGACTTTTTTTTCCCCACATTTTTTTTAAACTCATAGAAAGAATCGACAATTTTTCTTTTTAAAGATTTTTTCCACATAGCGTCTTTGCGTTGGTCTCAGACTAAGAAAACTTGAACTTGAACTTGAACTAAACCCTAACCCAACTTTTGTTTGTTTCCTTAGTCACTCATTCGTTTATTCTGTGATTTCCCTCTAGTGCCTTTCCGGGAGGCACCGTCCGGGGCGGGACGTAGTCGAGCTCCGCCTCAGCCCGCAGCCTCGCCTCATCAGGGGCGGAGCAGCCTGGCCGCGCCCCGTGTGCTGCTTCGCTCCAACAGCGACAACAACCTGAACATCGGCAAGCTGCCCCAGGACCGCTCCCGCTCGCCCTCGCCCCTGCGCTCCCTCTCGCCTCGCCACCCCCAGCAGATGCAGAACAGCCCCAATGGCACGGTGAAGACCATGTCCCGCGGGGGGCGCTCTCCTCGAAGCCGCTCCCCTTCCCTGGGCCGGCTGGGGGACGGCGACGCCCGGAGACAGACCCCGCAGCGCCACAGCAGGTCCGTGCCACCCTCCACCTCGACTATCTGTCTGTCTGCTCTTCTTTCTCTTTTTTGTTTTCTAGTTTTCCATAAAATTTGTTTATTTATTTATTCTTCTATCAGCCATTTCTTTATCTGGTCATTATTTGGTCATCCGTTCATTTAAATGTGGACTGTCTATTTTGCTTCTTCTAACTAACATCTATCCTATTCTGCCATCCATCCATCCGTCCATCCAACTGTCTGCTTCTTTCCATACTCCCTATTTCCATCCATCCATCCATAATTCCATTCATCCAACTGTCTGACTGCATTTTTGTTGTCCCTTCTTTCCATCAGGTCCATTTATTTCTATCAGCCATTTCTTTATCTGATCATTCATCCGTCAATTTAGATGTGTCTGTCTATTTTGCTTCTTCTTACTAACATCTATCCTATTCTTCCATCCATCCATCCATCCATCCATCCATCCGTCCATCCATCCAACTGTCTGCTTCTTTCCATGTTCCCTATTTTCATCCATCCATCCATCCATCCATAATTTAATTCATCCATCTGTCTGATTGCATTTTTGTTGTTCCTTCTTTCGATCAGATGCATTTATTTATTTATTCATCTATCAGCCATTTCTTTATCTGATCATTATTTGTTCATCCATCCATTTAAATGTGGACTGTCTGTCTATTTTCCTTCTTCTTACTAGCATCTATTCTTCCATCCTTCCATCTATCCATCCATCCATATATTGTGCTGTTGATGCCTCCATTCTTTCAACCATATTTTTCTCCATCCATTAATCTGTCTGCTTTTTTGCCTTTTCACTGTTTTCATCCATCCATTCATCCTTTCATTCATCCAACTGTCGGATTGCTTTTTTGTTGTTCCCTCTTTCCATCAATCCAGTCATCCATCCATCCATCTGTCTGCTTTTTTGCCTATTCACTATTTTCATCCATCCATCGATCCATTCATCCATCCATCCTTTCATTCATCCAACTGTCTGATTGCATTTTTTTGTTCCCTCTTTCCATCCATCCGGTCATCCATCCATCTAACTGTCTGCTTCTTTACCTATTCTCCATTTTCATCCACCCATTCATCCATCCCTTTATTTATCCAACTGTATGCTTTTTTACCTGTTCCCTCTTTCCATCCGTCACCTCATCCATTGATATTAATTTATCCAACTGTTCACGTGATTTTAGCTTGTTCTCCATCCAAATGTGTGCTTTCCTTTCTTTCCACTTTCAATCAATCAATCAACCAATCAATCAATCAATCAATCAATCAATCAATCAATCAATCAACCAATCATTCATTTGTTAATTCAATTATTTATCATTCCATCCATCCATTTATCCATACATCCCTTCTTACTCTATACATCCATTCTTACTTCATACTCCGTTCTTACTTCAATATCAAATAGATCAAATCATCTATTTGTTCATTCTTGCATTCAGCTTTTTTCCACCCATCTTTTCCGCTCTACATCCATCCATCCAACCATCCAAATAGCTTCACACTTAAACTGGACTGGTTTAAACTGGGCTGCCAGCATCATGACACTTTCTGATCTGTGGTGAAGTTGGTAATGATGACACTCGTTCTTCTTCTTCTACTCGTGTCTTGAGCGTGGGACTGGTCGGCTTCGTCCGTGCGAGAAAAACGCGAGTCTTCACTGAGACGTGCGGATGGAAATGGGTCGAGTGTTGTGAAGAGAGCGAGACATTCACTCGCTTCTGTTGAACACGTCAACAAATCCTCCTGCCAGAATCAATTATACATCCCAGTCAACAAACACAACCTGGAGTTTTTAAACCGTAAATAGTTGCTCAGGTGGTTTTTCGTTCCCAGATTTTTTAAATAATGAATCAACTATACATTTTTTAAATGCAGGGATTTACAGCCGTTAATACTTTTATTTCTCTCTCTCTCTCTCTCTCTCTCTCTCTCTCTCTCTCTCTCTCTCTCAC
>CM051501.1:2511223-2563215 GCA_028031935.1 Paedocypris micromegethes | reverse complement strand
ATATATATATATATATATATATATATATATATATATATACAATATCTCGGTAAATTTAAATGTATACGTAATGAAAGTATTATCAATCCAATACCAATCTCATAAGCCTAATAGTAAATTAAAGTGTGTGTTTGTGTGTGTATTTGTATATACTGCGTATTATTTAATTACACATTGAATACACTGTGATTATGTACTGTAATTACCAAATCACACGATTTTGTGAAAATGTGTAATTTTCTAAAACAATAGTCCAATTTATAACAAGACCCGTTTATTTTGATGAGGAAATCTCTCGCATACAGTGTTCTAGTGGTCACACACACACACACACACACACACACTATACAGTAGTGTTCCGCTCCTCTCTAGCTGTTCCAGTGTGATGGCGCAGACGTCTGAAGCTTCATTAAACTGGAGTGATAAAGCAGAAGAATCCTGATCCACTTCAGCGTGAATCACCTTGGCTCCTCCGGATTATAAATAGAGCCGAGGATTTGAAGCCTCGCTGGCCTTCTTTCCTTCCGCGCTCAGCCCACATTTACTCCACTTCTCACTTCTTCTGGCTTATGTAACGGCGTGTGGATGGAGAACCGTTCCGGAAGCTTCCGTGGCGGCTTCCTAAGACGGCGTGAAGCGAATCGAGGCTTCGTTTGAGGATTCGTTTGAGTCTTTGGTGCTTGTGTTCGTCCATTAAGGCCAGAAATATTATTTGGCGTCCGATGTTCCTGTGTTTGGGAGCGTATTGGGCTGGTGAGATGACGTAAGGCGGTTTATTCTGGTGTGTTGACTTTGGCCGCTGACTTTGAGAAGGTCTCGGAGGAGGATGGAAAAAGCAGGAGCCGCGTGGAGGGCAAACGTAGGTGCACTGGCCCAATTTCACCCGCTCCGACAGCACAGCACAACCACTGGAACATCTGGAAACATCTGTGCTTGGTTCTTATGTCAAAGTGGGGCCCTGGGGTCACTTGTGGGTCTCAAAATGTTCAAGGCCTGTTTGAAGGTCAAGATCAGTGTTGCCAGATAGAGCCACTGTTTTCCAGCGCAGCCTAATGACACACTGTTTTGATGCAACTTAATGACGTCAGGCAAATAAAAAAAAAAAAAAATTTGACACGCCACGACACTTAACAGAGACAAAATAACACTGGAAGAAGTAAGATTAAACTAAATACTGTACAATATTTTATATCACAACAAACAGAGACTACAAGCCACAACCTGTTAGCTTAGCTTAGCACAAATGGGTCCAAACAAGTCCAATGTGTCATCGCAGAAAGAGTCTAAACAGTCGAAAATGACGAACACGGGCAAGAAGTAAAAAAAATCCAAGATTCCACAGACACAATCAAAACGCTGGGTCGATGCACAGGGGATAATAATCCTTCCTCTTCACACGGCGTCAGATAAACAGAGAGCTTGAAACAGGCCTGAGCTTTAAACAATTGCTCTGCGCATGGGCGGAGTCTGACTGGAGAGCAAAAGATCTTGGAAATGAAGTCCTGACCACTAGAATCGACTTTTTGTTATCTATTATTCAAATAAAACAATATAAAAATAATACGAGCCACGTTAGGTTTGTAAAATAACGAAAGAATTGTATTTTTAAGAGAATATTGACACAATTGAACCAGAACCTATAATAAAAAATAAATAAATAAATAAATAAAAAATGTATATTTTGTCCCTGAAAAATCAGGGTATATAAATAAACACATATCTAGATTTTTCATTTAATTTTCATTAATTCAAGTCTGATTTTTATTATAAAGAACATAACAGTCTATATATCTGAATTCAAAAAGGTTATATAATTTGTCTGTATTATAGGTTTCCAGCGAGCCGGGATAACTGTTCATATTTTTGCCAACATGGGCATTTTTGCTTGAGCTTCTCCTAAAACTGGCAAATGAGCAAATCCAGTCAGCGATGCCGCTCTAGCCAATCGGTGATGCATGACAGCTCATCAACTAATAAGGATAGTAAGACTGACGGGTGACCAATCAATGACATGACAGGGGGAGGGGACAGTGTGGTCCAATTGAATAAATAATTGGTTGAAATGTATTTCATTAGGTATCTACAAATTCTTCATTGTATATAACTCATCACTATATATTTTATATCCTATATTTATTTCAAAACTGTAATAATGGCTCATATGCACTTCTGGTTAGATGCTAACTGCTAACTGGGATTTTTAGTTACAATTGAGTTGTGGTTGAAGTTTGAATGTGTGAAGTTGAGTGCTAAAGTGTGTAAGCAAGGGCGATTACGAAAGTGTGTGTAGTAAAATATTATTGTAAATATTATTGTAAAATACTTTACTATTTACATAGATAAATATATTTTTATAAATTGAAATATGTTTATGTACTAAAAAAAAGAAAAAAGTGAAAAGCAAGGCTGATTACAAAAAGTAAAATATTATATATTTATATAGATAAACAAATATTTATCAAAGTTGAAATATTTATGCTTATGTATTTAAAAAACGGAAAAAGCGAAAGGGAAAAGATAAATGTTAATAGAAAGTTGTTTTCTTTAATTTGTATGTTTTAATGCTATATTCTAGTTTTGTGAAGATTAAACCTTAGCGTAGTTAATCCTGTATTGTTTGCAACACATGTTTTTTTTTTTCAGTTTAAACTTTATGCTGAATTAGCAAAACTTC
This sequence comes from Paedocypris micromegethes, assembly GCA_028031935.1. NCBI lineage: Eukaryota > Metazoa > Chordata > Actinopteri > Cypriniformes > Paedocypris > Paedocypris micromegethes. The sequence continues at coordinate 2,560,541 of CM051501.1, read as the reverse complement.
ACTTCGCGCAGATCATCATCATCATCATCATCATCATCATCATCATCATCATCATCATCATCATCGCTGAAGCGGGAAGATCTTTTTCCGTCCGCGGGTATTTTTAGGCGCGTCCTCATTAACACCTTCATCAGCGAGCGGTTCTTCTGTGGTTCTGAGCGGTTCCGAGTCATCACTGCTCCTGAGTCAGGCAGACTAGCGGCGCTAGAATGTGTGTTCGGCTTCTCTCCAGCAGAGGGCGCCCTAACACCTACAATAGCTTCGACTCCTTATCGTCCACGTCTACGGAGATTATGTAACATCTCTGATACACTATTTGATCTTCTCGTGTTATGTAAATACATTTTAATCAGAGACAATGTTTCATTTCTTGATTTTTGTGTATCTTTTATTTTTTCAATCAATATAGTGTTTTAATAAAATCTACATAAATCCTACAACATACTGTATATGTACTGTATGTCACACACACACACACACACACACACACACACAAACACACATTACACACATATATATATATATATATATATATACATGTATATGTATGTATGTATGTATGTATGTATGTACAAACATGTATTTGTATGTATTTAATTATTAATATTTTTTTTCTCTTTCATTTTTTTCTCACATCTTTGTGTGTATTTCTTTAATTATACCAATTGAACTTTCTGGACCTGCATGTGCTGCTCGTGTCATATTCCTGCAGTAATGTGTAATCCTCTCTCTCTCTCTCTCTGTTTCTCTCTCTCTCTCTCTCTCTCTCTCTGTGTTTCACACTCTCTCTGTCTCTCTGCCTCTCTCTCTCTCTCTCTGTGTTTTACACTCTCTCTGCCTCTCTCTCTCTCTCTCCCTCTCTCACCTTTCTCTATCTCTCTCTCTCTTTATCTCTCTCACCTTTCTCTCTCTCTTTATCTCTCTCTGTTTCTCTCTCTCTCTCACTCTCTATCTCTCTCTCTCTCTCTCTCTCTCTCTCGTTTCGCTCGCCCTCAGGGACGCGTTCCTCTGCATGGACACGCCCGGCTCTAAGCGTAAGCTGTACAGTGCTGTGCCCGGGCGACACTATGTGGTGGTCAAGTCCTACCAGCCGCAGGCCGAGGGCGAGATCGTCCTGTACAAGAACGACAGGGTCAAAGGTGAATGTCTGTCTCTCCGTCCATCATCTGTCCTTCATCTCTTTCTCTCGTTACTTTCACAAAATCATCAGCTCTGTCTCAGTCTGTCTTTATTCTATCTCATCTGTTTTTATAACTCTCTTTCTCCATCTCTCTCTCTCATCAATTTTTCACTTCTTACTCCCCCTCTCTTTTTGTTTACCATTTCTGCATTAGTTTCTTTCTCTTTTTGTCTCTCTTTTACACATATCGTATATCCATCTATCGTCTCTCTCATCCTCTCACTTTTTCTCTCCTTACTGTCATCCTATTCTTTGTATGTTTCTCTCTCTCTCTGTTTCTTGGTATCAGTGCCATCTCTTCATCTTTCCTGCCATTATTTCTCTTGCATTCTCTTTCTCTCCACACGTATCATGTTCTGTCTTTCTCCATTTTACGTACATCCATCCCATCTGTTCATTCTTTCCTCCCTCATACATCTCTCTGTCTTTACACTCACCAGCCAATTGTCTCTCCGTTTATCTTTCTTCATCATCCCCATTTCAATTCATCATCATCTTCTCTTTCTCTTAGTACTCCATCAGTTCTTTTTTGTCTTTCACCAATATTCAACCTAGTTTTCTTCCAGACTTCCCTCTTTCTTTGTCTTCGTCTTCTCTCTTCCTCTCTGTTGACCAGATCGCTCTCTCTCTCTTTTTACCTCACATCTCTCTTTTTTTCTCTCTCCCTCACATCTTTCTCTCTCTCTCTCTCTCTCTCTCTCTCTCTCTCTCTCTCTCTCTCTCTCTCAGGTCTTTATCTTTCTGACATTTCTCTCCCTCGAGTCTCGCTCTCTCTTGCTATCTCTCTTTTTCTCTCTATCCATCCATCCATCCTTTATATCTGTTCTTTAAAGTAAAAAGCACCAACATCGTCCTGATATCAATACGAACGAGTTCAAACGAATTTCCAAAACGTCTTCAGCTTTTCCCGTGTTCTGTGCTGAACTCCAAGCAACGAAAAAATTAGTCCTCAGAAAGCAGGAAATCGTAAGATTGGATGGATTTTAACGGCGATGAGCAGGATGATTCGCCATATGGAGGAGAAGGATTCACAGATTCCAGCCGGAGGCGCGATCACAGCCTGTCCGGAGACGCAGAAGCACTATATAGTTTCACATACCATATCTAAACCATGATTTGTGTGGTGTATATGTCTTATGGGGACATTGTTTTACGGGGACTCGTTGTGTGTAGTTCTCAGCATCGGAGAAGGAGGATTCTGGGAAGGCAGCGCCCGAGGGAATGTAGGCTGGTTCCCTGCGGAATGCGTGGAAGAGATCCCGACCAAAGCCAACGAGGACAGGCCGTGTGAGTACACACACACACATTCACACACACACACACACACACACACACGCAGAATGCTGATTTAAAAGGACACTCAAAGATGAAAAGCGTTCAATAATTGATGTCTTTGCATGTCTGGTGTTGTGGAAACATTCAACTTAAAAGGAGATTTGATTGAAGCAGATAGTTCCGTAAAAAGAAAAACGAAAGTACGGCTTCTGATAAGGGACTCGCTTATAAAGGGCTGTAAAGGACAAGATGGCCACGTTTGGCTATTGTCAAAACAGAAACAGAGTGTATAACCGATTTGGATATAATGGAATTTTATCTAATACAGTATTAGGAAAATATTTTAATATCTATGAGAATTTTAATGGCTGTTTGTTTGGTTCTAACGGACAGATTGCAGTTGCACCTTCTATGCTGTGCCTTATATGTAGATGTTGTGTAAAGGCCAACGCTGATTGGTTGATGGGACTGTCAGTCATTATGGGAGTTTTCGGTGGTGTTATGTGAACTAACCTGGATATAACGGACTCTCAATATAACAGACTCCAAATATAATACACAATTGAACGTGTTTTTTAGTCCCACCGTGGGGAAATTGCACCTTGGAACAGCCGAGTACATTCAGTAACGGACTTTGGATATAACGGACTGGATATAACGGACTCTAGATGTAGTACGAATATGAATGTCTTCTTTAGTCCCACAGCGGGGTAATTGCACCTTAGAACAGCAGAGTACGTTCAGTAATAGACTTTGCTTATAACGGACTCTGGATATAACAGACTCCAGATATAGTACAAATATGAATGCCTTTTTTAGTCCCACTGTGGGGAAATTGCATTTTATAACAGCAGAGTACATTCAGTAATTGACCTTGGATATAATGGACTCTGGATATAACAGACTCCAGATATAAAACGTATATGGATGTCTTTTTTAGTGCACCTTAAATTGCACCTTATAACAGCAGAGTACATTCAGTAACGTACTTTGTATATACAGTAACGGACACTGGATATAACAGACTTCCTATATAATGCGAAAATGAATGTCTTTTTTGTCCCAAAATTGGTAAATTGCACCTTATAACAGCAGAGTACATTCAGTAACGGACTTTGTATATACAGTAACGGACTCTGGATATAATAGACTCTGGATATTACACTATTTCACAAAGTCGAAATCGAATGTCAAACCAAAGCGCATGGATAGGCATTTTCGGTTGAACTATTCCTTTATGGAGATTGCACATTATAACAGCCGAGTACATTCAGTAACGGACTTTGCATATAACGGACTCTGGATATAACAGACTCCAGATAGAATACGAATGTCTTTTTAGTCCCACAGCGGGGAAATTGCACATTCAGTAACGGATCTTTATAAAATGGACTGTGGATATTACACTATTTCACAAAGTCCTTAGCAGTTTTTGCAATTTTATCACACTTGAGATTCTTTGTGTTCACTAAAATCATTTATCGAATGTCAAACCAAAGCGCATGGATAGGCATTTTCGGTTGAACTCTTCCTTTATGGAGATTGCACATTATAACAGCAGAGTACATTCAGTAACGGACTTTGCATATAACGGACTCTGGAAATAACAGACTCCAGATAGAATACGAATGTCTTTTTAGTCCCCCAGCGGGAACAACCTTTATAACGAACCCCAGATATAGTACAAATACGAATGTCTTTTTGTTTTATGTACTGTTCACTATAATCATTTATAGAACGTCAAACCAAAGCGGATGGATTTTTCGGCAAGTTTCCGGTTGAACTCTTCCTTTGTGGAGATTGCAAACGACTCATTACATAATTGACGCCTCATTTATCCCAGTTCCTTCTCTTCTTCCCCCAATCCCTCCTTCTTCCAGCGCTCCGCTAACCCGCAGAATATGTGAGGCGCCTCGCGGCTACAGCAGGCTGCTAATTCAGTTAGTGCTCATTCGCAACTAGGCCACAAACGCGTCCACACCAATCAGACGCCCGCGCTCCAGCGTTGGGACGATGTAACGGCGCTCAAGCGTTTGTCGTTTCGAGTGGCGAGCAGACGCTGGCATCATCACGTGCGCTCGGCGTTTCCACGGCAAACTGGCAGAAGCGGCTCGGGGCGACGTTGTTATTTCGGGCCAAACGATTGTCTTCCACATCGCTGGAGCTACTGTGTATCTTTTCCCGTCCGAGGCGTTTAGAGGTTCACGCCGCCTCCAAACAGCCAATCAGAGGCTGAGTCGCTTCAATTCGGCGCTGTTATTATAATGCAGGCCATTATTGTCCGAGTGGTGTTACTAATCTATATTCGTGCTTTATTTTAAAACCTCGCCGCTCTATCCAGATTGTTGGCGATGGCCGTGTACAGTAAGACGGGAATTGGCAGCTCGATTTAACAAACGGAGCCGTGTTGCGAGTAGAGCGGAGGCGCGCTGAACGACAGCTGTCATTGGCTGGAGAGGCTCCGCCCCACGTGACTGCTGGACGAGCTGACTCAGCGCTCAGACTGGGACGTCTCTCTTCCCCGTGACAGAGCGTGGCGTTTATCGTAGTGTTGTGTAGTTCTGACCCCGGTGCGCAATAATCGTAAGCGCACAATCATTTGGTATTTAAATGCCTTTTAATCGACTTTCAACGACTGCGGAATTTAGTACTAGTATTAAAACTTTATTCATCTCCCAAAGGAGAAATTCGGATAGTCCGACAGCAATACACACGCAAATGCTAAAACACACTCCAATAAATAACAATACTAAAACAAATAAAATAAATATTACCAGTTAAAATTAGCAGAAGTGCATTTTGGCTGACTGTTGTTCACTTTTCTAGTTTTTGGACGTTCACATGCAAAAGACAAATCTGCTCAAACCGTTTTATATTTTTGGTCGACGAAAAAAGTTTTTTTATTATTCAGTCACAATTACGTATTTTGTATGAGTTTTAAAGCTTCTGCTTGTAGAATTCTGTATGCGAGGTAATGCTTAATGATCATAGTAATGTAAAAATAATAGTACTATTTCATTCGATTTTTATCAATTTAGATTTTTTTTTCGCCATTCCTTTTTTTTCTTAACGCAGTGGAAACCGCCACATAGACTCAACGTTTCAAGTTTATCAAACACAGAACAAAAGTTGCTGCGACCACAAGTTGAAAAAACTAAAATAAATAAGAAAACATTTTCAACTATGTGCGTTAATTTCATTGCGTGTCATTACGGGTAAGTAGTCAAACTTCATTCAAATTTTGTACGATTCCAATGTGGAATACGTTTCTGGATCAGAATTGTTAATAGAGTATTTGATCGAGAGAATAGAAAAAATCAAATTGCGTTTGCACGTTTATTGATGCAAAAATCATAGATACTCAAGTAGTTAAACAAAGTAAGTAGTAAATATTACGAATATGAATTGCAACAAACGTAATGGTGGATGTTACCATTTCTTTTCCAATAAATGGTTAGGTTTCAATAAACTTTGTTTTTAGCGCAAAGCTCATTGGAAGTAGCTTTACTAATAACATATTTTTAAGCATGGCGACGTATATGCTTGGCGACATAAGTGAAAATGCTCGTTCACCCGCGGCCTTCGGAATCTCCTGCACTCGCGCTGGTCTGGCTAAAAGAGCATGACGGCCTCAAGAAAGGGCGAGAAATGCTCATCTGTGATGGGAGCCATAGGCGGACGCTTTGTAGCCATAAATAAATAAATGTAAAGCAGTTTCTAGTGTGTGGAAAACTATTTGCATTGTGTTATAAAATGAAATATGAAATTTTTGATTGTAGTAGTGGCAAAATTTGGTGCTATTTACCAAATTAAGCTAATGTACGGAACGTAGCATACGGCTAAAGTCTAAATCAACCATTAAAGTTTGTGTTACAAACTTGTACAACAGATCTTTTTATTGAGTTAATGAAAAGGTGGCTTTTGGATTGTAGTAGTGGCAAATGCACTCTTTATCAAATGAAGCTAACGGCTAAAATTGGTGAACTAAATTTAGCACAAGGCTAAAATCAGTGTTATGCACTAAATGTAGCATATGGCCAAAGTCAGTGCTAAATTGATAAATTGAACACAGTTTTTAGTACTGAGAAACGTGTACAACTGCTTTGTTTTTTAAGTAATGAATGTGCTGAATTTAGATTGTACTAGTGGCAAAATTATGTTTATCAAATGAAGCTAACAGCTAAAATTGATGGTATGGACAAAATTTTGTATGTGGTTAAAATCGATTCTATGTAATAAATGTAGCGTCTGGCTAAAAGTAGTGACATGCATTAAATGTAGCATCTGGCCAAATTTGGTGCTATGTGCTAAATTTAGCATATGGCTAAAATCAGTGCAATGAGGTAAATTTAGCATACGGCTAAAACCAGTGCTGTGTACTTAATTTAGCATATAGCTAAAATCAGTGCTACGTGATAAATTTAGCATATGGCTAAAATCAGTTTTATGTGCTAAATTTAGCATATGGCTAAAATCAGTGCAATGAGGTAAATTTTGCATATATACTCAAATCAGTGCTGTGTGCTTAATTTAGCATATAGCTAAAATCAGTGATATGTGGTACATTTAGCGTGTGGCTAAAATCCGTGCTATGTGGTAAATTTAGCGAATGGCTAAAATTTCTCCAACTGTTTGTACCTAAATTAGCATGTGGCAAAATTCTGTGCCCTGTACCAAAAAAAAGGCAACATTCAGAATTAGCATGAGGCTAAATCTAGCGTCCGCTGGATGTCAGAAGTATTTCGCTGAAGTCTTCCAGAGCAACCCTCATGCACATTCCTGATTGATATATTTCCATGGAAACATGCTCCACACTGTACAAACCCTGTTGCTAAGGAGTGGGCCTCGGTAAGATATTTTTTTTTTCTTTTTGTGGCCTCTTTCTCTCTCACACTCACACACTCTCTCTCCCTCACAGCTCTGAGAACAGAGCGCACATATACCGTCTTTCCCAATGCCACAGTCCTCCACGCATGCGGCGGCGAGGCTCAGTTCTCACCTGAGCGCAGGAGGAGACGCCAGAGTTTCTGGAGATGGGAAGTTAGTCGGCAGGGCCTGAGGGACAGAGTGAATTCAGAGTTTCTCGGATTGAGTCGGTGGTTGAGCTAGAGGGAACTCATGGACGAGACCAGCAGATCCCGGAAAAAGGTTCATTTCGGAGGTAGGTGGAAGTTTGGAGAGCGTGTGACGGAGTGGAGATGATGGGGACGTCAACATTTCGGAATCGCTTTTCTGTGGAGTCTCTTAGATTTGATCCGAGGCTTATCCTGGTGCAAACTCTCCTCCTTGTGGAGCACCACGCCTGTGGCTTTTGAAGTACTTGTGTGGTTCTCTCGTGAGGACAGTGGTTCCCTCTTAAATGTGGGATTGCGGAAAAATCGCCCGATTGTCGCCCAAGAGTTTCTCGGATTGGGTCAGTGGTTGAGCTAGGTGGAACTCCTGGACGAGACCAGCAGATGCCAGAAATAGGTTCATTTCGGAGGTAAGTGGAAGTTTGGAGAGTGTGTGACAAAGTGGAGATGATGGGGACGTCATCATTTCATTCTTTTCTGTGGAGTCTCTTCTTGTTGAGCTGCAGTGGAGACACAGATTCCATCCTGGTGCAAACTCTTCTCCTTGTGGAACACCATGCCTGTGGCTTTTGAAGTACTTGTGTAGTTTTCTCGTGAGGACAGTGGTTGCCTCTTAAACTTGGTCACACAATGTGTCGAGAATAGGCACTTGAAAGTTTTGTGGGTCTCTGATTGGTCCGTTTGAAGAGGGAACGGGCGTTAATGTCACAATGTGTCATTTCTCAGTAATAATGGAGTGGAACTTTTGAGTTTTTAGGAACAGCGTCCTCCCCCTGTATTTGCAGAAGCTGTCATCGAGGGGTTTTCTTTTCTCGCTCTGTCCAGCTCGTGTGGAGAACGTGGCAGAAACGAGAAGCTGACAGGGTGTCGCTCCATTAGAAGGTGCAAAAAATGCACAGAGGGTCCGAGACGCCGGCTCTTTTGAAACGTGTTTATTCATTAGCATTAGCCCCCGACGCTGGCTAAAAGCGCAACCTGACATGTTGCATCTCTAAACGGTCAAGCAGCGGGATGATTCACTCGCACTCAAACTACTCCGATGCCAGCTCTTTGTGTCATGTGACGCATCACGATTTCAAGGTGCCAAATCGGTTTGGGAAGGCCGAACTAGCGCGATGAATGCGTGCAGCGAAAGTTCTGGTCTGGCGGATGAACCACGCTAACACATGCGCAGATTGGCGGGACATCTGCATTAGTGGAAGTGGTCGTGTGTTGGAGTTGTGTTGTATGTTTGGATTGTTTTTTCGGGGGCGGGGGGGGGCGTCAATAGGCTCTTGCGAACAAAGAAGCGGCGTCTGTAACTTTAACAGCTAACCAGTGAGTAGGTTGGAAGGGGAAAGTGTTGAATCCCACGCAGCCTCCTGACTACTGATATCATGGCGGAGCAACACTAGCGTGCAAGACAATGCAAACGCCGCAGTTAGCGCGGGAAGCTCATTAGGCAATAAATGCGCTAATATGTTGATGTTCTACAGGAGCCTATCACTGTCACTGCTCCGCACCTTTGGCCGGATCCAGAGATTTATTGAGTATAATAGGCCGTTATGGCAGCAATAATGGCAACGTAAGCGAGACTGGATGTGTAGGTGTTGTAATCTTGATTGTGACATAACTTCATATAAACCTCAACAAACACGGTGCCATGGGAACGGCCTGGAAGCTACAGAGCCCGTAGAGCTAGGGTTACCGCTTTTATTATCTCGAAATAAGGGACGCACACTGCAGGGGGCGGGGTGATGTTGGTGGGCGTGGCAATGGGGCGGGGTGACAATGACATAAAATATGTTTTCGAATCATATTTTATTGGGCGGCTAAAACATTTGTAATTTTTCTTTCAGTCAAAAATATCCAAACATGGAAACAGCACATACATAAAATAGCTACAAGCATTAGCTACTGTAGTAAACTTTTTATATAGCCTATTTATGTTTTAACAAAAAATATAGAACGTAGTTTATTTTCATTACACTTGGGCATTATGTTGTATATACAGTATAAATTAATTTTTCATTTAATAAATTGATTATTTTGTGTCATTCTGACCGTAACAAGCAAATAATAATACTGTATTACGTTGGATTCTGATCCACTTACGTTGTATTTACAGAGATTTTACAAATTCCAATTTGTGTGTGAAAACAGAACCAAATGAGATTTGTTTTCACAATTTCACTGTGATTTAGTATTTAATAAATATATTTTAATTAACTAGTAGAAAACGGTATTCTACTAGTAATGACTATCTAGCTAATTTTTCCATTATTTAGCAATTAATTAATGAATTTGTAGATAATAATCACACTGTCATTACCACAACACAATTTTTTTCGGCACTAACTTGATCCCATATAAAAGAGCGATCCAACTAACAATGACGTTGAGCATTACCCAGTCAAAAGCAGAAACAGAGCATCTTTTTAAAATGCGTAAGGGATGATTTACATGAATCGATAAAAATTCGGGACAAACCCGTGAAAAAAAAATGTTTTTTTTTGGGACAAAAAAAAGGTTCATTAGCGTAGCCGGCGTTTGACTGCCGATAAAGCGTCAGTGTTTGGCTTGAGATAACTCACGGCTCGTGATAGCGGCCCAGCGACTCGTTTTGGAGCTTTGCGAGCAGCATGTGGTGCAGAAATATAGGATTTCTACCCCGGTCGTGCTGTTATTGATTTTCACTTACTATTGGTAGCTGAAGATATCGGCGGGTGAAGCGGCGCGCAGCGGAACGTTCCAGAACACAGGCGCCGCCGGGTTCAATGAACCGTTAGATTTGTTTAAAATGGCACCTGGGACTCGGCGACATATGGCGCGGTGCTCGCGATTCATCGTGTGACAGCCGTCCGTGTCTGTTGTTACGTAAGAGAGTCTTTGCAAATGTTTCACGTGTCACATCTGCGGCCTTGTGCAGATTTTTACGTGCAGCGGGATTTTAGCTGTTTGGCTAATGTTACTTAAGCCATAGATATGTTTTAAAGTTGTTTAAAGAAGGGCTGTCAAAGTTAACACGTTGACGCACGCGATTAATTTGAAATGCTTAATCGCAGTTATTTTTAACGCCTGTTAATCACAAGTGCAGTTTTTTTCACACTCGGTTTGGGGATTTGCAATGATTAGACCTGTGCTCCTGTCACCAGGTGTGGCTCATTATGATCATCAGCTCAGAGTGATTGTTTTCAGCTGCTGCTATTTAGGGCAAAGTGTTTAAGGACAGACCTTTATCAGTCCGAGGTGTTTTGAATGTTCTTGAATGGACTTGTTAAAACTGAGACTCCACCTTTTTTACAGACACAGTTTCAACTGCAAATAACTTGCTCGTCAGAATTCTCAGTCGGATCAAATCTCTGTTCAACAATCCACCGCTTTGCATCCTTAGGGTTTTATAACTAGACAATTGTATTTACTAACACTTACATTTAAAAACAGACATTCTGAGCTTTTTGTAGAGATATGCTTCATGTTAGAGTGAAAAGTATTTATTAAGTTCGTTTGTTTTCAGCTGATAAAAAGATGGCAAAAAGCACTTCACGTTTTATTATTATATTTATTATTATTATTTTACAAAAAACCACAATGTCCTGTTTTTATTAAGAGTGGAACCTAAAAAATGTGTACTTTCAATTGATGTATAACACTTATATGCAAGTCCAAAATAGACTTTTTTGGTGTGTTTTCTCTTGATTGCAATCTGACAAAAATCAACGCAATGAGCAGTAGGTCAAAAAAAGACCAGAACGAGAGCACAGGCCATTTCTCGCTATGGTTAGCTACAAAATGCTATTGTGTAAAGTACTTGAGTACACTTTAGGAAGTTTTGTAAATATTTATGTAAATAAGTGTCTTTGGCAACTTTGTACTTGTACTGAGTATCAAAATTACAAGCAACACAAGCAGTCCCAATAAATTCACGCAATCAATAAAGTACAAGTACAAATACTATGCTCAGTGTTTCAACGTTTAATACATTTTTTTCAGTTTCTTTACACAATTGTTGTACTTTGCTTTTTAGAATCAATTGTATTACACATACTTATACACATTGGATATTTACAAAGTTTACAAAAATCCCTACAGTGTACTCAAGTACTTTACACCTCTGGCTATGGCTAATCTTTGTTTCATAATCTAGAGTCATTAATGAGCTGATGGATTTTCGCAGGAAATGCCGAGGCTTCTGGGAGTTGGAGTTCCACTGTAGTGACATCCCACGGCTACATTACTTTTATTCTGAGCGTTTGAACATTCAGTGGTTATTTTCTATTTCAATTGTAAATCAGTTAAACTGTAAATAACAATCTCAATCTCTTAAGTTTTGCATAAGGCTAAAATCTGTGCTAAGTGCTAAATTTAGCATATGGCTAAAATCTGTGCTATGTGGTAAATTTAGCTACTGTCAATCAATTATTTGCTACTGTCACTTTAGGTGATTAGCTTTTTAATAATTTATTTAACTTTATTTACATTTTTTTTTACGTATTTACGTATTTGTGATTGATTCGCAGATGCCCGGGCCGACCGCTCAGAGAGAAGGAAGCTTTTTCGCCACTACACTGTGGGATCTTACGACAGTTTCGACGCTTCCAGGTATGATCAAACTTTTCGCCTATGATAAAACGTAGAGAAAAAAAACTTATTTATATTTGTGTGAATTCTGGTTGGCAGTGTGAGAATGGTTGACTCTTTTGCTGTGAAACAAGCGAGTGTCATGAGTTGCTCAGCGCCACCTAGTGTCAGGGAGGGCACATTCACGACAGAAATGAATTGGAAAAATGTGTCAGAGTTTTATTATAATAAAAAAATAATAATAATAAAATAAAAACGGATCGGACCGGTCCGTCTCTTAAAATCCAAACCTCCATCAAGTAAAAGCAGAAGATGGACAGGTCCTGGCTTGATGAGACGTTAGCGTCAGGATGATGACGGTATTGTCACTGGCCTTGTACCGGAAAACTGATGAAAAGTTAACGAGTTGATTATTAAAAATGTGGCACAATATTTGTAACGACTGTAGAAAGATTTATCTGAATCTTCCACTCACACGCTTCTTTATTCATTCAATTTTTCTCTCTTCCACTCACTCTCTCTATCCTTCACTCTTTCACTCTCCTTCACCAACTACTTCACTCTCTCTTTCACTCTCCTTCTCTCCTTCACCAACTGTCAATTTCACTCTCTCTTTCACTTTCACTTACTCTCCAACATTCTCACTCTCTTTCACCAAATGTCTTTTTCACTCTCTTTCACCTTCACTCACTCTCTTTTTCACTCTCCTTCACCAACAGTCTATTTCACTCTCTCTTTCACCTTCACTCACTCTCTCACTCTGTCTTTCACTCTCCTTCACCAACAGTCTATTTCACTATCTCTTTCACTTTCACTTACTCTCCAACCTTCTCACTCTCTTTCACCAAATGTCTTTTTCACTCTCTTTCACCTTCACTCACTCTCTCTTTCACTCTCCTTCACCAACAGTCTATTTCACTCTCTCTTTCACCTTCACTCACTCTCCAACAATCTCACTCTCTCTTTCATTCTCTTTCACCAAATGTCTTTTTCACTCTGTCTTTCACCTTCACTCACTCTCTCTTTCACTCTCCTTCACCAACAGTCTATTTCACTCTCTCTTTCGCCTTCACTCACTCTCTCACTCTGTCTTTCACTCTCCTTCACCAACAGTCTATTTCATTCTCTCTTTCGCCTTCACTTACTCTCTCACTCTGTCTTTCACTCTCCTTCACCAACAGTCTTTTTCACTCTCTATTTCACCTTCCCTCACTCTCACATTCTCACTCTCTCTTTCACCCACTGTCCCACCTTAGCTTGCTATCTCACCATCACGCTCTCGCTTTCACTCACTCTATCACCTTCTCTCTCTCTCTCTCTCTCTCTCTCTCTCTCTCTCTCTCTCTCTCTCTCTCTCTCTCTGTCACTCTATTACTTAATTCATTTTTTCTTTTACTTACTCTCTTTTCATTCTCTCCCTCTTTCAATCTTTTTCACTCACTCTTTTCCTCGCATCAGTATGTCTTTCTTTCAGTCGCTGTTTCACTGCATACTGCTTCACTCTTTCTTATTTACTCTCTCTTTCTGTCTCACTCATCTTGTCTTTAATAAAAAAAAAGATTTTTATGAGAATGATGTGAAACTTCAAATCAATTGTGCTGTGTTTTTATCTTCACTGATCTTAGATTCACACTTTCTAAAATCAATTTCAGGTAGAAAAAGTCATTTCACACAACTTCCACGCTGTTTTTTCCTTAACTTGTTTTTTACTGCACAATATGTCATTAACACAACAATCAATCGCAATTTTATTTCACCAGCACTTTGAATTTTCCAAAGCCCTCGAAACAGGAAACAGTTCTATAAAAAGCAGCTTGTACTTTTTCGCACCGTTCTGCCATCTGACCAAAACATGCCGATTGTTTCGCAAGCGTCTACGCTCTCTCCCGGTGGACACGCCCCTCGCTCGCAACGGTTGTCATGGAGACAGGTTATCCATAGCAATGCGCTGCAGCTACTTCCTGCTGCAGGCAGCTTGAGTGACAGGGGTGAATTTAGGTAAACTTGCTTTATTTTACCTCACTGAGATTTTAAACGATGCTCTTTTTACACGCGATGATTAGATTTCCTACGATGTAATTTTATATTTTTTCTACTAGAGGTACTATTTATATTTTAGCTTATTCTATGTACATGTTCTTAAATTTTTATTTTGTTTGCTTTTTTCCTTGTGTTGTACCAAACGGAGTTTACTTAATTTCATTGTAACCAAGTGATGCAACGACAATAATCGAAGACCCTCTACTTATCATTCAAACAAGTGTTTCTGGGGATGGAGATCTGGAAATCCACCTTAACATTCCAGCCAGGTTTTTAATTTTATTTTAATTTTTACAGGCTTTCAATGATTCACTATCACGGCGCGGATGTAAACACATTAGGATGAGCGAATAATATTGAGCCTCTTCTAATCGAGCGCGATATTAATGACCTTGTTGCTCCGTGACATCGCCACAGTGTCCCCTTCAAAGCAGCTTATGTTGCCATGACAACCTCGCATCATTCCTCAGGAGTCAACACTCTACCTTTTCTGCGCTTTGGATATTTCCGACTTTGGGAATGAGGCGTGAGAATCGGCTGCGGTGGGTTTAAGCGTGTGTTGGGGTCTGCGAGGCGACGACTTCTTCTTCTTCTTTTCCCCGTGTGGTTTTGAGTTTATGAGAGTTTTGAGAGGTTTTGAGAGCTTCGTCTTGATTCCTGAGGCGGTTTACACTGTTTTGCTTTTAATACGTATGTATATTTCTATACGTATATTCATATATATCTATAGTGTATTTTAACTACATATACTTTGAGTAAAAATAAATGGAAGGCTACCAGTGGAGTGAGACATTCCTTTACTCACTTACTCTCTCTCTAACATTCTTCATTTACTATCTCTCTCTTGGCTTTCTTTTTAACAATCTCGCTCTTCTTTAATCTCTCTCTCTCTCACGTTCTCTGATTCTTTTCTCTCTTTTACTCACTCTTTCTCCCTCTCTTTTTGACACTCTTAACTCTTTTGCTCGCCTTTAATCTCTCTCCCTCTTTCTCTAACTCTTTTTCTCTCTACTCACTTTTCCCCCCTCTCTTTGTCTACCGCTCATGGTCTCCTTTACTTGATTTTTATCAGTTCTCTAACTACCATTCTTCATTATCCCACTCCCTCAACAACTTTCTTCTGCTTTGCTCTTTATATATATATATATATATATATATATATATATATATATATATATATATATATTCATATATCGTTGTCTCTCTTTTTCTTTCTCCCTCCCTTTTCTCTCCAGCTCTCGTTCTCTTTTTTTACTTTTTCAATATTTTTCTATATTATATCTTTCTAACTATAAGCTTTCCTTCCCTTTATTTCCAAGATTCTCTCTCTCACACTCTTCTTTACTCTCTCTCTCGCTCTCTCTCTCTCT
The DNA here is from genome assembly GCA_028031935.1 of Paedocypris micromegethes. Lineage (NCBI taxonomy): Eukaryota > Metazoa > Chordata > Actinopteri > Cypriniformes > Paedocypris > Paedocypris micromegethes. The sequence continues at coordinate 2,545,044 of CM051501.1, read as the reverse complement.
CTATCTCTCTTTACTTTGCCTGCCTCCCCAACTCTCACTCTTTCACTTTATCCCTCTTTTGCTCTCTTTTACTTTCACCGATCTCTCTTTTTCACTCATCTCTCTCTCTCTCTCTCTCTCTCTTTCCCTCTCTGCCGCTAACTGTCTTACTCTCTCCTCCCTCTCTTTCGCTCTTCTTTACACTTTCTCTAACTCTCTGTTAAACACCCTATCTAACTCTCACTCTTCTCCACTCTCTCTCTCTCTCTCTCTCTCTCTCTCTCTCGCGTGCGCTAACTCTCTCACTCTCTCTTTCTCTCCTTCACTCTTTCTCTCTCTCTTTTTCTCTCCTTCTCTCTCTCTCTCTTGCTAACTCTTTCTCGCTCCTCTTCACTTTCTCTCTTGCGCTCCTGTGCTCTCTCTCTCTCTTTTTCTGCTGCTAATTATCTTACTCTCCTCCCACCTCTCTTATTTTTCTTTACACTTCCTATGTAACTCTCACTCTTCTCCACTCTCTCTTTCTCTCTCTTGCTCTCCTTCACTCTCTCTTTCTTGCGCTCCTTTACTCTCTCTCTCCTTCACTCTCTCCCTCTCTCCTTTACTCTCTCTCCTTCACCCTCTGACTCTTGTGCGTGCTAACTCTCTCTCTTCTTCACTCTCTCTTGCTCTCCTTCCCTCTCTCTCTTTCTCTCTCTCTCTTGCTCTCCTTCACTCTCTCTTGCTAACTCTTTCTCGCTCTTCTTCACTTTCACTCTCTCTTTCTCTGCTAATTATCTTACTCTCCTCCCTTTCTCTCACTTTTCTTTACACTGCCTATCTAACTCTCACTCTTCTCCTCTCTCTCTCTCTCTCTCTCTCTCTCGCTCTCTCTCTCTCCTTCTCTCTCTCGCGCTAACTCTCTCTTGCTCTCCTTCACTCTCTCTCTGTCTCCTTCACTCTCATTCTCGCGCGCGCTAACTCTCTCTCTCTCGCTCGCTCGCTCACTCACATCCCCAGTCCTCCGAGATCAGCGCTCATGTTGTCCTCTGGTGATTTCCAGCCTTCATCCGGCGGTAATGTCTCGCGCTGACGACACTCTCTCTCGCCGGCGAGCGCGCGCAGCCTCAGCCTCCCTCCGCCGGTGCCACAGCGGCAGATAAAGCCGGCGTCGAGCTTCCGTCACACCGCGGGAAATGATTCACTCCGCTCAGCCGACGCCTGTCAGGATGAAGCATCACTCGGCGCGCGCGGCCGTGGCGATGATGAGGATGATCGGCTGCAATAACGGTCGCTATGCGCGGAATTTTCTCCACAGCGACTGCGTGATCAACGAGAAGACGGTGGTGCTGCAGAAGAAGGATAACGAGGGCTTCGGGTTCGTGCTGAGAGGGGCGAAAGGTAGGCATACGGACGCCATCACCTCCTCGTCATGCCCACCGTCTCTCATTCTCTGTCTGTCCGTCGTCTTTTCCCCTCACGTGTGTCCAGCTGCATGAGCCAGAACTTTCCCTCCTCGCCGCGTCTCCTCACATGCCACCCTGCGAGGTGGTCAAGTGTAAACAGACCCACCACCCACTCCATGTGGCCTCCACAATCCCACCCTGGTCCCAAACCCACCCGGCACCACCAGTGAGCCTTCATGAGGTGGTCCACTCATTGACATCTCTCCAGACGGGCACCACCGCAGTGCCAGCGTGTCCCTGTCAGGCCTCAGACCAGCCCCCCCCCCCCCCCCCAAACTGTCATCTCTGACATGGTTATGTAAAGGTCCCGGCATTCATTTTTGATTTGTTCCAGCTCGGCTCGCATCGTGTGCCATCGCGCCATATGCTCTTTAATTCCTGGTGTTTTTGCTCTTCTTGTTATTCAATGTGCATGAGGACTCCAAATGGGGGGTGCGGGTCATGTCATGTCTTAACCGCCCTCTTGTGTTGGACCCGTTTTCATTTTGAAAGGGAAAAATATCGTCAAAAATTTTTTCTTGATCGCTTCAATGCTTTTCGACTTGGTCAGTGACACTTACCTTAACAAGGAAAAAAATTTGCAATTATTAAAATGCTCTAACTAAAAATATAGCACTGGTTATGTTAGGTCCTAAACAGATGAGTAGAACAAGAATGATAAATGAATGTTTGCGCAGAAAACTGACAACTCATCGTCCAATCATGTGCCGTGTTTAGCTGCCCGAAACAAAACAAAAAACAAAAGTGGGAATGTTTAGACCAGTAACATCTGTACAAAAGTAGGGACTGCAGTCTGTCTTGCATCTTCTTGACTAGATGCATCTCACAATTTCAAGCAAAAGTGAGAACAAATGGACAAGGACCCAAGATCTGGATGTTATTGTTCGAGAAAGTGAAGAAAAATAGTGACAAAGTGATAACGATGAGCTGGTTTCTGAAGAGAAAGACAACTTGTATCATCCAGAAGAAACAAGACACATCTGGGTATGATGAGAAGGTCACCAGTGAGTAAGAAGCTCCAGAAGAGAGAATGATGTCCAAAGATGTCCCAACAACCAGACCAGACAGAGACCCCGCCCACTCTGACCTGCTGACCCCAGAGACAGAGCTGTAGGTTCTGCCCAACCACTACCAACAGAAAGCAAGCCAGCAGTGTAACAACGGCAAGAAATATATTTGCAAAGAACATTTTGTAGTTCATCTTTAAAAGTAATGTAGCCGAGAAAAAGATGTATTGAAACAAAAACTCTGGGTCAAAAATGACCCTAACACCATACACTTAATAAACGATATTTAATGTTAATAATAATGGAAAAACTAAATAAATGAAACAAAAATACAAAATTAGGGAAAATATAATGTCCCTCAGTAATAGTAAAGTGACACAGCAACTTTTATTTTGAAAAATTATTTTTTAAGGTACATTTCTCAAGTTAAAATTTAAGAACAAAAAGATTTTAAAAGAAGAATTTTCTGGATAAGGAAACCTAACAAGATAACCAAAAGATGGGGAAATACAATTGAGTGATAAATAATGGTATAGTGTATTTTATAGCTGATATAACATTTCCCAAGTTAAAATTTAGGGGTGTGTTGTAAAAAAAAGATCCACAAACCTAGATCAAAAAGCTTTAAAAAATAATTTTGTGAATAAGGTAACCTAACAAGATAACCAAAAAATGTGGGGAAAAAATTGGAATAAATAATGGTTTAGTGTCATTTAAAGCTGCTATAAAATTTCTGAAGTTAAAATGTAGGGGTGTGTTGTAAAAAAAAAAGGCCCAAAGACCTAGAACAAAAATCTTCAAGGTTTCCTTATCTACAACATTTTGGGAATAAGGAACACCTTTACTTTACTTTACTTTACTTTACTTTACAATCATTTGACATACGCTTTTATCCAAAGCAACTTGCAAAAAAAAAAAAAACCTAACAAGATAACCAAAAGACGGGGGGAAATATTGGGATAAATAATGGTTTACTGTTTTTTTTATAGCTGATATAAAATTTCTCAAGTCAAATTTACAGGTGTGTTGATTTTAACTCAAGTAAAAATGTGGGGGTGTGTTGTAAAAAAAAAAATGCCCAAAGACCTAGAATAAAAAGCTACAAATAATATATAAATAATGGTTTAGTGTGTTTTATAGCTGACATAAAATGTGGATCAAAGCTGAGAGATGTATGTAAAAAGCTACAGTAACACAGCACGAAGGCTAATCCTGAGCTAAAACAGCAGTCTGTCCTGACCGTGATGCTTGTTCTTCTCGGATCTACAGCGGACACGCCCATCGAGGAGTTCACGCCGACCCCGGCCTTCCCAGCTCTGCAGTATCTGGAGTCGGTGGACGAGGGGGGCGTGGCATGGAAAGCCGGGCTGAGGACTGGAGACTTCCTCATCGAGGTGAGAACTGGACTTTCCTGGAACTTCTGGCTGTGGGGTTTTGGTCCGGTGGAGTTCATCAGCAGCGGTTGGGATGCCAGTGCAAACAGGAGGATGTTTGAGCGTGTGGATGAGGAAAGGTCACGGTTACATCTTTAATGAGCGTGAGGAGCTGAGTGGTGAGATGTTAGCGGGAAAAGCTGTGGAAGCGGAGAAGTTTGTCCTGGGAGTGAAGCTAGCGTCTCAGCGAATCTTCACACGTGTGATAAGTGCGTTTGAGGTTGTTTCCAGTGAGTGGTGGGAAGGTTCCATCGATATCTGATCTAAATATCGATAATATGGATTTGCGATGGCGTTATATCAGTTGGAATATATTGTGTGGGATATTTGTTCATGCTTCAGATCACCGACTCTTGGGCTTTTAATGTGAAAGATGACTTGGGAATTTTTCTTTGCTAGGAGTTTTGCACGTGAATATTACACTTTTCATGCGCTTTTGATGTCTTCTGTGCAGAGTTCACGTACCTAAAGATCCGAGGTCTCAAACTCGGTTGCTCGGGCCCCGAACAGGATAGACATTCATAAAATACACTAATTTAAATATTATTTTGGTCATATAAAGATAAAACCAGGCAAGAATAATCTTTCAGAAGAATTCAGCTTAAGTTTTAAATTTAATTTAAATGTAACATTTTCTCTGTTCCAATTATGTTTCCACTCATGCTTCTTGGAGCTGTGTATCCGTTGAGTAATAATGAATTATGTTTTGCTTTTTTTAAGATAAATGGATCCACAACACAGACATTACATAATTTATACATAATTTATATACGTACATGATGTATAAAAGTTGCACAAATGTTTTTTTATTGGAATAATAATTTGTTAGAATTTATTTACATTTATACAAAACAGCAACCGGATCTTGTTTAGTACCATTTTATGCTCAAGGTGTGAATTTATTTTGTACTGAACTTCTTCCGCTAAGCTAATTAGCAGGATAGTATTCAGATGGATAGATAGATGGATGGATGGATGGATGGAGAGAGAGATGGATGGATGGATGGATGGATGGATGGATAGAAAGACAGACAGACAGACAGATAGATAGATGGATGGATGGATGGATGGGAAAATGGAGGATAGCTAGATACTTAGATAGATTATTAGATGGATGGATGGATGGAACAGTACATTAGATAGCTAGATCTAATATTAGAGACATTCAGTGGTGGTTTTTATTTACTGTTAATGCCAGGTAACAGATCTTGTTTAGTATAATTTTAAACTCAAAGTGTCAGAATTGTTTTCTCACTGAATCTCCTCCGCTAAGCTAATTAGCACAATGGTATTCAGACACCGTGTCCAATGGCAACGCAAACGGACTATTTACGTATGACATCACCTCCTTAGAATGATCTGATTGGCTTATGATTAATAAATGATGAATTATTGATTGATTCGAACGGCTTTGACGGTCCATTCGCTAGATTAAACACAAAGACGGGAATGCCAGATTATCGTCGCGTTTTAATTTGACAAAGTCCGCAAAGTGCTGGTGGAGTTTGAAGTTCCATTTGAAGTTGTTTTGCTCTGGTCCAGTGGTTCGGATGACTCAGATCTTTCCGTTTGATTCGGTATCGACTGGGTTTATCCGCATCCTCGGACGGTGAGACACGGAACGCCGCGTCGTTCTCTCCACATCAGCGAAATCAGCTAGTTTGCATGCAAAATTCAGCAGAGCACTCACGGTGTGTCGAAGCACAGAGCCAATCCCGCATCCCGGCTCCGCACTGGGATCCGCTCTCACCAGGGCCTGGGATTTCATGAATTATTAGCTGCTTATGATAATCCAAGATTCCTAATGTACCTAAGACGGAACGTTTCTGTCAGAGGAAGAGCAGCAGACTTGTCTCAAAGGCACTACGGTGGAAACCACGGTTATAAGCTGCTCAGCTCATCTTTTGGATAGATGGATGGATAAAGAGATGGATTGATCGATGATTGGATTAATTGATGACTGGATGGATGGATGGATGGATGGATGGATGGATGGACGGACGGACAGATGGATGGATAGATAGATGGATAGATGGATGATAGATGAATTGATGGATGCAAGGATGGATATATAGATGGATAGATGAATAGATGGATACAAGGATGGATAGATAGATAGATAGATAGATAGATAGATAGATAGATAGATAGATAGATAGATAGATAGATAGATCCTATCAGACTGACAAATAGACAAGTTGATGATGGATGGATGATAGATATTTAAATAAATAGATGGATGGATGGATGGATGGATGGATGAATGAATGGAGCAGTAAATAATATAGATAGATAGATAGATAGATAGATAGATAGATAGATAGATAGATAGATAGATAGATAGATAGATAGATAGATAGATAGATAGATAGTCAACTTTGATTCTTTTAACTGTTGTAGGTTTTTCGCTGTGTGGAGAATCAATTCAGTTTATAAGTGTTTTTTAATTCTTTAATAAATGTATTTTGTTCTTTAATAACTAACATTACATTGTACCTGACATAAAAAAAATACAATTTACAGTTTTGATAGACAATTTTGAAACATTGTGCTAAACGGAGCACAATTTATTTACGATCCCTAGAGTAACTTAGTTACATTTACAGTTCAAATGTAATGTAAAGTTAATTTAGTAGTGGCCATACTTTACTCTCTTTACTGTATCGGCAAACATGTGATGACGTTCATATACCTTTAATGCTGCTAAACGTATTTTAGGTCAGAGATTATTTATTTTTTTTATTTATTAAGATTTTTGATGTATTTATATATGTAATATGAATATTTTTTATAAATTAAGAACTATATAAACAAACTGTATATGTGAGTATGTTTATGTTTACATAATTAGTTTATCGCCCTATATTAGTAGAAGCAAATTGCCTAATTATGTCAATCGTTCCGGTGGAAAGATTCTTGGTGCTGCATGAAATACCGTATTTACTCGACTACAAGTCGAGGATTTTTCCTAAAAAATTCGGGCTGAAAGTGGGGGGCTTGACTTATAAGCGCGGTCTACCGAAATCGAAAATATTTTACTCAGAACAGTGCGCAGATATTTCACCCTTTCTCACGAAAATAAACAGCAGAGACACAAGCGCGGTAAATAAATTAACATTTATGACGCGAACTAAATACATCTTTCAGAAAACTGCACGAAAAGGAGCAGCTCTCGGCTGGCCGCTGCTCCGCGCTCTCACAGGCACACACGCGCGCACACGCGCACGCGCACTGTCTCACTCACACTCTTTCGGCTCAGCGCGCTTCTGTCTCTAGTCTTACTTTGGCGTGGGGCTTCACAAATAAACGAGCCACACGGTGGATTTCGAACGTTGTATTTATTCCCAAAACACGAGTTAGCATTAGCCGTACTCTTAAAGGGACAGGGCACTTTTCCCAGAAATCTTTAAAATGATAATGCAACCAAAACAATGACAATTTAAACTTAAACATAAATTAACAATAGCTTAAATAGATTAATTCCAACATAAACAAACAGGGTTACTTGATTTTTATGTTGCCTTTACCACCAAAGATGTCTGAATACTTTTATTATTTCTATAGGAAAGATTAAAGGTGTTCTATATTTCCCTGTGCCGCTTTAGTGTCTCCGTGGGCCTCAAATAACCAGAATTGACTTTATATGAAACCCAAAATTGGGTTTCTACTCATTTCTATCTATTCACTTTTCTCTCATTTCTTTCACCCGACTTATAAGGGGATCTAAACAGAATACCACAATCTCACAGCTGAAGTGGGGGGGTCGACTTATAAGCGGATCGACTTATAAGCGAGTAAATACAGTAATAATCCAGCGTCTATTAAAATCACCACCGATGGATTCGACCCACAAATTTTTCTCCGTGACGTGAATCACATTTTAAGAGACAAATTACGTTCCACAATAAGCAGCTTTTAATTGTCCAGTCGAAGATATCGATCTTCTGTCACTCTCACATCTCCGCGTTTAGCGCTCTCACTATTTCACACACAGACATCTCTGGTCTCGGGGATTGAGCGAGTGAAATTTCTGCCGACCTCGTTTTACGACTTTCCTTGGATAAATGATTCCCAAACGATCGATCGATCTATCTATCTATCTATCTATCTATCTATCTATCTATCTGTCTATCTGTCTATCTGTCCATCTGTCCATCTGTCCATCTATCCATCTATCCATCTATCTATCTATCTATCTATCTATCTATCTATCTATCTATCTATCTATCTATCTATCTATCTATCTATATGTCCATCCACCCATCCATCTACTGTATCTATCTATTTGTTTGTCTATTAGTATTTGTCTGTCTGTCCATCCATTTCTCTATTTGTCAGTTTGTTAGAATATATCTATCTGTCTATCCATCCATCCATCCATCCATCTATCTATCTATCTCGTCCACGATTCCTCATGGGCCCCTCTTTGTAACTATTAGGACGTCCCATTCAGATTTTATAAAGTGTCTGAGAAGAAGGTGACAGATCATGAACTGAAATGGCTTGTCTGTGCTCTGATAGCAGGAGAAACCGTGTATGTCTGTGTGAGCCGCTCTCTGATTGGTCAGCTTCTATTCTAGGAGGTTAGAAGAATAGAAGCCTTGGTTTTCTATTTGTCTTGTGGTGGATCAGCAGTGATGTGGTGATATTGGCTTGTGCTGCTGGGTGGATGAGACGTTTCTTCTCCAGCATGTTCTGTGTGGAGACGCCTGCGAGCCTCAACACGGCCTGATGAACCTGCTTCTGTCCAGCAGCAGGGGCCCGTCCTCGCTTTATTAGTATTAATATTAATAGAATTATTATCTTTCAGCCTCTGTGACTGTGTTGCAGCATCTGTCTGTCTGTCTGTCTATCTATCTATCTATTCGCCTGTCTATCTGTCTATCCATCTGTCTGTTTATCTATCAATCTATCTAGCTAATCTATCCATCTATCTCTCTGTCTGTCCGTCCGTCAGTCCATCTATTTATCTATTTATATATATGTCCATCCATCCATCCATCTATCCATCGCTCCGTAAATCTATCTGTCTGTCTGTCTATCTATCTGTCTGTCTATCTATCTATCTGTCTGTCTGTCTGTCTGTCTGTCTGTCTGTCTGTCTGTCTATCTATCTATCTATCTATCCATTATCTCTGTCTGTCTGTATGTCCGTCCGTCAGTCCATCTATCAGATGATGTGATTCGAACCTCTGACTGCTGTGTTGCGAGCGCTTTGACCGATCAGGACAGGTGTGTGTGTGTGTGTGTGATGCTGTAACACAGAGCAACGGTCTCCTAGCAACGGCATCAGCAGTGTGTCTGAGCGCTGTGATGAAACCATCTCGCCGTTTCTATTTGTTGATTTATTTCCCGGCCTGGATGTTTTCTGTTGGTGCCGATGCGACACACACACACACACTTGACCGCAGTCGAATCCGTTCTATCGCTGCGTTCTGCTGGAGAATGACGTTCACTCGAGAGGATTTTATATGACTGAATAATATTTTAGTTTAAGTCATCTGTAGATAAAATAGAATTACTTTTGGAATTTGCAGTGAATCCCTGTGGAACATGTTTATTTAAAACGCTTTAAAACAACGTTTTGCTAATTTATAGACTGTGTAAATCATTAAAGGACATCATTTTGGCCTCGTAAATGTGTCTTTCATTATCTCTCTATCTGTCTGTCAGTTTGTCTGTCCCACCATCCATTCATTCATACATCCATCCATCCTATCTGTATGTTTATATCTGTCTGTCTGTCTGTTAAAATCTATCTATCCATCTGTCTGTCTGTTTGTCTGTCTGTCTGTCCATTCATTTCTTTATTTCTCTGTCTGTTAAAATCTATCTGTCCATCCATCCATTCGTCTATCTATCTATTTATCTGTCTGTTTAAGTCCATCCATCCATCCATCCATCCATCTACCCATCTATCTATTTGTTAAAATCTACCTATTCATCCATCGGTTTATCTATCTATCTGTCTGTCTGTCTATCTATCTATCTGTATGTCCATCAATTTCTCTATTTGTCTAACTGTTAGGATCTATTCATCCGTCTGTCTATCTATCTATCTGTCCATCCGTCTGTCTGTTTGCGTGTCCGTCTGTCTGTCACTGTTTTTATATATTTCTATCTACATGTCAGTCATATCCGTTTGTCCGTCCATTCATTCACACATCTGTCCATCCATCTCTATCTATCTATCTATCTATCTATCTATCTATCTATCTATCTATCTATCTATCTATCTATCTATCTATCTATCTATCTATCTATCTATCTATCTGTCTGTCATTTTATCTATCTGTCATTTTATCTGTTTGTCTCTCCATCTATCCCTCCGCCTATCCACTCCTTCTCTCAGTCAGTGTGTTTCTAGCTGTCATTCTGTTGACGTGTGTATTTGTAAATCGATCCATTCATATTATCCTGCACACAGAGATCATCAGTATCATCAGCACTGGTTTAATCTTCTCGGAGGTCTCGACTCTGGTGGTCCCATCACACACACACACACACACACGCGCGCGCGCACCAGGACCGGTCCGAGAAGTCTGATGTGGGCCGATGGTGGACGAGCTCAGAATAGTGTGGTAATGACGGAGGATTTGACGTGGATTAACAGTGCGAGTGAAATGAGTTTGACGGGCAGCGTGTCCCGGTTTTAGTCGCCGCATGTGACCCAGTGTTTCAAATGATCCGGATTGTTGTGTTAATACTGCAGTAATTACATGTTGTTAATGGATTGTGCTATCGAGGTTATTAAGTCATTTTAGGGACAAGATTGTAATTAATTTGAAATTAGAAATTTAGAAATGTGTAATAATCATCTACAACGTTTGCGTCTAGCATTGTTGTATGTGTTTTTTTGTACGTACATGCGTACGTCCCCTCCCTTATACATATATACTATGTGATATGTGTTACATAGTATTATTACATAGTTATTACATTATTTTAGAGATATTAATAGTATTATTACATAGTTATTATTACATTGTAGTTATTACATTATTCTATAGTTATTAATAGTATCATTACATAGCTATTATTACATCGTAGTTATTACATTATTCTACAGTTATTAATAGTATTATTACATAGTTATTATTACATCGTTTTTCAAAGGGTTAAAATGGTATTTACAAGGATTTTGCAACTACTAAATACAGTACGTACTGTATAGTATATACACCACATAGGTATACAGTTTGTACACCTTATATATACCTTGTATACTTTATCTAGGCTTGATTTAGTCTTTCGTCAGCCATTCAGAAGTAATCGTGCTGACGTGTTTTTGGTCATTGTCCTGCTGCAGATCACGTTGGCCGGACGTTTTCCTTCAGGATGTTGTGGTACCCAGCAGAACTCATGGTTCAGTTCATCACATCAAGCCTTCCAGATGCTGAAGCAGCAAACAGCCCCAGAGCATTACACTGCCATCACCATAGTTTACTGTTGGCAGGGTGCTCTTTTTCTGGAAAGCTCTGGTACTTTGACAACTCGCTTAGTGGGTCACGCACCTTTTTATGATCTTTTATGACCTTCTAAGTTTCTAACAGCAATGAAGCAGCTTGGATTAATTGGCTTCTGTTACGATCTTGTTCCTAAAATGACTTAATAACCTCGATAGCACAATCCATTAATAACATATAATTACTGTAGTATTGTAGTATTAGACCGACAGACAGACAGACACAGACAGACAGACATTCTCAAAAGTCTTGGTGATCAAGATGGGGTTTTTTTCAATTGAGATATGAATTCATGTTCTTCAGTACAACAATTCATGTTGTTCAGACATGATGTCGTCATGTTGTTTGACAGACAGACAGACAGACAGACAGACAGATAGATAGGTCAATATATTGACAGACATAAAAATGAATTGATAGATAGATAGATAGATAGATAGATAGATAGATAGATAGATAGATAGATAGATAGATAGATAGATAGATAGATAGATAGATAGGTCAATATATTGATAGACCTAAAAATGGATTGATGGATAGATAGATAGATGGATGGATGGATGGATGGATGGATGGATGGATGGATGGATGGATGGATGGATGGATGGATGGATGGATAGATAGATAGATAGATAGATAGATAGATAGATAGATAGATAGGTCAATATATTGACAGGCATATAAATGGATTGATGGATAGATAGAAAGATAGACAGACAGAGAGATAGATTGATAGATTAGATTGGATTCTTCTTTTCTCAAGCATTCCTTAAACACAAAGCGTTACTAAAACAGTAACAAGTGCAGAAAATGTCTTAACCAATTTTGATTATTCTAGATTAATTTCAAGATAGCAATGAGTTGAATCTAGATTCAATCTATGCCTACCATGTGTGTGTGTGTGTGTGTGTGTGTGTGTGTGTGTGTGTATATATGTTCTGCAGTATTTTCTGGCCTCCTGGTGTGTGTTTTTGTGACGGGCGGTTCTGCTCTTATGTACTTTGTAGCCACACACTAGTCTTTTGATTTCCCCGCATCCTCCCCAAACCCTTTTTTTTTTACTACTAGTCTTCAGTGTGTGTGTCAGATACCTGGAGGGGGTCTCCAGTACGCTGAGTGGCGTTATATAACCACACGGGTTACATAATAACTCTGCAAGCAAGTTTGTGTGTGTGTGTGTGTGTGTGTGTGTGTGCATTACACATCTTTATTCTTCTGGAAGTGACCAGATGTGACACAAAACCATCTTTTATGAAATACGGAGGTCCCTGTAGATTTGCAGTCGCACGGCTCTGTACGATTCCGAGTCGGATGGCACGTGAGCGCACACACACTCTGAATGGGACAGCGAGCGTGAATGTGTGTGTGGCGCGTCGGGGGGATTACGGAGCAGAGCATTTGATTCGCTTCAGGACTTCTGCACTGCAAAAAATACGTTCCAGACGAGCCGAAAGATCTTGAAATTGCATATTAAATCTTTTTTTTTTCACGCAAGATAAACGAAGTAGCGTAGAATTAAGAGTGAAAGATTCATTTGCTTGTTTCGAGAAAACAGGACTTGTTTTAATCCGTCTTGCCAAGTGCAATTTTCTGACCACATTGGCAGATAATTTCACTCTTTAAATTTACTTATAGGCTTTTTATTTTCTTATTTTTTTTAAGGTGTGGTTTGGCGTACTTTTAGTGTTGTAGGTGTGTGGTGGAGGTTCTCCGTCGTCTGGGTGGACATGTCTGAAGGTTTAGTTATGTCATTTGGATTTCTTCTTTTGATTGGTCGGATTTTTAGAATGTTCGTACACTCCAATGTATCTTCAGGTCAGGTGGCAGTTTAATTGTGCGAGAGAAATGGGGATAAAATGTCGTTTTTGTTCCAATTTGCTTCCAAATAATTTGCAATTCCACTCCGGTTTATTTATTTATAGAGATGGATGGATGGATGGATCGATAGATATTGTGTATACGTAACATTTGTTTCTTACGAATGATATTGAACAACAGTAAATTGAGCAACAGTAAATAGTAAAAAAACAGTCATTTGCCGTGTTTTTGTCAAATTGCCGATTTGGTCAAACCAGTTGCGTCATTACATCTTTGTTTCTGTAACGTAGCATTTTTTTTCTGATTTTGTCACACTTATCAAATATCTGTTATCAAATATCAAATATCACATCTATCAATAATGCAGCCGGAAAAAAAAAGTACAGACAAAATCTGAAAAAGTTGCGAGTATTGGCAAGTGCGTTGCGTTTGCTTTGATGCGCGGAACTTTCGCAAGGCCAATTCCAGAGCTCCGTTCACAATCTGGTATTTGAGAAGCCCCGCCTACTGACTCCAATTGGCCGGTTCTGCGATGTCTGTAACCTCAAATTCAAATTTTATTTGTCACCTACAAATTATACATTGTATTGTATAGATACTGCAAAATGTTCAAACGGGGAAATGCAATAAAAAAACAATGAATAGAAATACGATAAAAACAAGATATAAAGATAAAATATTTTATTCCAAATTTGCAACATTTTTTTTTTTTTTTAACAATTTAAAAAATTTAAAAACAACAAAGAAAACAAAAAAAATATATAATTGAATAACATAGAAGTGAGTAAAATACAAAAATGTACAAAAGGTGACTCCAGAAAGATTTAAAGTGCCCATTCCAACAAACCTTGCGATTTGTTCTAGCAAATTAATCTCGCAAAACAATTCTTTTCCCATTGATTTTGCGTTATTGACTTTCACATCTATGTTTCAATTAAAATTTTAATCAATTTTATCCGGAATTTCCCTCTATATTCGAATCTCAACAGTGACGATGTTCATTCATTATTCTGTTTCCTAGCCATTGTCGTCTAATGTCTTGCTCACTCAATTGTTAGAGCTGCGTTAAAAAAGTTAAAAAGCGTTAAAAAATTGTTACAAAGCGATTTAAAACTGAAAAAACAAACTGAAATTGAAACGTAAACCTATTGTGCGTTTACCGATATTTTGCGACAAGTTATTCTTCCGAGCACGAGTTGCGTTTAAACTCGAGACTTTCTTCGAGTCAGTGGCATGTAGATCCGCAGCGGGACAAAAGTAAACGGAAGGCATTATTCCGCGCGAACAGCGAGCGGATTTCCAGCGATCAGAAATGCGGTTTCTGTGTCGATGGCTTAGCTGTGCTGCGGTGTAATGAGATTATCCAGATGAAGTGGCCATGCTGGGATTGCACTGTTTCACCAGCTTTATCTACATCTGGTCCCAGCACTTCCTAAATGAAGCGAAATCTCATTACTATCCCGTGACACGCCAAGAAACTGGAGGTCAGTGGGAATTACGGACCAGAAACTGGAGCAAGGCTCGACTGGAGATGCGGTCGTCGCTTCCGCTTTCAATCCGCGTGTTTGGCGTAATGTCGCTCTCGGACAAACGGCTTTGCGTTTTTCAACTTTCCGGAATGGGGCGCGGAGATGGAAACTCCGAAACTATCTCCGATGGAATATATTCTTGACAAGCTAAAAATTCTTGAAATTAGACAATAAATATTGTTTTTTTTTTACAAGATAAATTAACTATGGTATGTCAGTTAGAGATGACTGCTTATTTCAAGAAAGTAGGACTTGAATTTTCTTGTTAAGAAAAAATGCTAATTTTGATGATATTTTACACTTAATCGAGACATTTTTCAAAGTAGACATTAAAAACATTTGCACCATATTTCTGTTTTTGTATTATATATTAATCTTCTAATTTCGTTGTTTTGTACCTGTACTTGCCAATGACAATAAAGTTGAATCTAATCTTATCTATTCTAAAAAATAGATGGATGGATGGATGGATGGATTAATAGATAGACAGACAGACAGACAGATTGATTGATTGTTTGATTGATTTTATTCTTTAAAAATCTTTAATTTTGCCTGGAATATAAGTGTTTATTTTGGTATTTATAATTAATTACCTTATTTAACAAAAGTAATTCATTTGAAAAATTGCCCAACTATGTAAAGAGTGAGAGATGACTTTCTTATTCCTGCACGCATAGTGCTTGAATTTTCTTGCTTGGGAAAAAAAAATGCTAATTTTGATGATATTTTACACTAAATCGAGACACTTTTCAAAGGAGATATTATGTTTTAACACAGAACTTCCTGAAACCACAAATGTGCTTTTCAGGAAGCAAAATATTCAAATTTTTAAGAACACAATGTTTCTAAATTTAAGGAACTAGCAAGTTTTTTTTTTGTTATATAAAAGCCAATGAGAACAAGAACTGAAATGCAGAAACAAATCAACTATGTAGCAGGATTTTTTTTGTCTCGTTTTAATCTGTCTTACTAAGTAACATTTTCTTACTAAGATAATTTTTGATAAAAAGTTTTTTTTTTACTCATTTAGTTTTTATTTTCTTATTTTTTTCACGTGGATTTTTTGCAGTGTGTGCATTAGTGTGTTAACTAGCGCCATTGTCTTTGCTTTTGACGTTTAACTTCTCCTGTCTTCCAGAAGACTTCTCGCTACCTTAATTATGTTTAGCTAATCTCATATTAGCGCTCCAGTGTCTCTCTCTCTCTCTCTCTCTCTCTTTGCCTCCCTCCATCTGCCTCTTTCTTTCCATCTGTCTCTACCACGTTTTTCTCTCTCCCTCTCTTTCTCTCATCATCTCCGTTTCTCTCTGCTCTCATTCTCCATCTGTCTCTATCACGTCGTTCTCCATCTCTCTCTCTTCTTTCGCTCTCTCTTTCTGTCTATCTCTCTCCTGTGCTGCTTTTCTTCCCCCCTCTCCTCTCTATATTCTTTCATCTCTGTTTTTTCTCATGCTCTCTATTTATTTCTCACTCTATCTCATCACCTCTCTTTCTCTCTTTTTTCACTCTCCCTCGTATGCTCTTTTCTCTCTCTCTTATTTCATTCTCTCATATCTCTTAGTATGCTCTATTTTTCTTTTTCCAATGTTCTCTTTCTTTCCTTTCACTCTTTTCTTCAGTCTCTCCCTCTTATGGCGTCTTTCTCTCACACACTCTCTTCTCCTCTCCTTTTCTATCCTCTTTCTCTCTTTTTCCCTTTCTCTCTTCTTTCACTCTCCTTCTCTTAATCTCAGTATGCTCTCATTTTCTATTTCCTTTTACTGTCTTCTTTAGTCTCTCCCTTTTATGCTGTCTTTCACCATCTTTCTCTCTTTCTGTGTCATCGTTCTCTCATTCTTCCCTCTATCTCTCTTCTTTCACTCTCCTTCTCTCTATTTTAATATGCTCTCTTTCTTTCCTTTCTTTTCGTCTGTCTCTCCCTCTAAGGCTGACCAGTTGTCTCTCACACTCTCTCTCGCTTTCTCTGTCCTCTTTCTCTCTTTTTTATCTCTCTCCTTTCACCCTCCTTCCTTCTATCTTAGTATTTTCTCCCCCCCTCTCTCTTTCACTCTTTTCTTCTGTCTCTCCTCTTATGCTGTCTTTCTCTCACCCTCTTTCTCGCTTTGTCTGTCCTCTTTCTCTCTTTCTTATCTCTTTCACTCTCCTTCTTTCTATCTTAGTATACTCTACTCTTATGCTGTCTTTCTCTCAATCTCTCCATCTCCATCCTCTCTTCTTCCCTTTACCTCCTTTAGTATTCCCTCCCTCTCTCTCTCTCTCTCTCTCTCTCTCATACATTTACATGTCTCCATCTCATTCACAGCGTTTATGAATCACACAAACACACGGTGGAATAAAAAGCAGCAGCTCAGCTCCTTCGTCATGAAGACGACTCCGTCTCTCTCGGCTGTTTCCTAGGTTACACAAGCTTATTCACGTAACCTTTTCTTCAGTAAAGACCTTCTCTTAAACCTCGAGTTTCTACGTTGGCAGTGCCGTACTTAACAATACATCGTACCTGTCTGTCTGTCTGTCCATCAACTTGTCTGTCTGTCTGTCCATCAACTTGTCTGTCTGTCTGTCTGTCTATCAGCTTGTCTGTCTGTCTGTCTATCAACTTGTCTGTCTGTCTGTCCATCAACTTGTCTGTCTGTCTGTCTGTCTATCAGCTTGTCTGTCTGTCTGTCTGTCTGTCTATCAGCTTGTCTGTCTGTCTGTCCGTCTCTAAACTCAACAGCAGACGATATAAAGCGCGTGGCTGATTGTGTTGGTTTTTGCATCCGTCTGAAAAGCGGCAGTGATAAATGTTGACTGCTTATATGCAGTTATTGCCATTTGGAGATGGTCTCTGCTTGGGCTGAATGGGATCGAGCTCTGCTGTAATAGCCGGATGACAGATTGAAGGTCCCGGTGGAGCGGTTAAACGACAGATTTACCGTCACTACATTCACTCCGGAGTTTATATGCGTTTAACGAACGAGACGGAATAAGTGGAGCCTGAGTGTTTAGCGTCTTGTAAAGTTATTTACCGCTAGAGCGTCGCGTGATGGAGTTCGCCTTTACGTTTACTGTTGATTCGAATCTGTAAAGCTATCGGGTGCACAATTTAGAAGAAGGAGAAAATAGGGAAGACGAGTGAAATATAAAGCAACAGCATTCTCTGTGTCCATGTCATCAATTAAGGACTATAAATAAAGTGTTCCATATACGGAGAAGACATGTATTCGTGAAACACTGTATATATAAATTTAAATATATAATTTCAAAATGCGTATGTCCAATCTATGGGACATTTTAATTTATGTTTTTAACATATACATGCACATGTTGTTTAAAACCGTTTTAGATATTTATTTCACAAATTAATATATATGAATCATTACTATATTTCCATGTGTTTACTTATGTATTTGTTCAACCGAATAGTAGAAATTAAATACACTTTATATGTAAAAATATATATAAAGGGGTTAGGGTGTATATATATATATATATATATATATATATATATATAACTGTATGTATATTTGTGTATATCTCTGATATATACACACATTTATGTTTAAAACATATTTAAATGGTCTTTTAAATATTTTCCTAACTCATTCATATAAATGCATTTTACATTGCATCAGATTTTAGTTTTAGTGTGGATTTCTATGGGGTGTTGTAATATTTTAAGCTATCTAGTGTGATTTGACATTTATAATATTTATTCTTTTTTTTTTTTTTTATTCAAGTGTGTAATACTGTGATTGTTGACATTGTGTACTTAATACTGTATATGTTAAAGACTGCAGTTTTTTAAAACAAAAAACCCCGTCTAGGTTTAGTTAATAATTCCTTGCTATCTTGTTGTGAAATGATCCCTCACACTGGCTGGATTTGAAACGCAACGCTGGAAATAAGAGAATCTTTTTGTGTCGGTGTGTGATCTCGCACGTCTGTTGGCCGAATAGTTGTTTGTTTTCTCCGGAAGAATCACCATTTTTTTTTTTTTTGCGATTTGTGCTCGGGATTTTCTACTGTTGTCGACCCCGTTTGTGTTGATTTATTTCTGCTTCACACACAATCTTTCACAATCCTGACTTTTTTTTATTGCATTTTGTCGTAATGCAATACCAAGACATAAAACACATTTGGTCATAAAACTAAGCTAAGACAAATGTAGCTTTATGACAAAAATTCTAAATGTCTAAAACATAACATAATTTGCTATATGAAAAGGCTATACAGACAATTTTTTTAATGTCTTAGTAAAGTATAAGGGAATTTAATCTTATGACAAATTATTTTTATGTCTTATTAATGCCTTGTGAATTTTTTGTTATGTCTTATTATAGCTTCATGACTAAAATATTTTGTCTTAGTATAGCCTTGTGACAATTGTTTTCTGTCTTTGTATAGTCTTATTACAAGTATATCATGTCTTATGTAATGTAATGTAACTTTTTTAAGCCCTTTAACACAAACTTAGTTGATACAAAGTGCTGTACAGTACAATAAATGACAATAAAACAAACGATAAAATAAAGTAAAAACAAATATGAATAGTAAGACTGATGAAAATATCTTAGTATTTCCTTATGTCTTAGTACAGCCTTTTGACAAAAACATTTTTTTATGTCTTAGTATAGCCTTTTTTTTTGTCTTAGAAAGTTTGCTTGCTATTTTGCTATTTCACAGTCATGAAAAATGTAAAAGCATTGCACTTCAAAAAATCGTTGTGATTAAACAAACCTTTCTTTTAACAAATTATCGGTAAGTAATTGCCGTCTTGTCCCCGGGCCTATTATTTTGTCGACTGTAAAAAAAGAAACACACACACACGTACGTACATTGAACCAACCACATGCTTCATGTCGCAAACTAAGTCCACGCTTGAACTAATGAAGTTGCCACAAACTTCTCGTGAATTTACAGTTTTACAGCTTTACCACGTATTTCAGTTCATCGCTGTTTTTCTGTTGTAAACTGCTTGTGGTTTATAACTTAATTGCTGTCAGTAATTCTCTGTCGTTTCTCTGCTACTGCGTCAATTCTGTGGCTTTTTCATCAGTGGTTCGTTTGTTTCAAAATGTTTAAGAATTGTGAACAGAAACTCACACAGAAACTCACACAGAAACTCGGGAACATGACCATGTGCAAAGACGATGGCACAGGTGAAGACTTAAATACACAAACAGATGAGGAACAGGTGGCTTCAATCAAACTGATGATCACATACACAGGCGGAAGCAAGGGCTCATGTGGAATGTAGTCCATAAACATGTCATATATTTTTTGCTGATTGAGTTGATTTTCATTGGAGGCTTTGAAAAACAACGCAGTGACTTATACGTGGCAAAACTAAGAATTTTCATAAGATGCTTTGAAAAATAAGTTTAAACTTGTATTGGCTAACATTCGTCGCTGACTACGTTATTTTGGTGGGGGTCTTTGAAAAACAATAGGCTAAACTTGGAAACTAATTGCGCATTAATAATTGAAAAATCAGAATCAGAAACTTTGATTGGCCAAGTTGCAAATGACAACAAGGAATTGAGTTTTGTCTGACTCCGCCTTTTTCAGCAAGAAGAAAATTTGGGTAGAACGATTGAATTTATTTCAGAAGCGAGCTTTGCAAAATAACGCAACACGTTTATCAGCGACGATTTGCAGATGAAAGGCTTTTAAACGCAACACTGGTTTCTGATTGGTGGCTGATTGTTACTGTGGTTTCCAGGTGAACCAGGATAACGTGGTCAAGGTGGGACACAAGCAAGTGGTCAACATGATCCGTCACGGCGGAAACCACTTAATCATCAAGGTGGTGACGGTCAGTCGAAATCTAGACCCTGACGACACCGCCCGAAAGAAAGGTACGTGAACTTCTGGAAATGCCCGCACCGGTTGACCCCACACAACCTTTAACCATTGCTTCTTCCATAATGCCAACCGTTACTACTAACACGACTAATTTGTCCCCGAAAAGTTCCAATTCTCTGGCTTTTGATGGAGGAGAATTGGGTGTAGATGTGGGCTAGCCGCTTGCTCGTAGCCTAGCATCCACTGTACCTGCTGTGTTTCTGGTTTGTTGCTATAGCGCCACCTCCCCCGCGGAGGGCTCCCTCCACAGCTCTGTCCATGCGCTCCAAATCCATGACCTCCGAACTGGAAGACCTCGGTGAGTTCAGTCCCTTCACATTCTCATCCACCCGTTTGCCACATTTCCCCGCCAGTGTTGATTTCGTTTTATCATTATCATCATTTTTTTATCATCATCATCATCGTCAATGACACTTTTTTTCCCTCACGAAAACGAAACGAGATCTGTATAAAAACTCCCGCTCAGGGACGAAAACGTTAACTACATTTATTGACACTTTTGTCAATGAATAAAAACTAAACGAAATGCCTTTCGTGACGACGTCCAATCATAATCCGAGCTTGTGGAGAAAGGCGGGTGCAAACGAGCCTTTCAGCTGCAGGAAAAACACGGTGACTCGGTCAGATATAAGAATTCATTTTACATTCAACCGACCTTAAAAAAAAACATCTGTACGTCGCGTGTGGAGCAACAATCACGGGCAAAATCGCAACACACCTGAAGCGCCATCCGCAGATGAAACTTCTTTTTTCACCGTGCAACCATTTGTTACTTATAAACGTGATTCCATTGTAATTCATTTTATTTTATTGTATTTAATTTCCTTTTTATTTGAGGTTTTATATATATCTATATTTTCGCTGACTAAATCTATACTGTAATTTAGTCAACTAAAATGTTGTAGTATTTAGTCGACTAAAATTAGACTAAATCTAAAAAAAAATTAAGATGATTAAATTGGGACTAAAACAAAACTGAGGTTTAGTCAACAGACTATGACTAAAACTACAATAAAATTCGTTACACTGGTGCGTCCATCCAGAATATCAATTCCAAAAATAAGCCACCTTTTCCTAAAATTCTCAACGTGTACATTGACGCCCACCGTGATCCTTAAATTCTGTGGTTACGCTTTAATCATTTTTCCATGTTGAGGTTTTGTTCTTTGACGATTTGACGCCTTTTCACAGCGTAATCGTTTGAGCACGCTAAGAAATGGACATTGCCGTTTTTTTTCAATGTTGGTTATGTTGAAGAAAATGAGCTTTAAAATGCCTTACCATTAAATATTAAGTAAGCTCGAAATGCAGATGAAATTGAGGGAAATGCAAAGAAAGGTTAAGTTGACATTTTCTAAGTGTGTGTTGCTCAACCAGGGTGATTTATACATACCGGGTGATATTCATATCAAATCTGTCTGCTACACAGAGAAAAACGTCACTGATCTAATATTTACATCTAACAAAAATCGAGCTCAGTCAGCTTTACTCTTTTTTACTCTTACTCCTCTTTTAGCGCAAAGGCTCATGAGAACCAGTGAGCAGCAAAGCATGATGGGAGGCGTAGTTTCAACCGCTAAAATAGATTATTGTTTTATTATTTTTAAGTAAAATAACATTGAAGTGATTGTGAAGTGAAGGTTTGTTGAATACAGAAAAAAATAGTATTGTAAAGAGAAAATTAACATAATTTAGCAAGAAACCCCAAAAAAATAATTTCTTTTTTTTTTAATTTTATGCCTGAAATATCAGGGTGGTGCTAATATTCGCGGGGTGCTTATATTCGCGTAAATACGGTATATGTTTCTGACAGAAGGTAAGCCCTATTAGAGTAAAAAAAAAGACACTGTGTTAATTTTAGGGAAATGCAGTAAAGCATGAGGCTGGCGTGAAAACTTTTTTTTTAACGTGAAACACTTTTTGTCGTCCTACAGCGACCGTTCAATTGTCATCAGTTTTGAACTCTGGTGTTGTTTTCTTTCCTGCACGCTGTCTCAAAAGTGGATAAAGGTAAATATAATAGATAAAGGTCTCACCTGCTTCTCTCACATGCATGCACTGTTGTCTTCTGGGTTTTTCTGGAGATGTGCTACACGTTTAGTGTTTTTTTGGAAAGTGCATCTGTGTGTGCTAACACTTCCTGTAGGTCAAAGTTCAGGCCGCACTAACATCACCAGACTCTAAACACACACACACACACGTATCTGGAAGGGTTGCCTGAAATCACGTCGTTCTAATCTCTTTGTGAAACGAAGTTCTTGTAATCACAAACGTCTTTTATTGTCCAGTTTGTCTCGTTCGTTTCGGAAAATTAACCGCATGGATTTGTTGTTTTTGCCGGTTTTTGTCCCGAATGGCATTGCGTCCTGCAGAGGTCAATGCCATGTGTAGGAATGCAGTGTGTTCTGAAAACTTGACGTGTTTAATACGTGATTTAAGATGAATTGTTTTTTATGTTAAAGCCACTTTGAGGAAAAAAAAGGGTGAGTTTTTTTTCCAAATACTGTTTTTTTGTCACGATAGTGTTACGTCCTATTTTACTATTAGTATCGCACCGGTGCTTACATAACTGTTACAGTAATTTAATTCATTATAATTCTGTATAATATATATAACAATTTGACCTTAATTTATGTCAGCTGTCCCACGGTGGGTATTTTCTCCGAATTTTCCGGTTAGAATGTGTTTACACTGCAAAACACTCGACTTTCGCCTAGTATATTGAACACTTAGATCTTCAAAAGTGCAATGTAGCAATATATTATTCAACAACCTGTCCTCTATTAAAAAAAGGACACGCTTGAGGAAGCAAGTGGCATGAATTTCCTTTTCTAAAATCTGCACTCACGGACATGTTTCTATGAATAATATTGACCCGGCCTCCCTTTCACTCTTCACCGTGAGGGAACGCGCTAAAGCTGGACATTTGAAGATTATTTCTCCGCTACATATCACCCGACAAGGTTCCACTTCAGCTTCATGTCACTCTTCACAAGAGGAACGAATCCATACGTCTCGAATACTCTTGTTTGGATTGACTGTATTTTTGGAATATTTTTTAAATATTTGTAATTTATATTTTCATACATATATTAATTCAATTTTTATTTCTGCTCAGTAAGCACATCCATTCATTTTCTCAACCGCTTATCTATTTCTGGGTCATGGATCCAATCCCAGCAACTCTCGGCCACAAAGCAGGACACACACCCTGGATTGGTTGCCGACCAATCACAGAGCAGGACACACATATACACACTATAGTGGATAATTTTCTCAACTCAAAATGGAAATGGTATCGAAATTGTGCTCTGCATTTGACCATCCAATAAAGTGACACACAAACCAGGAGCAGTGGGCAGTCTTACACCATGTGCATGTGGGTTTCTTGCCCAAGGACATCCATAGAACGTCCTACTGCTGGACCACAACTTCCACAACGAATTAATATAATTAACATCATACCACCTTAATGCCATTCACATGACAAAGCATTATCACAATCAGTTTGTCTTCACAAAAGGATGAAATATATCCAAGTGTGTTCTTACCAGATTTAGTCCTGATGACTTTTCTGAATGTGCCTTTCCTCCATTTCTGTGTAGATGATCAGCTTTCAGATAATGAGGGTCTGAAGAAGAGGATTGTGTTTCAAGTCAAACTAAGTAATCATCCCATGCATGGGAACTATCTAAACAAACGCTAGCATGTTGCGCAGTGGCCGTTAGCACTTAGCAAGAAGTGCTAAGATTTCTCCAGCGGGGCCAGGAAGTGCTTGCACGGCTTTTGACCTTGACCGCTATCGTCGTACCTATTTCTGTCGCCTCTCTTGCTCGGTTGAGATCTGTTGCATCAGAGGTTCTTGTTATAGGAGACTTGCCCAAAGCTTGTTTCGAACCTCCCGATTTCTAACTTGAGATGCTGTTGTCTTGCAGATAAAGTGGATGAGATCGTCCCTCCGCAGAAAGCCACGTGGGACAGCTCCAATGCAGATGTGAGGGTGGCAGCTGTTAAACCAAGGCCGACTAGCAAGTGTTTTGCTGTCGGGCCTGAAATGAATGTAAGCCTGTCTTCCCTTGGAGTCTCCGTCTCCTGTGGCATTGCTGAGAATTGTATTTTAGTTCCACTGTAATATCTGACATTCACACGTCTAATAGAATAGGAGTCTGTGCATGTGAAGCTGCGGTCATGCAGAATGTGAGCTGAGACCGCGTTTGCCGATTTTTATTGTCAATGTCTTTTTAGTAAGCCGTTAGCTACATGTGCTTCATTCTACTGAACCTACTCGTTGTTGGTTTTTCTGCAGTCACTTTGCAATAGTCAAGATAAAGCAGCAAGCGTTACAACACAGCTCGGAAGTCCTCGAGGACCGTTCCTGGGTCTCCCAAAGGGAACCATACGACGACAAACATCGATAGGTGCAAGACTTTGTCTTGTTTTACTCTGTGTGATACTTTTGTATCTACCTTCCTATTGTGTTTAAGCTAAACCCATATTTGGTTTGAGTTTTAGTTGCATGCTTTTGTTGTTTGTCTACAAATGTAGCGTCTGAAGCATCTTTGACGGTTGGACCTGCAGGGTTGCATGTTGTTGACTTTCTTGTGCACTGCTTTGCAGGTGTAACAGAAGAAGAGAAGCAGTTCCTTACACCGCCAATGTTGAAATTTACAAGAAGCCTTTCAATGCCTGACACTTCAGAAGATATTCCACCCCCACCGGCCATCTCCCCTCCATCTCCACCTCACAACAATGCTCCCATTCAAGCCGGTCGAGGATACGGCACCATTAGATCCGGCTTTTCTTCACAGAGTCCTAATGCAAACAGCCCCGGCCCAGAAAGAAGTGAAGGAGCCGGGTGGAGGGATCAGGGCATGTTTTACAGAGACAGTCCTGGGCAGTATGATTCCGAGGGGTACAACAACAGCCCCACGGCCCAGCAGAGTCTGCACATGCGCCGAGCACTAATTCCCGAAAACCCTTATTCGGATGTGGGGAAGATGGGACAAGCTGGGTTGTTTGTGCCCAATAAGCCTGCGAGACGGAAGGGGATGCTTGTGAAACAGTCCAACGTGGAGGACAGTCCCGAGAAAACGTGTTCTATCCCAATTCCCACCATAATAATCAAAGAGCCTTCCACCAGCAGCAGCGGAAAGAGCAGTCAGGGAAGCAGCATGGAAATTGAGACCACCACACCAGATCATCCCGGACAGCTGCGACCTGAAGACGGCCTGAATCCCGGCAGCCCCTTTGCAGCTGCTATTGCAGGTGCAGTCAGAGACCGAGAGAAGAGGCTGGACGCTCATCGCAACTCCCCGTCGTTTAGGTCCACAGATGCAGGTGACGAGGATGTGGCTCCCACACCCATCCCACGACTCAGACACTCTAAATCAATCGACGAAGGTATGTTTAGCAGTGATGAGCGACTGCGCAGACTCATGGCCCCTCCCTCGTCGCTGCTAAGTATACCTAGAGGAGGTGGCAACGTGACCGATTTCAACACCCCTGAGCCCACCATGGTAAGGGAGCTGTTGAGCACACGCACAGGACACAGCCCAATCAGTCTGCCCGCTCACAAGACGTACAGCTCAGGAAGTGGGAGTTATGTTCATCCGGTTACAGGCAAACCACTTGACCCCAATTCACCATTAGCTTTAGCATTAGCAGCCAGAGACAGAGCGATGAGGGAACAGTCTCAGCCTCTCCCGCTAAAGAGTGACCAGTTGAAACTCGATCTCAATAAACCTCTTTTCATTGACACCAAGCTTCGATCCAATGTGGAGGTCGGCTTTGCCACAACTGCCACTATGGGCCGTCCCCGTGGTGGTCTAAGGAGGCAGATGACAGAGTCCAAATACGAAACGGACTCCAAGTATCAGCTTGATCTAGGCAAGCCTGAGAAGAGGCCCGAAGAGAAGAAGAACATGCTGATTGACATTGTAGACACGTCCCAACAAAAATCAGCAGGTTTGCTGATGGTACACACCACAGATGGGGCAAAATCGGAGGACAACAGCTTGTCCGAGGGCGAAAGGGACGATGCTGTGAGTCCTGACAACACCCCTGGGGAGCTTCGAGACCCCAACCAACCCGCTCCCACCAACCCTCCAGCGCCTAAGCCGAAATCAGCTGCTCCGCATGGCAAGACCATCATAACTGTTAGCTCAGTGGATGAGCCTGTCAAGCTACCCTTCGGCATCCCTCCGCCGCCCTTGGCCTCTGTTGACATTGAAGAAGAGTTTGTGTTTGCCGAACCACTTCCACCTCCACTTGAGTTTGCCAACAGTTTTGATATTGCTGAAGACCAAGCAGGAGCTTTAGCCGAACTGTTGAAACAGAAAGCCAGTGGCCCGAAAGGGCCGACACTTGCCCCATACTATCCCCCTTTAGGTGGTGGAAGTTCAGAAATCAAAAGAACAACGGTCCTTACAAACTGTACCCCTCCCAGCTTCCCCCCAGGGCCACTGGAGCCCTACGAGCAAATCACCGACTCTGGAATTGAGGTGGACAGCCGGAGCAGCGGCGACCCTCAACTGGAGACCACCAGTACCATCTCAACTGTGTCCAGCATTTCTACCTTGTCGTCTGAAGGTGGAGAAACTCTGGATACATGCACCGTCTATGCAGATGGACAAGCCTTTCTTGTGGACAGGTCTCAAATCCTGTCCAAGCCAAAACCCAAACCTGCCATCAAGAGCAATGCACTTTACAAGGACACTTTGCCAGAAGAGAATGTGGGCCCCTTTAGAATCCCTTCCTCAGTTCCACCACCACCCCCTGGAACGATTCCACCTGAACCCTTGAAAACCCCAACACAGCGAACCTCAAAGTTGTGGGGCGACCCTCCGGAGATGAAAGGTCCCCATAGCCCCGAACCGAATTCCCTTCTGCAGCATGTGAACAAGGACAAAGCACCAAAGCCAGGGGAAGCATTAGACTCTCCAACGGGATCCAGGACTCACTTTGGAACAAGGTATAGCCTCTTTTTTTTTCCTTCCTGTATCACAGGCATCTATTTAGGCTCTCAGATTAGTGTGTGCTCTGCTGGAGAACGAAAGAGTTGCCTAGCAACCCAATAATGAGAACAGCCTTGAGGACGAGATGAGCAACAACGTCAGTGCGATGATGAACACAGGCCACACCGCACAACGGGCATATGTGTAATTCAGAGTTTTTGCCTAATAATATATTTATTTTTACATTTGGTTTTTTTTTTTTTTTTACATCACAATTGGTTGTTTATGCTTATTTTAATAAATCCAGGATTTAAAATGAAGCTATGTTTTGCAATCCGTTTCATGTGCAGCGTGTTCTGTGTCTCTGGCTGGCAGATTGTGCAGGCTTTTTTGCTGTCTGTGCTCATTAATTATTGAATGATGATTTTATTTACAGACCCGAGAACTGACCCCGACGCACTTGTAACCTAGGCAGAAAGCTATATTTATGGAATATTTGGAAAGCGTGTATTGTGTATTTACTTTTACATCTATTTATTTGCATTTTTCTATGAGTGAAACAATACATTGACTGTAGGTTTCGTATGCCGCAGTTAACATCGGCGCTGATGTTTTGATGATTGTGTATATTTACTACAGTCATGTGTGTTCAAGTGCTGTTATATATCAGTCTTTTTTTGGTTTCATCTGATGTGCTACGTCAGATGCTGCTGAAGTAGTACGCCTCCGAGAATGTAGGCCAACGCATCTCGGGTTTATGTAGTGGGAAAATGAAGACATTGCTATATCCGTTTCAAGCGATGCCACCCGTTGTACCCGTGTATAATCCCTTTGGTGTTTAAAAGAACCGATACCTGTAGATGGACCTTAACCCTTTACTGCTGGCTACCAGACGGTAAACTTTAAACATTTTCGATTCAACGTAATATTTCTAATAAAAATATTTTAAAAATGAAAATTTTTTTTTTTATAATTTTAAATGTTATTTTAAACGTATCACCAGAAGATACATTGTGTAATAAAGGAAGGGGTTAAAATTTCAATCACAAAAATTGACCACGCCATATTCAAGCAACCCACCAGACAACCCTTCTCTTAGAAATTTGAGCAAAAATGTTACTGTTCTCCCGCATAGACCTCAAAAACTAGTTTTTTTTTTTTTTTTATAAAAATTTGAAAAAATCCATTTTTCAAAATTTGGAGCGGCTCCCCTAGTGGTCACTGCTGTGGAAAAGCAATGGAGCAGATAATTGCTGTCACCTGGTGATCAAGTTATGTATTACAAGTGTATGTTTGAATCAATCAAGTAATTTTAATTTAAGGCCCTGTAATCTGACAATAAACAAAGCGTATCAAAATTGATACAGAACGCAGTAAAGGATAGCTTTCTCATGCCATTTTTACGCCCGTTTTCATGCAATGCAATTTCATTTTTTTAACATAAAAATTCTTTTGTGATGATTCATTAATTCAAGAAATTAATTATTACGTTCTAATGACTGTTCACTACCACAGCTATTTCATAAAACATTCCGCCTTTTGGGGAAAAATGTCCCTTAATTGCATTTCTTTCTTAACTCTGTCTTTTACAGAAATCAGGATGGTGTATCCCTCATCTCAGGTACACAGCAGAACACCACCGTCTCTTTCACTGCCCAGCCTGGCCCCAACGTGCCTGTCCCGTCAGTGTGCCGACAGGCCGAGAGCCTGCCCCCCCACCACCGCTCCCCAAGTCCCATCATGTCTCCTCCGGACTCCGGCCTCAGCTGTGCCTCTTCCCTGCCCACCTCCGTCACTTCTCCCACACTGACCGACGTCTTCGGCCTGCCCACGCCTCCTCTCAGCCTGGGAACAGGACGCAGCCGCTCTCCTTCCCCCCTGACCCTCATCCAGGCGGCATCCAACAAGCCCTTCGCCTCCAAACCCGTCCTCATGTGGAACAAGCAGGACGTGGCCGACTGGCTGGAGAGCCTGAACCTGGGTGAGCACAGGGATGCCTTCATGGACAACGACATCGAGGGCAGCCACCTGCCCAATCTCCAAAAGGATGACCTGATCGACTTGGGCGTGACACGTGTCGGTCACCGAATGAACATCGAGCGGGCGCTGAAAATCCTCCTGGATAGATGAGACCGGCCTAGACCTCCTTCATTCATTCACCCAGTTGTTGCGTTTGGTTTTTCTTTTGTTCACTTGTTTGAGACCGTTCGTGTCCTATCACGCTTTCTGCTGGAGTGTAGGAACTCTCACATCCTGAAGAAACTCAAAACACCCTGCTCTCCGTTCCAAGAGCTTCGGCCCCAGTGGACCTGAAGCCACACATCGATGAAACACACTGTATGAAATCTAGCGTTTTGACCAGACTGTGCTTTTGCGTTTAAGGACTTCGAATGCACTGAAACCAGCAGAGCTGGGGATCCATTTTCTATCTTTGCTAAGACGATTCACAGAGAATATTTCTTCAGGAAAAAAGGGAACCTTTGTGTATCTGTCCGCTGCCAATGGAATTCCATGCTTTGTTTTTCGCCCCCTCCTCATCACTGTTGACCAAGAGGCAATCACCAATATTTCGATTGTTTATTCGCTGACAGTCCCAGAACAGTCCTGCTCACCACAGATCCGTCGGGTCAGAGCGTGACAGTAGCAAGCATCTCCAGATTCTTCGCCATCTCGAATCTTTTGAGTTTGTAGGTCCTCTGCCATTGGCTGTTTTCTGAATGACCGATTCTCTTGGGTCTCTTTGAATTGTGATTCACGATATTGGGTGTCTTCCATAGGATGAGGAGATCTAGGCATTTCCCGCCAATATTTGATCCACATCTCAGTCACTCTTCTTTTCTTCATTCGCTTTGAGACTAAACAATGGAACGCAGTTGAGGGTTCACACTGGTTTCATGGGCGAACGGGAACATCGTTGTGTTTTGTAAAATTGACTTGAGTTGAACGCTGACACAATCACTCTTAAAGGGCCAGTATGTATCTAAATGAATCGTTTTCTTCTTGAGTTCTTTCCTTCTTTTCACTTTTCTTGGGTTTCGTAGAACTTTTCATTGTTGGGTGGCACAACGAAACGTCCAGAACACTACAGGAAACCTCCTTAATATACACATATCAATGTCGTCAATTGTAACAGATACAGAGCGTCATATCTGTGAAGTTGAGTAGGATGTTTATTTATATTATTATTATTATTTCTAGTTGATTTGGACATGGTCTGCTGCACATCTCGTTTTCAAAGCCCCGAGCTCCAAATCAAAGTGCTTTTACTGCAACGTCCTTTTTATTTCGCCGCCACCATCTTGATTGCATTCAGGAGAAGACCTTGACTTCCTCCGTTTTTATCGTTTCGAGTTCATAGACGTAACTGCAATGTGTGCCTAACCGTGTTAGAATTCGACACACCGCGTCCTCTCCAGGTCTTCAGAAGGTTTGTAGGGATGGTCTCCTCTCGGTTCTCAGAGATCTCCAGATTTTTTGAAGCCCCACGGGATTTTTTTTCTTCTTTTGGTCGAAACACCATTTTAGGAGACAACCCTGACACACTTAGGTGCAAAGCACTGTGGGTAATTTCTCAACCAATGAAAGTTCTGGTGGCTGGGGACGGTTTTGACGAACGCAGCCAAGAGATTCCGATATAAAAGAGACAGTATATGTTTGCTTATCTCTCAATCGTTAGAGTTATCATCTCTATATAACTTATTTTAGGAAACAGCACAGTATTTTAAAGATTTATAGAAATATTTATGAAACTTTTATGACATTTAAGTCTGATATGTGGTGTGCCAAAAATCTATGTGGTATCAGTTAAGAAGCAATACACAGATTTAAAAGAAAATATTTAAAGAAATCACTGTTTGGTCTTTTTTTGCCACTGTTTGGTTCCTTTTTTGCCAGTATTCCACGGTTTCGGTATATGATATGAAAATACTTTTACATATACATAGATCTCAGTGAAATAGAGGAAATGAGGTAATGGCTGTCACTGCTTCTTTTAGACGATGTAATTAAAGAAAGAAGTTTTAACAAACGTAGAGTCGTGTGGTGTGTGTACTTGAACCAAACTTACGTTTTTTTCCCACTCACACCAGTGTCGTTTCCGCCGGAAATCCAGCGGTACAGCAGTAAGAACGGGTTTCCAGAAGGTTCCGCCTGTGCTTTCTGTTTGTCACGTGCTTCTTATGAAGAACATGTTCGCCGGCTTTGTGTTGCTGTCATTTTGTTCTCGACTAGCCTCATAATTCCAATCGGGAGTGTGAATCAATTGAAAATGATTGGGGATTTTGAGACTGCACTTTCCTGAAAGTCCTCCACTCTTGTATGGGAACGCCAACATTTACACGAAGAAATAAATATGATTTCACAATCTTATCAAAGTCATGTACCTGGTGTTGTTCTGTACGATGAAGCTCAGATCATTCCGTTGATTTGTTTTTCTTTTCTGGTTAACTTAAAATGCGTCAAAAACGACACTAAACAGTTTGTCACAGAAAATGTTTGATCTTTTACCTCGGATATTAGACTTAAATATCATGACTTTTATTCTTGCAATTTTAAGATACACCTGAATTGCAAGACACAAAATTGCTAGTGAGATATTAGACATTATATCTTAGTTGCTGAATCCTATTGCTAAATGTCTAATTCGGATTTGTTTTTTTCAATTTGTTTCACAATTAACATGTCCTGTTACTTTTCTTTCGTTTTAAGCCAAGAAACGAATTACTTTTTGTCTCTTTACTAACGCAGTAACGTTTAAAATGTTTAAAACTCGCCTTTTAGTACTTTCCTTCACTCAAGACGTGAGTTCGGGGGCGGGAAAAGGACGAGTAATGATTGGTTTATCTGTGTGAATTCGAACGTGATGATTGGTTCAAACTCTGCACGTGTGAACTATTATCCAATCAGAAGAGGGAGGGTCTGTTCAAAGTGCGGGTCAATTTCAAGATCAAACGGTTTTGCTTTTGAAAAACGTAAAGCTCCGATGATAATGTGAGTGTTCATGAATATTTAGATGGACTTTATTCATGTTTAATTATGAGTTATAATTTCTACTACAACATTGTTTTTCCTCGGTGTCTAATTATAATTATTTTACACATGTACTGTTCAGTGTTTTATCCACTGGCAAACAATCGATTATTATAAATATAACGGTATTTCTGGTTGCTTTTATTAGGCATCACAATTTACTGTAAATCAT
The DNA here is from genome assembly GCA_028031935.1 of Paedocypris micromegethes. Classification (NCBI taxonomy): domain Eukaryota; kingdom Metazoa; phylum Chordata; class Actinopteri; order Cypriniformes; genus Paedocypris; species Paedocypris micromegethes. The sequence continues at coordinate 2,512,370 of CM051501.1, read as the reverse complement.
TTAACGCATCTTTGCTGTAAAACGATTTCTCGTTTGTTAGACATTTACAATAACATCCTCATTGGTGAAGATAAACTTGTTACATGAATCTACATTGTTTTGAACTTTAATCCATAATGATTGTCTTTAATCAATTCAACAATTTAATAATTTGTGTTTATTTTTTAACCGTTTTCATTTATTTAAAATCATTGAGATTAACATTATCTCAACATAAACAGTGAAGTGCTTTATAAACCAAGCAACTTATTAATGGACAAATAACAAAACAAAACAGAAAGAATGACTGGCTGTATTTTACAAAACACTTCGGACATGAAATTTAGAGACAAAAAATGCACATAAAAACATGATTCTTTTTATTTTATTGTGATTGATTTCACTAAAAAAATATATGTAAATCGGCAACAAAACTGTCCTAATTCGCTTGGAAACTCTGACCTCTAGTGTCCAAGTTTGGAACGTACACGAGAAAGAAAGACGTGTGTGTGTGTGTGTGTGTGTGTGTGTGTGTGTGTGTGTGTGTGTGTGTGCTCAGTTGATGGTGAGCACGTCGCTCTGGATCTCGTGGCTGAGTTGCGTCTGAAGGTCGCTCAGCTTCTTCTTCAGCACGGCGAACGCAGACATGACGATGGTCTCGGGCCGAAGAGACCCACACGACTCCACGTTATAGTAGAACCTGAACACACACATATTATACACACACACACGTGCAGAGTTGAGGCTGACGGACTCTTCCTCACCTTTCTGGTTTGCCGTTTGGATCATACGGAGCCTGAACGGCGTCTTCTTCGATGTCCGAATATTCGCTTTTGGGCCTGAAGGTGGAGAAGCAGAGCGGTCAGTGGAGGTGGAGAGGGCGTGGCACTCGGGCGTGGCACTCGGGCGTGGCACTCGGCCCCTCCTACCATTCCTGTGGCAGCGGGTACACCGTGTGTCTCAGCGCGTTGTCCGGGTCGTACTCGAAGGCCACGCCCGCTGTCGGGTTCCACTTGGCGTGTTCCTTGCCGAAGCCTTTCTTGGCGTAGGCCCGCAGACGCAGCTCCTGGCCTTTACGCAGCTTCACCAACAGAATATCTGACCAACACACGCACCAATCAGACGCATAAGCCTCAAAGAGTCGGAAAGATTAAAAAAAAAAAAAAAA
>CM051501.1:2500852-2502488 GCA_028031935.1 Paedocypris micromegethes | reverse complement strand
AAAAAAAAAAAAAAAAAAAAAAACCAATATTTACTAATTTTGTTTTTAAATGTTTTTGGTTCAATTACGTTAATATTCTCTTAAAAATACAATTTTTTCTTTAACAAACTTAATAGTATTATTTTGATATTGTCTTACTTGAATGATAGATAACAAACAGTCGATTCTAGTGGTCAGGACTTCATATCCCAAGATCCTTTGCTCTCCAGTCAGACTCCGCCCATGCTCAGAGCAATTGTTTCAAGCTCAGGCCTGTTTCAAGCTCTCTGTTTATCAGACGCCGTGTGAAGAGGAAGGATTATTATCCCCTGTGCAGTGACCCAGCGTTTTGATTGTGTCTGTTTCTTGGATTTATTTTACTCCTTGCTCGTGTTCTTCATTTTCGACTTTTTCGGCTCTTTCTGCGATGACACATTGGACTCGATTGTAGCCTTCTTCCAGTGTTATTTTGTCTCTGTGTGGCGTGTCTAATGTTTCTTTATTTCTGTTATTGAGCCAATAAAAGCTTATACTGTAGCACGTCTGTCTACGCACCATTGTTTAACATTATATAGACGCACACGCGCCGCTGCATAAAGACGACGTGTTTCCCTTTATTTGTGATTGTTGCTTGAAATACGGAAAAATGGGTGCTTATATTTACACACATATTTGAAATATGCGATTATAAGCAACCTGCCTGTTTTTGAGCGTCAAAATTTCGAAAACAGTGCAAATAATCACGTAAATACGGCAATTAATTGTGCACAGTTAAAAAAACGTTTTCTGGCGGTTCTGACCTGGTGCTGGTCTGACCCTCCTCCTGTCCGCCCGCAGCCTGCGGTGGCTCTTCCTGGGCGTGGCCCGGGGCCTCGTGGAAGGACGGCGGTGGCACCGAAGCGTCACTTTTCGAAGCGTCTGCGTTTTGTAGAAGGACGGCGCGGTGGAGTGTGCGTCTCACGAGGCGGCAGCGGGGCCCGACCACGCCCTGAACCGCTACTGCTGCGAGAAACACAGTGATTATGGGGTTAAAAATACGAAAACTGTAATTAACCACCACTGTTACCCTAATCACCAGGACTGTCAAACTCACAAAACTATCGTTTACCAACATGACATAATAAAACCATAAAAACAAAGAAAAGATCTCAGAGAGAGTAAATGTTTTCAAATGTTTTGTAATGTTTTCAAATGTGTATTTTTAGTCTTTTATGCTAAATATTCCATTGCAAACATTTCAAAAAGATTTTGGTGTGATGTGTGTGAATATACATGTAAATATGCAAGTAAATAATAAAATACTGAGAAAGGACGAAAGAGCGAGTGTGTTTGAGTATGTGTCAGACAGAGAGAGCGAGAGTGTGTGTTTGAGAAAGACAAAGAGCAGGCGTGTGTGTGTGTGTGTGTGTGTGTGTGTGTGTGTTTGAGAGAAAGACAGAGCAAGTGTGTGTTGTGTTTGAGAGAAAGACAGACGGCAAGTGAGTGTGTTTGAGAGAAAGACAGAGAGTGAGTGTGTATGTTGTGTTTGAGCGAAAGACAGTGAGCGTGTGTTTGAGAAAAAGACAGAGCGAGTATGTGTGCCTGTTTGAGAGAAAGACAGAGGGCGAGAAAGTGTGTGTTGGAAAGAAAGACAGTGAGCGAGTGTGTGTGTGTGTGT
>CM051501.1:2465852-2498352 GCA_028031935.1 Paedocypris micromegethes | reverse complement strand
CCGTGTGGGATTAATAAAGTCTAATCTTCTGGAGGCAGAAGATGGCAGGTTTTGGGCTGAAGGAGGGCGACAGAGTTCTGGTGGTCTGGACTCAGCCCACCGACCCGACAGAACTCAAGGACTTTGCTGAGAAGATGGGCACCGCCGTGGGAAACCAGAGTCTGGTGTCTGTGGAGAACATGGAGAGACTTCAGCTCTGTGAGTCCTCCATCACATCTTCATCCAGGGTTCTAGGTGTCATGGCGTCTCTCCTGGGTGTTTCAGCTTCTCAGCCGGCTTCTCGCTTCGACTGGGTTCTCTCCAGCCTGTTGCCTGGAAGCTCGGCGTTCCACACTCCTGAGCTGCTGGCAGACGTGGCGAGGGTCCTGAAGCCCGGAGGGACGCTGGTTCTGGAGGAGCGGGTGGCAGGTACCTCAGCAGTCGCTTCCACCGCCATCTCTCACACATTTCTGAACCAGTGTTAATTTCGTCGACGAAATATTTTTGTCATCGTCAACGACACTCTTTTCCCTGACAAAAACGAAAAGAGAACTATATAAAAACTCCCACGTAGGGACGAAAACTATAACTACATTTATTGACACTTTCGTCAACAAATAAAAGTTAATCAAAAATGCCTTTCGTGACGACGTCCAATCATAATCCGAGCTTGTGGGGAAAGGCGGGTGCAAACGCAATCACGACACGAAGCCTTTTCGGAAATCACACCGTGAGTGAGCTGGCGAAATTTCTTCAATAACGTCTTCTTCGGCAGAAAAAACACACGCTCCGATATATGGATTCATTTTACAATCAACGCGACTTTAGAAAAACGAAAAGCGTGCGAAGCAACAATCACGGGCAGAAACACAACACACCTGAAGAGATTGAAACTTTTCTTTTTCACCGTGCAACCATTTGTTACTTATAACATCCAATTAACAATGCAATTATAACTAATTTTATTTTTTTGGAATTACATTTAAGTTCATTTAAATGTTAAAGAAAAAGAAATGTTTTTCCAAATAAGATCTTTGTATATATTTTACATGTTCATAGTTAACTACGTATTCAGATTTCTTAGACATATAGCAACTTTAGTAAACATTTCGAATATATATAGCACATATATTTTCATTGAGTAAATCTGTACTGTAATTTAGTCGACTAAAATGCTGTGGTATTTAGTTGACTAAAATTAGACTAACAAAAAAATTAGGATGACTAAATTGGTTCTAAAACCAAACTGAGTTTTAGTCAAAAGACTATTACTAAAACGAAATTAAAATGAACATTTGTCTGAACACTTTGTTTCAGACCCTGACAACGGTCGAGTCCGAACGTCGGAGAAGCTGATGTCCGCTCTGAAACTGTCCGGCTTGGTGTCGGTCACACAGGTCAGTGTTCACCTCACCAGAACCTTCAGCGCTGGTGACGAGCACAAACACGCCATGCACGGTACCAGAAAGAGCACTTAAAACTTTTTATTTTTCAAACGAACGTAATATTTGGCATCAAACTAAGAAAAATGAAAAAAAAAAAAAAAAAAAAAAAAAAAAAAAAATTTATAAATAGGAAAAAAAAATGTTTTATAATAATGAAATAAAAATTAATAGAATGAAAACAAAAATCAAAACATTGACATGTTTCCGGGCATATTCAAGAATACCACCAGACACAACTTTCTATGGAAGAAAAAAAAAATTTCGGGTAAAAATATTGCCCCGCCCCCGGTAGATAAGATTTTTGATATTTGGGAAAAATTGGTATTGATCCCAAATTTTTGGACATTGGACAATACAAACTGCTCTGGAAGCCTAATTAAGCAGTGAATTGGCGCCACCTGGTGTTCCAGCATCAAATTACATCTAAAAGTAAATGGTGGGAAAAAAAAGTGAAAAATATTTTTTTTGAAAACCCATTAAAAAAAATCATTGAACAAAGCGTGACACTGGTGTCATGGGTTGCATTATAGGGTTAAACTAATCCCTCTGCTCGCCATCACTCACTGACCTACGCATTAGTTTAAACTTGCCTGCAGTAAACACTTCTGTTGTTATTTAACTGCTTTAGTGTAGTACTACATATATAATAACTAGGGTTGTCAGAGTTAACGCGTTAACACATGCCATTAATTTTAAATGTTACACTGTTACATACACTGTACACATTTAACTTTCAATTGATGTATAACACTTGTATGTAAAACCAAATAGTACTCTTTTTTTTTTTAAGTTGCGACTCGACCTTTTGTTAAACTAAAAAAACTAAGAACATATATTGCACATTGAACAAATCAAACTAAATTATATTACAGTATTTAAACAATTGTTTATTTAGTGTTGAGTTTACATTAATTGACATATTACACCTCAATGCCAATTACTCAATATCCAATATCACTTAATATAAGCTTCAGTCCTTTAATTGTGATTAATTTGGTCAGGAAAGTGCGAATAATTAGTTTAATAGTTCATTGTTTGACAGCCCTTATAATAACATTTTATAGAAATGTACATGAGTGTATATATACAGTCGACTCCTGTTAATTGGAACACGGCCATTTTGCTGCAATAAAGCGGCACAAATGTGTTCCAAGATGTGATTTGGCGGCCTGTAGTGTATCTACTTTAGGACTTCTTATTCCCTTATAATTAGATCTGATTGGCTAGTGAAAAAAAGGCTGTGAGCCACACAATCAATTTTTCTAAAGACACCTTTTAGTAACTTTCATACAGTCTGTTTTTTACACTTTATAGGTACACACAGCAGCATTGCCTTTTTTTTTTTAATAATTAGTTATTAAACCATAAACACTTCAACATCATATATTTTTTTCACGAGTCACTGAAACTAAAACCATGAAAGAAATTGTGAGTTTTTGATTAAGCGCCTTACATTGGTAAACCCTTTTTTTTTTTTTTTATTTAAATAAATGTAAATGTAGCCTACTGATGAATATGTGACATATTTTGTGTTTCGTCGCCGTTCTAAACAGATCAGGGCGGAGCCTGCGGGGGAAGAGGCGGGCAGCACGCGGCTCAGAGTGTCGGCGTCCAAACCGAACTTTGAAGTGGGATCCTCCACACAGTTGAAACTCTCGTTTGCCAAAAAAGCGCCCGGTCAGTTTGCCCGTGGCATTTTGTCACCCTTTCACATTTCGCTTGAACGAATGATTTGTTCTTCAGAGAAACCCGCCCTCGACCCCAACAGCGCCAAGCAGTGGACCTTATCAGCCAACGACATGGACGACGACGACCTGGTGCCTGACTGACCCGTCACCTCCGCTCCTCACTCACGCCTCGGCCTCCTTATCTATCGTCTTCTTTCAGGACTTGGTGGATTCGGACGCTCTTCTGGACGCCGAGGACCTGAAGAAGCCCGACGCGTCCAGCCTGAAGGCTTCCTGCGGAGAGGACGCCACCAAGAAAAAGAAAGCCTGCAAAAACTGGTGATTCCTCGTGACGATGCGCTTCCTCTAGATTACAACATTTTAACGTTTTAACTTCAACCGATACGATACCGATATTGCAGCCTTCAGTACTAACCGAATCCGATACAATCATCGGCACAAAACACGAGTACTTAGTAACATATTTCGTTGGGTGGAATGTATGAAAGGCTAGATTCAAAAGTCAGCAACAGTAAGTATCGGGGAAAAAAAAAACTGACCAATTATCTAGTGAATGAAATAAATTAAAAATAGAAATACATTTAGTAAAATAAATAAACTGTAAAAACGAAATAGTCTCTTACAAAAAAAAAATAATAATAGGAAAATTATATATAATAATAAAATATATAGAATTGATGCTTTAATATGCTTCCATTGTGCAAAAGTAACTCATGTAATACAATAAAAGTACATCTGTAAAACGTACCAAATATTAGTCTTGGGACTCTTTAAATAATATCATGAAATGTTCTAAATATCAACTTTTTATACAGTGTGTGTGTGTGCGCAGGCCCGTCCACAAGGCAGCATCCCGCTCAATTTACCTACGCGCGCAATGGCAATAAACGAGTAATGAAGAAGAGTGAAGATTTTCGTGAATTTATAAAAACCCGCCCGATTTTGTGCATGACAAGTGTTGCACTGACTTTTTCGCACCTTCGTGAGAATTACAAGTGATGTAAAATTCATTTTTGTTGCCATTTCACTTGCTATCAGTGTTGCTATCCAGTATTGGGGATTTTTTACCGTTTTTTGGGTTGTTATCGGACCGATTTCCAATATGAGATCAGGACATCCCTAGCTTCCTCTTCCTCCACGTCTGAGCTTCCTCTTCCTCCCTCAGCACCTGTGGCCTGGCCGAGGAACTGGAGCAGGAGAGTAAAGCCGCTCAGAAAGCCGCTCAGCCCAAATCTGCGTGTGGAAGCGTGAGTATCTGCGCAGGACAGTGAGGAGGGCGTGTCTCAGTGGGCGTGTCTCTCCTCAGTGCTACCTGGGCGACGCCTTTCGCTGTGCCAGCTGTCCGTACCTGGGCATGCCCGCCTTCAAGCCCGGGGAGAAGGTCCTGCTGGCCAACACTGACCTCGCCGACTCCTAGTGAGTTCTGTTCGTACGCGTGTTTGAAGATCACATTTAAATGGAATGTATTCTGTTTAGATGGGATTTTGTTCCCTGCACTGGAGCATTTTGTAACGTGTTTTTTTTTTTTTTTGGACCATGAAAATGTAAAAACGAATTAATCTGAATTAAAATGTTAAAACGAAATCATGGCTTGGTCTGGGATGAATTATTACGACTTAATAATTAATCTGAATTAAAAGATAAAAATGAAATCATGATTTGGTCTGGGATGAATTAATACGACCTAATAATTAATCTGAATTAAAATGTAAAAACGAAATCATGATTTAGTCTGGGATGAATTAATACGACTTAATAATTATTCTGAATTAATGTAAAAACGAAATCATGATTTAGTCTGGGATGAATTAATATGACTTAATTTGAATTGAAAGTAAAAACGAAATCATGATTTGGTCTGGGATGAATTAATACGACCTAATAATTAATCTGAATTAAATTGTAAAAAGAAAATCATGACTCGGTCTGGGATGAATTAATGTAAAAACAAAATCATGATTTAGTCTGGGATGAATTAATACGACTTAATCTGAATCAAAATGTAAAAATTAAATCATGATTTAATCTGGGATGAATTAATACGACCTAATAATTAATATGAATTAAAATGTAAAAACAAAATCATGATTTAGTCTGGGATGAATTAATACGACTTAAAATGTAAAAACGAAATCATGATTTGGTCTGGGATTAATTAATACGACCTAATAATTAATATGTATTAAAATGTAAAAATGAAATCATGATTTAGTCTGGGATGAATTAATATGTAAAAACTAAATCATGATTTAGTCTGGGATGAATAAATATGACTTAATTAATGTGAATTAATAAAATGTAAAAACAAAACTTTATTGACCGAACGAGGAAAATACCGCGACAATTAATCTGGAGAGAAGGATGAGGATCACCGCGCCGTGACGGAGAAGTCCAGTTTGATGTCGCCGCTCTGGGGGTCAAAGGTCAAAGCGTAGCAGAGCTCCTCTTTCCCGGCACATTCCGTGGCGGAGCGGAAGAAGTACACGCCCTGTTTGTGATGCGGGTTCCAGTGGCACGCCCCCTGTGGAGACAGTGGTTTAGTGCGGGCCGCGCCCTGGCGTGATGTCACTTCCTGTCTTCACCTCCTGATCCGGCGGTCCTCTCAGGCCCAGACTCACGCTCTCGTCCTCGCTCAGACGATACTCCATCCACAGCACCACGCCGTGACAGCGCCCTCTCCTGGAGAAGCAGCCAATCCACATCTTGAAAAATGTAGTTATAATGTGAAATAATGTATTTACTCGCTTATAAGTCTTCGCTTATCGAGTAAACACGCTACTTGATTTACTATCAGTTGTGTGTATAACCATAAAATGTAATGAAGGAATTGTAATGATGAGGAAAAATGATGGGACTTGTTGCAATTACTCTGTTAATAGTGAATGAAGAGAAATTAAATCAACTGATTTTAGTCGTGTATTGCTAATATTGGAATGGAATCTGTTAAGGATATTAAATGTAAAAATTATTAATAAATAATACATGTTAAATGCCTGTTTGCAAAGTTATACATTTTACATACATGCCATATTTTTCGGCCTATAAAACATTTTTACAATTGGATTGTGCTCCCTAAAAAAATTAGGTAATAATAAGTGAAGAACATGTTCATCAGTCATAAGCCTTTTCACAATAAGGAAAATGCGGTAAAATGGTAAGTTGATTTTAAACGAAGTGCTTGAAAATTTTGTTGTACTTATTTCACAACATTCAAACACAGTGGTGCCCGAAACTCTAAATTCATTTGAGTTTCAGACATAAATTCAAAAATTCAGACACTTTTGTTTATAATATGATAAAACATGATAACTATAGTAAAAACATTTTACATAACAGTTATTGGAGGAAAAAACGGCACAAGAAAGAAAAAAAACTACTGTGATACTAAAGTAAAAGAATAAAAATCATTGTATTATCCTTGTTTGTAAGTTTTGACGACATTTCTGTTTATGAAATAACTAAACTTCCACAGCTGGACAATGTCCACACCACATTCCAATGTTTACTCTTGAGATTGAGTTTAAATTAAAATTGAAAAATTAAAATTAGAATTTTTTTATAATCCGAAGCCCGTGTGTGAAAACGCGTTTAGATGGCGAGGAACCGGTTCTCACCGCGTGAACGGCAGCGTTCCCTGACTGATGATGGGCTGTTCCGGAACACACTGGGTGAAGTCAAAGGTCATGACGGGGCGTGGCTCGCTCAGAGCGTGACACGGGTATTCCCACAGCGGGTGTGGCTCGGCTTCCCAGGATTCCCGGTAGTCCATGGAGCGCTGGCGAGATTCCGGCGGCGGGTGACTACAGGACTTTCTGAGGGAACTTCAGACTCACCTGGATCATCTCGTCCATGGGGCTGACGTCGAAGCCCTCGCACGTCCCGCAGGGAACGCGGATCCTCCACAGGTCCTGGAAGGTTAAAGGAGGGGAATGAGGGTCACATTGGGTTCCAACTAGTGCAACTAGATAACCGCGCTTCCCCAACCAAATTAATCGCGATCATTTGTGATTAATCACAAATAATAATTATTTATTATTAACAATTATAATAATAATAAGAAGTATAGAATCATGTCATGTTGAATATTGAAGTGTAAAATACAAATGAATGTAAACTCAACATATATATATACACTAGGGCTGTCAAAGTTAACGCGTTGACTCATGCGATTAATTAAATATGTTTAATCGCGTCAAATGTTATTAACGCCATTAATTGCACTTTCGGTTTTCCGGTATTGCCGGTTTTTGAGTTTCACTTTCAAAACCATTCAGTATTTTTTGTACAGTTTTTTGCAAAGCCGAAATCACAGCGCACTTATAGAAAGAAATAGAGTGCAATTCAGTTATTCACAGTCTCTCAGACGACTGCGTGCGCACAGACCATACGTCGGACTTTTGTTCCTTTAGATAAAAATGTGTGATCAGTCTATTCAGCTAGACTAATTATCAGTGCCATACTTCTGCCACACAAATATACAAATACATATCCGTTGTCTCTTTTCCTCAAAATAAATGACTTATTTCTTTTTTAATTATTATGACCGGCTTACCCATTGTTTTCTTTAGTCAAAACGGTTTACTACAGTATTTAAACAAGTGTTTATTTTGTGTTGAGTTTACAATAATTTACATTTTACACTTCAATATTCAATATTACAAGATTCTATACTTGTTCATGTTATTAATAATTGTGAATACTAAAGAATTATTAATAATAAATTATTATTATTTGTGATATATATATATATATATATACACACAAATAATGTATATACAAATAACATACATATCTGTGGCTTGCAAAACCTTTTTTTAATAGAGTGGATCTCATATACAGTAGTGCCTTATAGTCCAGAAAATACGGCACTTTTCAGAATCGCAATTAGGGTTTTTTTTGTGAACATCGTGCAGCAGTTACCTGGAACTGAACGGCGAGGACGTGCAGCGTGGCGCCGCGGGGCAAGATGGCGGCGTCGGGGCGGAGCAGCGGTGCCAGGGCGGTGCGACAGTACCAGAAGAAGAGCGAGTGCCAGGGCAGGAGACTGGAGCTGAAGTGCGGCTCGCCCATCAACACGGAGATCTGACCGACACACCACACGACATCGCTTTTCTCGCAGGATTCGGTTTTTTCGATGCGATGTTCAGCTTAACGTACGATTGCAGGCGACTTTGTGGAAAAGACGCTGCGTCTTGCAGATTCGAGTCTTTTAGCCGCATTTATTGTCGCAGAATGTATTTTGTTTTACTTAAGGTAACTTTTACTACGGAGAACTTTATTGTAGAATGTTTTATGGAATGTAAATAAAGATGATTCAGAAAACTAAAAGGCTCCACAATTTTAATGTTTTACTGTTATATTTTCAAATTATTGATTTTTTTGAAGTATTTTAAGAATTTTAAAAAGTAATTGGTTAGGTTACTCATTAGGTAGTTACGTTACTTGTCAGACACAGTCGACTTTAGCTTCATACTTGCGTCTGGATGGATGGACAAATACACAGACACCGATACAGACAGATGGATAGAAAGAGAGTGGACGGATGGATAGATAAGATACATAGATGGATGGATGGACGGATAGATAGGAAGTTAGACAGACAAAAATAGAAAGATACATAGAAAGGCGGATGGATGGATCATAGATAGGCAGACAGACAGGTAGATAGACAGAGTGATAGATGGACGGATAAATCGATAGTTAGACAGACAGAATAAGGAAGATATACAAAGACAGAGGGATGGATGGATGGATGAATAGATAGGCAGATAGACAAACAGGTAGATAGACAGTGAAAGATAAAGTGATAGATAGATAGATAGATAGATAGATAGATAGATAGATAGATAGATAGATAGATAGATAGATAGATAGATAGATAGATAGATAGATAGATAGACAGAAATAGAAAGATGGATGATGGATGGATGATAGATAGGCAGACAGACAGACAAACAGGACAAATAGATAAATAGAAAGTTAGACAAACAAAAATAGAAAGATACACAGAAAGGTGGATGATGGATGGATAATAGATAGGCAGACAGACAGGTAGATAGACAGATAGATGGATGGATGGACGGACGGATGGATAGGCAGACAGACAGACTAACAGGACAAATAGATAAATAGAAAGTTAGACAGACAGAAATAGAAAGATACATAGAAAGACGGATGGATGGATAGATAGGCAGACAGACAGACAAACAGGTAGACAGACAGAGTGATAGACAGACAGACGGACGGACGCACCTGGTTCCCCTGCAGGTGGGCGTGGGTGAGCTCCTCCGCTCTTCCTCCCAGCAGCGTCACTTCCTGTTGCAGTGCGTTGGCCTGCAGCACCTGCGTGAGAACCAGACGTGACCTCTGACCTCCGGCACTTCCTGCTCGCGCTCTCCCCACCTGCTCCATCACGTGCTGCGCCATTCCGGAGCTTTCCAAGCTGAACACCTGCAAAACACGGAGGGGCGGAGCGTGTCAGGGCGGGACTGCCAGCGGAGCGGAGCGGGACGTCCCGGCCACTCACCTTCCTGCACCCCAGCAGACGAGCGAAGACGGGCAACAGGCTGCCATCACTCACCGAGAGACACACACTGTCCGCCCGCAACACCTGCACACACACACACACACACACACACACTGAAAGGATCCATTTGTATTCAAATTAGTGCTGTCAAACGATTACATTTTTTTAGCTAGTTAATTGCACTTCCCTGACCAAATGAATCGCCTATAGAGTGATGATTAGCACACTCGCCTCAAATTTCCATCATCTTTTTTTTTTTATGTGGGGGAAATTCGTTTTGGGTTAGTGACTTTGAAACTGCTTCAAACTCCCGCTGAATAAGTGCGTGTGTGTGTGTGTGTGTGTGTGTGTGAGTGAGTGTGTGTGTGCGCGCTCCTAGGTGCGCTAGGAGCTCCTCTATTTATACCGACGCCAGACGCGCAGAAGCCATTCTAGGAGAACACCAGCTCATTTTATATTTCGGAAGCAACACGTTTGAAACGAACCAGCGCTTTTGTTGTTGCTTTCTGTTTATTCGATGTGCGTGAGGATTAAACAACTGTATTTTTTACACTTCTGGACTCACGTGGCTTCACGCCTGCTCGCGGTAGATTCGTGTCCCGATCCCATCCTATGACAAATCTCGCCGCCTGCCAATAGTAACACGCTATATGACGTAATACAGGGTATGAAAAATACTTCTTCCCGACTGTTAAAAAAAAACTCGCTGGTTTCTGGCTCCTTGCTTTACTCACGGTCCCGTTTTCGACAAACTGCCTCACGAGAGACACATGCACGGAACATGTGACGTATAATATTAAGAAGCCTCCGATTCTTTCCGGGGACTCACACTGCGCAGCGCCCTCACGTATCGTCCCGTCCGCTCGCCATCGTTCAGCTCGGAGAAGCGCGGCCTGGTCCACAGCAGGTGAGCCTGACAGACACAGCACGGACGCAACACTCGCTCCGCCATCACGCCACTGACAGAGAGAGAGAGAGAGAGAGAGAGAGAGAGAGAACGAGGTGGAGGATAACAAGTAATGAGATGGATAAATGGGTCGTCAAAAACAGATGGATAGATGGAGGAAGAGTTGGACAGAGAGACAGATCAATAAAAAGCTGGTGGAAAGATCAAAGAGGTGGATGGATGGATAGATAAATAAATAATAAAAAATACAATTGATAAATAGTTAAAAGAAAAAAAAACAAAAAAAGAGATGGATAGATAAATAATTAAAAAAATTGATACTTAGATGGATAAGTAAAAAGCTGATTGAAAGACCAAAGAGACGGATGGATGGATAGTAATAAAAAAGAATCGATTAAAAGTTAAAAAAAAAGAGATAAATGGAAGAACAGATGGACAGAGAAATAAAAAGTAGATGGAAAGAGCAAATAGATGAATGAATAGATAGATAAATAATAACATTTGACAAATAAAAAAAAAAGAGAGAGAGATGGATAGATAAATAATAAAAACAAAATCGATAAACAGTAAAAAAAAGACGGAAAAGTATAAAAAGAAAGACAGACAGAGGTGAGAAAACAGGAGAGAAAATCAGACAGACAGACAGATACAGACATATGGAGAGATAGACATAGATATAGACAGACAGATGGAGAGACAGATAAAAATATAGACAGAAAGACAGACAGACAGACGGCTAAACTCTACAGGATGAGAGAGAGGCAGGAGGAGCTTCACCTGTCTGTCAGACTGAACCACAGACAGTACGCGTCATGTGAGACGGTCAAGCTCAGATCTTCTCCCTCAGATACCATCTTCTCCTCCGGAAGAAAGTACACACTCTGCATCCAGTGATCGCGCCACTGCCACACACACACACACACACACATCAGACCCGACAAAACCCGCATCCCTGCCCAACAATCCATATCTTTAGATTTTTTTTGTATATATCTGTCTGTCTGTCTGTCCATCCATTTATATTTTTCCGTGTGATTTTGATTATTTTTTTATTTTGTCTGTCTTATCTGTCTCTCTGTCTGGTCTTCCATCTATCCTTCTCTTTTGATGATCTAAATATTGATTTTATCTATCCTTTTCATATTTTCTTTCTACCTGTCTGTCTACAGTGTATATCAACCGTAGATCTGTCGTTCCATCTCATTTTGATCTTTCCATCAACTTTTATTCTGTCCTTCTCATCCGTCCCTCTGTCTGTCTGCTCTTCTATTCATCCATCTCATTATTCTAAATTATTTATTGATTATTGATTTTTTTTGTACTCATCTATGCATTCATTTCTTTTTTTTGACCCTTTATGACTGTATAACCTGAGACTATATAACCTGAGCTGCACCCAGTGAACCATTCTTAACTGTACCCTGTGCAATAACTTACTAACTGTGATAAAGGACTTTCAATTCAATTCAATTCAATTTTGCGGGACTCACGGGGTACGAGCGCGGCTCCGAGTACGTCCAGCAGGGGGCCATAGTGCACACGATACTGCCCTCGGGGTCCATGTCCATGTCCCACCAGGACAGGACCACCTGCGCCCGGCCACTGCTCCGGGCCTTGAAGGGCGTGGTGTAGGAGCGGGCGGAGCTGCTGACCGGCGCACTGAAGTCCACGCTGAGAGGCGGGCGAGAAGCAGGTGAGCGATCGTCAGAGGTGTAAAGTACTTGAGTACATGTACTTTGTTACTTTACTTAAGTATGTTTTTGGCTACTTTGTACTTGTACTGAGTATCAAAAATATAAGCAACTTTTACTCTCTACTCCACTGCATTTCTGATTGAGTAACTGTACTTTTCACTCCACTACATTTGAATTGACGGCAGAAGATACTGGAAGCTAATTGTGAATTAGAAACCACATCAATGTGAATTAAGAGATCCTGAATCTTTACCAGGATTTAAACTATCGCATCATGGCTTTTTGTTCTTTATTTATTTTATTTTACCATTTTTGAAACATGGAGGTGTTAAATTTCGTTTCTGTATTAGAAAATAAAACCTAATGAACGGAGGTTTTTTTTTCCACATTTTTTCACGTTTTGTTTTTTTTCCCCCAAATTTCAGTACGAGTAAAATACTTAAGTTCTTTTAAAATCCGATACTTTGCTACTTTGACTCAAGTCTTTTTTTATAGTGGTGACTTTTTACTTGTATTGGAGTAACTTATACAGCACTTAAGTATGGTATACGACACTGGCGATGGGGTGGGCGTGGCCGAGAGAGCTGAGACCCTGGTACCTGAACATGGTGCAGACGGGGCTGATGGGCGTGAAGGACTGCGGGGGCACCTGGCTCAGCTGGAGATCACAGACGGAGGGCGCTCCGGCGCACGCCACCACGGCGGGGGGAGGGAGCAGCTGGTGCCCACCCACATCGATGGGTCGAATCTGAGACCACTCCCACAGCGCTTCCGACTCCACCAGCTGAGCGTAAACCGTGGCGCGGTGTGGCACCGCTTCGCACGCCGCCTTCAACCAGCAGAGGCAGACAGAGTCGTTAGTGCCGCGCATCATTTACGCACAACGCACTCACAAAGCTAATCATTTACGCCACGCATCAATCATGATGCTAATCATTTACGCCACGCATCAATCATGATGCTAATCATTTACGCCACGCATCAATCATGATGCTAATCATTTACGCCACGCATCAATCATGATGCTAATCATTTACGCCACGCATCAATCATGATGCTAATCATTTACGCCACGCATCAATCATGATGCTAATCATTTACGCCACGCATCAATCGTGATGCTAATCATTTACGCCACGCATCAATCGTGATGCTAATCATTTACGCCACGCATCAATCGTGATGCTAATCATTTACGCCACGCATCAATCGTGATGCTAATCATTTACGCCACGCATCAATCGTGATGCTAATCATTTACGCCACGCATCAATCGTGATGCTAATCATTTACGCCACGCATCAATCGTGATGCTAATCATTTACGCCACGCATCAATCGTGATGCTAATCATTTACGCCACGCATCAATCATGATGCTAATCATTTACGCCACGCATCAATCATGATGCTAATCATTTACGCCACGCATCAATCATGATGCTAATCATTTACGCCACGCATCAATCATGATGCTAATCATTTACGCCACGCATCAATCATGATGCTAATCATTTACGCCACGCATCAATCATGATGCTAATCATTTACGCCACGCATCAATCATGATGCTAATCATTTACGCCACGCATCAATCGTGATGCTAATCATTTACGCCACGCATCAATCATGATGCTAATCATTTACGCCACGCATCAATCATGATGCTAATCATTTACGCCACGCATCAATCATGATGCTAATCATTTACGCCACGCATCAATCATGATGCTAATCATTTACGCCACGCATCAATCATGATGCTAATCATTTACGCAACGCATCAATCATTAAGCAAAAACATCTACGCCATGTATAAATCACGAGGCTAAGCATTCATGCCACGCCTAATCATGATGCTAATCATTTACGCCACGCATACATCACGAGGCTAAGCATTCATGCCACACTTGATCATGGTTGCTAATCATTTTCGCCACGAATAACTCACAAAGCTAAGCATTCATGCCACACTTGATCATGATTGCTAATCATTTAAGCAACGCATAAATCATGCAGAAAAACATTCACTCATTCAATCATGAAACTACTGTAAGCATTCATGTCACGCTTAATCATGATGCTAAAAATCACACCATGCTTTAGTCGCAATGATTTAGTCGCAATCATTTATGCCACACATCAATTATGAAGCCAGTCATTTACGCCACGCATAAATCAATAGGCCAAGCATTCATGCCACGCTTAATCATGATGCTAATCATTCACGCTACGCATAAATCAATGGGCTAAGCATTCATGCCACGCATAATGAGGATGCTAATCATTTCCGCCACGCATAAATCACGAGGCTAAGCATTCATGCCACGCTTAATCATCATAGCTAATCGTTTACGGCACACATAAAACACAAGAATTCGTGCTCTTGCTAATTCATGATAGGCTACGTGGTTCATGATTAAATGATTGCGAATCATTTACGCCACACAGCAAACACGATGCTAACCAGTCACACCCACACTTCAATCATGCTGCTAATCATTCCCGTCGCATATCATTAACTATGAATTATTCATCATTCAAATGATTTACTGATGCTAATCATGCACCATCATTTGCACCACACATTCACAGTTCAAATCATTCACGCTACGACTCAATGACAATGCTAATCGTTCAAGCCGTCAATCACTCACAATGCTCATTATTTATTGCACACATTAATCAAGATGCTAAGCACTGATAACACGCTTCAATCACAATGCGTATTAGTCACAATAATTTACGCAAAACTAGTCATTATCTTCACATCCTTCATAATAATTCATAATCAACCAAGACGAGCTATGATCTAATCATTCATGCCACATGCTTCAACTATGAAGCCAGTCATTCATGCCATCCATCATTTACGATGCGAATCATTCCCGTCACGTTTCACTCACTTATAGTGCTATCAACAAATGCGAATCATTCACGCCACGCATCAATACTGGTGCCAATACATTACGCCACGCATCAATACCGACGCTAGTCATTCACGCCACGTCAAACTAGCAGAAACATCCGCCACGTGTTACTTGGGGATAGGCGTGGCACCTGGACCAGATTCCTGTGGGCGTGTTCATAACTGGGCAGCGCTCCTTCACCAATCAGCTCGGTGTCGAACAGCTCCGTGACCAGGATGTTGGCGCGCTCCTGCATGTCGCCCCCTGCAGACACGAGCGTGAATGACTCGTCCGCTAGCAAGCAGAGTTCCTACACTTTCTGAAAGATCAAATTCAAGCACTTTTCAAGCACTTTCAAGGTCCATTTTTGAGTTTTTCAAGTTTTCTCGTTCCTCATTCCAATTAGATTAAATGGAGATACATACTATTATAATGTTAAATACTAAATGAAGTAGTATTATTATCACCGCAGTAAAATTATCACTTTGTTGAGCGGTCCGTGACAACAAAAAAGCTGGGGATCACTGTGTTAATGCAATAAACTTAGTGTGTGCTAAAGTTTAATCTAAAGTTTAGTAATGAAAACATGGCGTCGGAATCTTGTACGACCAATGATATCACTTGAGGAACGAAAAGACGTTTTCTATCAGATAACAATTCAGGTGGCCGTCACAAAGCATTCTGCCGTTCGTCCTAGGCAAATTTCACACATTCTAAAAAACAAAGAGCACATGGAAAAATAACACCAACCCTGAAAGAAAACACGAACGAAAGAACAGTCAAAGGCTTCGTTTTGATGAACGGCAAAAATACCGTTATCGCAATAATAGGGTACGCGATGCGTGTATCACGGAAATCGTGAAAGTTGCGATAAAAAATTTTTTTTAAAAGCGTTTGCATCATCCAAATCTGACCAATCGAAAGGGACCATTCTGCCCGCCTCCCAAATAGACGTTATACGATTGGCTAGTAATTAGCAAAAACTTTTCAGACAGTTTTGGGTTTTCTTATATGGGAATATGTATTATGTAATATATAAATGTAATATATATAAATGCGATATTGCATTCAACAGCAATATCGCATATTTCCTCAATATCGTGCATCTAATTGAAATACGGTCTATAGTATAAGTTACAGAAGTAGTGGGGGTTTCGACTCATCTACTAGAGAAACCCGAGGTTCGAGGACATGCACTTATCCAGAGTCCACCGTTTAACTAAATATTCAAGCACTTCATTTACAATTCAAGCATTTTCATGGATTTCAAGCACGGGTAGGAACCCTGAGCCTGACCTGGCCCGACCGTGACCTCGGTGGAGTGCTTGTTGATGACCTTGATCCTGCTGGAGAACCCGTTCCTCTGGACGATGCGGGCGGCCGCCTCCGCCATGGGCTTGAACACCTGAGCAGACGGACCCATCAGGAGGAGGATGATGATGGTGATGAAGGACGCACCTCGATGGCGTAGCAGTAGTCCGCTCCGGCCGTCGCCGCCATCATGGAGAGCAGCCCAGTGCCAGTGCCGATGTCCAGCACCACCACACGCTCCCCGCGGGCCTTCACCCGCCCCACTGCTGCCCGCAGACCCCGGTAATACTTCTCATTCTATAGTTACAACCCAAGAGTGTGAGGAGGAGCACACACTACAATCATCTACAAGTCTGTCTGTCTGTCTGTCCATCCTTCTGTCCGTCTGACCTTCTTTCTGTTTGTCTATCTGTCCATCCTTCTGTCTGTCTGACCTTTCTGTTTGTCTATCTGTCCATCCTTCTGTCTGTCTGATCTTCTTTCTGTCTGTTCATCCCTCTGTCTTTCTGTCTGTCGGATATTCTTTCTGTCCGTCCTTCTGTCTGTCTGTCTGTGTATCTGTCCGACCTTCTTTCTGTTTGTCTGTCGGTCCATCCTTCTGTCTGTCTGATCTTCTTTCTGTCTGTCAGCTAGTCCTACTGTCTGTCTGACCTTCCTTCTGTTTGTCTACCTGTCCATCCTTCTGTCTGTCCGTCCTTCTCTCTGTCTGTCAGACAATCTTTCTATCCGTCCTTCTGTCTGTCTGTCCGTTTCTCTGTCGGTCTGATCTTCTTTCTTACCGTTTGTCCATCTTTCTGTCTGTCTGTCTATCAGTTCCTCCTTCTGTCGCATGCATTTGTCTATGTTTGAGAGTGTTTCAAGTGTGTGTCATTTTCTTTTGACTGTGTTTTGTGACAGTGTCTAATGTTTTAGTGTGTGAGAAAGTGTGTTTTGTGTTTGTGGCTGTTTGACTGTGTGTGTGTGTGTGTGTGTGTGTGTGTGTGTGTGTGTGTGTGTGTGTGTGTGTGTGTGTGTGTGTGTGTGTCGCAACTCACTCGGTCTTTATCGTGGAGCATGTCAGCATAACAAGACCTCCAAAACACACAGAAAACCACCAACAATAAATTAAATATTCTTTTTTTCTGCCTATTATAAACAGAAATTTAGCGACGAGTGTCTTCACAAACCCAAGTTTTATCATCATCTGTCACCAACGTGTGTAAAATCCCACACATTCCGTGTTTTTTTTTTAGATGTTCGTGATTTATAAGATAAGAATCTCAAACCTCGCGATCTCCTGGTGATAATCATACTCATCGTCTTCTTCAACCCAGTCTAGCGATCCCGTGGTTGGGTTCGCACGACCGCAAAACGTCTTCATTATTGTTTTAAATAGTATATGTGTGGGACTTTATTTAGTTTATTGTATTTTGTTCACGGAACGCTGATGTCGATATGATAAAAAATGCACAAATCCAACGTGAGCGCTCAGGGCGCGGCCATGTTTATGAAGACACGCCTCTTCGGGATCACATGACTAGCACATGCTTTTCCGACTTCAAAGATGCTTCCTTACCAAAATAAAAGTACTACAGACTACATAAAAACTTACGGTAAATGGAAACGCGTAGACTTTAAAACCGCTTTATAATTAGAAATATAATAGCTTTATAATTATAATATAAAAACTAAATTACATATTTTCAGACATACATTTCACGTTTTTAGGCTTTGATATCTACCGTATTTTTCCCTTATTAATTTCGAGCTATAGTATTGTTTAACCAAATTGATAAAAAAAATCACATTTAATGCTCATTTAAGTGAGTGACTTTATCAATATGGCCACTAGGGACCGTATCACCATTGTTACACACACACACACACACACACACACACACACACACACACACACACACACAAATGTACACACACAGTGAAGTGAACACATTTTGCTCATAAAAAGTGTTTATTACTTGCAACTTGCATTAAAAAAAATTTAAAATAATTGCAACTTTGCCGTAACTTGCACTTATTCAAATCACAATGTCCAGTTATCTTGTAAAATAAACAGATTCAAATCCATTGGTTGGTTTGTAAATTGTTTTTCTGTTGTCTCCAAAACCAGTTTAAAGGCACTTGTTCGGAACGATGAACAATATTTTCCATTTTTTCTATTACGGTGTATGTCATTTGTGAGAACTCTGTCAATACAAGAATTCAAATAAAATGGTCAACAAAATGTATAAGTTATCAACGTAAAATCCTCAAAACACACAAAAAAAGCAAAAACATCAGTATTATTAATAACAAAAAAAAAATCCTGTTCGTTTGACGAGAGTTTATTGAGATGAGCTTGAAGTCTTGAGACTCTAAGCAGAATATTATTTGAGGACCATCAAGTATATTATATATTATATGAGGACCATATCTAGCACAGTATAAATCCATCACCACGATATCCGTTTGTTTCCTTTTCTATTTGCTATTTGTCGATTCTTGTTCAATATAGTGTTCTGTATAACATTATTCATCGACATTAAATAGGAAAAAAAAAATGACAGTCACTCTTGAGACCCCCTGGTGGCCATAAAGACCCTAAAGGCCGATTCTGGAGCTTAAGTACATTTTGTGGTGGTCAGACAAGATGGTCTGTTGGAGGAAGGCACGAGTATTTCTGAGAAGATGGAGCGGTATCCCTGTGGTAAAGGTGGGGCGTTCTGCTTCAGGAAGGACAGAATTGACCCCCGCAGATCTTTGGGGATATCCCCCCTTACATCCAACAGGACTGAGACATGCTCATCACTATGACAAAGAGGAGAAAAAAAAAACATATTAAGGTTGCTACTAGCACACACACACGTATTGTGATGATTCCAACTCAGACTAGATCATCTCACCTGATATCAGGGTACTTGGCAACCAAGCCTGAGATTTCCTTTTTCAGCAAGCAGGGGTCCTTCAGACTGATCATGTCCGAGAGGGCAAGTATCAGAGCGGTGGGGTTCACCTCTCCCAAAGTCCCATCGATCTCCTACAAATGGTAAAAGTGAGATAAAGTGGCCAGGTCTGATCTAAACTACCGTATTTTCTGGACTGTAAGCCGCACCTGTAGATAAGCCGCATCCGCTCTATTTTTGAAAAAATAATAAAAAAAAAAAAAAGATAAATAAGCCAGACAACCACGCTTAAGTAAAAGTACAGACACGTACTGTATAAGTCACTCCAATACAAGTAAAAAGTCACCACTAATAAGAGGACTTGAGTCAAAGTAGCAAAGTATTGAATTTTTTTAAAAAACTCAAGTATTTGCCTCATACTGAATAAAGAAATGGCTAAAGAAATGTGGAAAAAAAAACCTCTAGTCTAAAAATCCTTGTCAAAATGAACACTGGTGACGTCAGGATTACATCGGGATTGATTGTGGGACTAACATCTCAGCAGGCGTCAAGAAAGACAGAGACTCATGGATACCATCAGGCTGGCAGGGGATTTTCCCACCATAAATGAATACTAACAAGCGGTAGGCAAAGGCAGGACTTTTACCATGCTTTGACAGTGGTCCGTCAGCTGCTGGGCGTCCTGAGCCAGTCGCTGGGCCATCTGGCTTCGCTCCTCATCGTTTCGACAGATCAGCCTCTTTTGCATGAGTGCCCGGATATACTCGACAACAGTCAGCCACTGGCATTCTTCTTTTAGCCTCTGTGGGCAAGGAAGATCAGAGAAGATCTGTGGGCAATACTGGTACTGGAATGTGAGACAGATCCACACTAACCTGTCGGCAAGGTTGCCGCACCCTGTTGTAGAGTTCGCAGTGACGCTCAAGAACACCGCAGATATTTGGGATGACGACCCCCTGGACCAGCCAGTTGAGGGACAGAAGCTCCTGCACATGTGGC
This sequence comes from Paedocypris micromegethes, assembly GCA_028031935.1. NCBI lineage: Eukaryota > Metazoa > Chordata > Actinopteri > Cypriniformes > Paedocypris > Paedocypris micromegethes. Next base: position 2,478,017 of record CM051501.1, on the reverse strand, counting down.
TGCAGCTCGAACAGTAGATGGTCCATGACTAATCGACACGCCTTCCTCACAGCCCGGTCCAGGCCGGCTAGTGGCCCGGTCGGAATACGTGACAATCGGTTCGATGCGAAGGAGCACAGCTGCTGCTGGAGACATTCTGTAGAGTTTCTGGACGGGATTCAATCAGAAACATCAAAGTTCATCTGGTCCTGAAAACACGCTAAATACACATGAGTACAGACATACTGTAACAAGACACTCGTACACCATCTCACTTGAGGATGATGCAGTTGCTGATGCAGGCCAGGAGATAATGGAGGTAGAACTTGTTTGTGGTCGCTTCCCTGCCATGGTCCTTCCCAAACTCTATGATTGCGTCACGAAACCTGTTTTCATTGGAAGGGGTTGAAGTTTCAATACATTTCAAGACCGTCCTGACCGTGGACTTGCCAGATGCTCACCGGCCTAGGAGGTTTTCCATCTCATAGAGACCCATCTGGATTGTTTGATCCCGCAGAGCTTCACTTATCATCAAAGCCACTCGTGCGTTTTCTTCTAGCATCTATTGACCCACACACCAGTGCTGAAACCCATCAGCTTATCAATAACTAACACAATCCTTCTCGTTTAAGGTACTACCTGTGTGAGGATTGTTGGAAGGCTGGTGTGGTAGAATCCTTCGTGGTCAATGTCCGGCTCCTGGTCTCTTTTCCAGTCAGTCAGCTCCACTTCCAGAGCCTTGCGCATCCACTCTGAGACACTCTTCTGCAAAGACACACCGCTTGAGTAATGTGTCTTGGGCTTTAGCTAAAGTTAAACTTTAGACAAGAAGACATTTGATTGAAAACATGGCCCTACCCGAACTTTTTGAACATATTTGTTCTGCAGCTGCTCCAGACCTTCCTGAGATATTAGTTGCCCTAGGTCTACAACATCTATTTCGGAAACAAGGGCTGGGTCACCCATCATCTCTGGGCTTAAAGAAAACATTTCACTTGCATTTCGTTCCAATGAGCCACAGAACAACTTGTTGCTTTCACTTACCTGGGGTAAATATGCAAAACCCAATTGAGAACTGCAAAGATTTCTCCACTTTCTAGTTCCCAACCGGTGACCAACCCAAGATGAGTTTGCAGGAACTGGTGGCAAGACCGTAGGTACGCCCTTGTTAAGTGATAGTGAGGTGGGACGCACTGCTCCAAAAGATGGCGAACGGTGGAGAGATCTGCCTTGATGCTGTGCTGTAATGCGCACAGGTGACTAGCCAGTCCTGGACCTCGAGTGTGCAAGTATGAAACGCTGCGGAAACGAGCCGAAACTGTTTCCTCCATCACCTAGTTAGTAGAATAAAGAGAACATGCTGAACTGTTCTGAGCAACATCTGAACATGGTTCATTTTAACCTTGAAGAATCGTTCCCTCCAGCAACGTGGCCTTCCGGCTGGCATTGGTCCACCGTTGCTTGAAGCTGATCTTCGCTCCTCCAAAAAGAACTGATCGAGGGCTTCTTCACGCTCTACTATCCTCACAGCGGACACAAACGGTGTAGGATTCTGATCCGAAAGTGACAGCGCACCAGCCACCACTGCCCAGAGTTCCTTGGCGAGAGCGTCCACCAAACGACTGATGCCTGAGAAATACTTCCGCACCAGCTCCTCATCCTCAGAAGACAGTGAACACGAGCCCCTGGGTCCCTGAAGTTGTAGCAGTACCTCGTCCTGCCATTGCTCTAGCTCCATTAGCTTAGCATGAGCTTCCAGTAGCCTCCGGGATTCAACTAGCCTCTCTATTTCCAGCACCATACTATGCACTAAAATTAGGACCAGAAATACATTTACAGTGGCTAAGAACATCTTGCTAGTTATCAACAGATTGATATAAACACGTTAGCATGGTTGCTTACCCTTGTAAAGGCGTGGGAGGTTGCTAACTGCTGCAAATAGCTGGCGGTGATTGACAGACACGTTGTGAAGAGTCTCAAGGGAATTGATCTCTTTAAAATTGTCTTGCGACTCCATCTTGGCTTTGTGCAAATCATGAGACGCTTCTCGCAATTCAGCTCGTGCCTCTCGCAACTGCCCGAGACTCCAATCCACACCTTCCAGGTAGGACTGCACGACTGACTTAAGACAAACACCAATGAGTACAGGACAGTAGGGGCAACTGTGTAGAAGCTGTCTCGTAAGTAATTACTCGAACTTACCTTTAGTCTGGAATGAACCGATGCTGTTCTAAGACTCTCCCTTTTCCTGTACTGACCGAGCTTTTCGAGATGCTCTGGATGGCAAAATACACCCGAGGCCCATTTGAGTGCAGCTCCACGAGCCAAGCTCTCGGCTCTCTCCAGCTCGGGCCACACATCCACTGGGACAAGGGCATCTGTCAATCACAAACAGATCAATTTAGGGGCACAGTTGCCTAGTGGCGAACAGGTACATTAGGCACTAGTGGCAGGATGCTGGAGCAAGAAACCAAATCCCACCTGCTCATCTTGCTTTGGAATAAATAAAGCCTGAATGCTATTTGAGCTCTACATAAATATTTGTCTTCACACAGACGTTTTAGCTGCTTGCTAGGAGGAAGTTTCCTAACTAGAGGAAGTTGTGGTCCAGCGGTAGGGGACTTGAACTTGTGTCCAAGAGGTTGCAGGTTCAAATTCAGGTTCTACAACTGCGAGTCCTTGGGCAAGGTACTGAAAGCCACAATGCCCCTGGGCACCACAGTTCAGGCTGCCCACTGCTCCGGGTTTGTATGTTAACTTTACAGTATGTTTGCTCTCTTTACTGGTTGTGAAATGTGTAAATTCAGAGCACAATTTTGATAAGGTCCTTAGTGGCCATAATGACAAACTCACTCACTTTTTTTCTAGGATGAGACTAGACAGTCTCATGACCACACTGATTCCGAGCAAGGTCATTCGGTCAGCAGACAATAGTATGTTTCAGTTCTCTTGTGGCCTTAAATAATTACGTGCGTCAACCCCAACAAATTATATTGTTCGCATCCAACTGTTAGCAGTTGTTTTCAATTTAAATGAAAACTCAAATTCCACACATTTTCTCTCCTCTCAGTTTTACATTCTGAGAATCTAATCAACGCACTTTGGGTTGAAGGTTCTTCATAAATTAAACTACTTCATAATTGCCTAATAGGTCCTAATGTGGTGCAACTGTTTTCCCACTCTGGGACTTAGAGAACACTACATTATTGTTTAAACTGCAGACCAGGATAACTCGATCAAGCTTAAGTTAGGGCTGAAATGCACCTAGTTCCCACAAGTGGGATCTTTCCTGATCACGAGTGATCTTTCCTTTTCACATCTTTCTCATCTCATCTCATTCTAAACTACACGTTCCCCACGCAACGAAACCAACAGCGAGCATCCTCGAGAAAAGACAAGAACACGTACCTTCCTGATTGTCACAGCCATTCCTGTCTCCGTCTGACATTAGGCTTGTAGTCCAACCGTCCACTGCTCCGGCACTGAGAGACTGCCCTGCCCCGAGGGCCTGATCACCGTCCCCAGACAAAGCAAACGCAGAAGACCGAGAGGGAAGACAGAGGAAGCGTTCCCACTTCTCCAGCCAGCCTTCCTCTCTCACACTCCCAGGCACATCCTCTGTTCAGAGGCCGGCAGGAAGGGAAGGGAAGGGAGGACTCCACCCTCGATCTGATCCAGATGGCGAGAGGCTGTTACGTGCAACACTGCCTCTCTGTGTCCAAGCCAATTATCATCCAGCTACGTTTCGGGAGAATGTGCCAAAGGTTTTGCGCTGTTTGACGGCTTGAATGTTCAGCTGCAGAGCGCTAAGTAAATATCCGAGGGATCTTGAGGTCACTGTGGAGAACTGTTTATTTGTGCAAGTGTTGTGACCTCTGACTCCTTGTCCGTGTTTACATCTTTGTCTGGTTCTTCCGACAATCACTTAATGCACCCATGCAGATGTGGTTAAATGAAGCTAAGCTAATTGTTGCTAACTTGTTAGGTCTTGTTGAAATCTGCTGCTGTTAAGAAATGAGAAAATCGAATAGTTTGTTTCTCCAGACTCTACCTTCTACCAGAGCTTGTAGACAATAGAGTGATTTTAAATGCTGAGTGAGTAAGAAATTTGAATATTTGACACAACTTTCAATGTGCAGAGTGATTCACTCAATTCTGCTGGAGATCCACAGGTCGACCTGCTCCATCAGCACCTCAAGTCAAAGATCTCCAAACTCTTCTGGGCCTGAGGAAACAGGAAGTCTATTTCAGATTCAGTCTTCCAAACACAGGGAGGACTTCCTGTCTGACATTCCTGACCTGGGCTGACTTCCTTCTTATCGTTAGCACAACTCGACTAATTAACCGACAAACTCTGTCTAATATAAAACGAACATTGTGAATGTGTAAGTGACTTCAACCATTTGCACGTTTTTTTAAATAACACATTTATTTAAAAAAAACAAGTAATTATAAATTATGTTTTGATTTCACTTCGTTTATATAAAGTCATTTTTGTTACATTTTCTTTCAGGGGTAGATGATCAGGTTGTTGTTGCAAACTCACACTCTTTCTCCCTCTCTCTCTCACTGTTTCTCCATCTCCGACTCGCTCTCCCTTACACTTTTTTCTTTTTCCCTCTCATTCTTCTACTCACACTCTTCTCTCTCTCTCACACACACTCTCTCCCTCTCCCTCTTTATTTCTCTCTTACTCTCTCTCATTCTTTCTCACTCTCACACACTCTCTCACTCTTCCTTTCTCTCATTTTTTCTCCTCTCACGTTTTCTCCTCTCGTTCTTTCTCACACTCTCTCTATCTCCCTCTTGTTCTTTCTCGTCTCACTCTCTCTCTCTTGTTCTCTCTCTCCATCTGTCTCCCTCTCTCTTGTCGCTCTTTCTCTATTTCTCTTCCTCTCTCTCTATCTCAATCTTGTTCTTTCTCCTCTCCCTCTTTTTCCCTCTCTCCCTCACATTCTTTCTCTCTCTTAAACTCTATCTCTTCTTCTTCTCTCTTTTTCCCTCTCTCTCCCCCATGCTCTTTCTTTCTTTCTCCCTCTATTCCACTCTCTCTCTCCTTCACACTCTTTTTTTCTCCCCCTCTTCCACTCTCTTTCTTTTTTTCTACCTCACATTTTTTCTCCATCTCTTGCTCTCCCTCACACTCTTTCTTCTCTCTCACTCTTTCGCACCCTCTCTACCTCTCTCACACAGTTTTTTACCTCTCACTCTTTCAACAGAGCAAAACAAAACGTGTTTTTACTTTTTCAATTTACTTTTTTTATTTTTTCGCTTCGTCTAAAAGCACATTTGAAATACGTACTTTCAAAGCAATGACTATTTTGTAGGGGAGCTAATCATTTTGCCCTCAGCTGTATACACACACACACACACACACACACACACACACACAAGTACATACATACATATCTATACGTAATACCACAAATTGCTTGGATCCTGTGAACGGACCCTTTATCTCTGTATGAAAAGCCTGCGCTTTGATTGGCCCGTTCAAAGTTCGGCGACACATTTGACTGCCAACAGCAAGCGCGGCTGTATTTGAATGTGTTTTCGGGGGCCGCTGGAGTGATCGGGAGATTAGACGGGGCCCCTAATTATTTTGGCTTTAGTTCTGGATTAACCCTCTGTTCTGTCGACTTCGATTCACACTCGGCGTTTGATGAAATGTGAACTGACATAAATTCCGCCGCTCACTTTCTATCCGATTATGCAGTTAAATCGCCGCAGTTCGAACCCAAGCAATTCCCCGGGCCCTGGGACGTCCTGACAGCTCCTCCCCGAAACACAGGGACCCACGCTAGCTCCTCACAGGACCCACGCTACACTCTTAACCCCGCATGAATAGAGCCTATTCAGCCAGGGAAAGCTCAAGCGCCACCGAAATATTGTGTTTATGTGCGGCAAAACAGTCCGGAATAACGTCGGAATTCCCATCCCTCCGGCTCTGTTTGACGGAGAGACGCCGTCCGGGTCACAATGAGCGGGCTTGTGTTCCCGGCCGTGTTTGGAGCACGAGAGGAACCTTTGATTTAATGGCTTTATGAAAGCCGGAGCCGAGATGACATGGTCTTTAGCGTTTTCTCAAGGGAACAGAGTTTTCACGCATAATCAGCTGCTCCGTCACATAGTCCCGGAATTACAACTATATATGATTGTGGTGACGTAACGGACAAGCTCGGTCAGCGGGAGAATCGTTCATCTCTCCAAACGGGAATTTGTATCTACGCATCTAAAGTATTTTATGTGCCGTTTTTACACGAATATAAGCACCCCCCTGAGTTTTCAGTAACAAAATAAAATTTGTTTTTTTTTTATTAACATAACTGGTTCAATTAGTTAATATTCTCTTATAAATACTATGTTTCCTTTTTTTAACAAAACTAACTTGTGACTCATTTTTATATCGTTTAACTTGAAACAAAATGTTGATTCTAGTGGTCAGGACTTAATTTCCCAAGATCCTTTGCTCTCCAGTCAGACTCAGTTCAAGCTCAGGCCTGTTTCAAGCTCTCTGTTTATCTGAGGAAGGATTATTATCCCCTGTGCAGTGACCCAGCGCTTTGACTGTGTCTGTTCCTTGGATTGTTTTCCCTCCTTGCCTGTGTTCTTCATTTTCGACTCTTTCTGCGATGACACATTGGATTCGTTCTGTAGCCAGTTGCGATAAGCTAACTTGGTCGTGGTTCGTAGTCTCTGTTTGTTGTAATATAAATTATTGTACAGTATTTAGTTTAATCTTAATTCTTCCAGTGTTATTTTGTCTCTGTTAAGTGTTGCGGCGTGTCTAATGTTTCTTTATTTCTGTTATTGAGCTAATAAAAGCTTATACTGTAGCACGTCTGTCTACGCACCATTGTTTAACATTATATAGACGCACATAAAAGTACCCCCATAGTTTGTCGAAAAAAAGTGACAAAAATTTGAAAAAAAAGGGTGCTTATATTCACGTAAATACGGTATTTAATTAAAACCAGTGATGGCAACTTTTTTCAGTAACAAGTGATCTAATGTAAGATTGCTGAATCGGTTTTCGTCTGAGTGCAGGGTCTTTTTTCTCTCTCTTTTTTTCAGAGCGCAGAGTGTGTTTTTCTCAGGTGTGTGTGTGTGTGTGTGTGTGTGTGTGTGTGTGTGTGTGTCTTCTTGGGGCAGGACTGATTGGTGTGTCTGTGAACGTGGTGCGACTGATGTTCACAGTTGTACACACCAACCACCAGGAGTCAGCGATGAGCCGAAGAGATGGCCATGGAATTGTATTTCCCTATCTGATTAATTCTTATTTAAATTTTTTTTTAATGGTGTAGGTTTATATTAAGAATTACATAATACATAATTAATAATTTTATGGTGTTACAAATATGTGAACTGAATCTGAACTGAAATATGTTTTATTTGACGATTACGCCAAATAGGATAAGCAGGAGAAGTTTCAAAGTGTAGTAAAAACGTATTTTAGAAATATTTTTAAACTTTGAAAACGGGTCCGTTTGAGCCGAACATAACAGGAGGGATAATATTGGGAGCAGCGAAGTTATTGGACAAATGTAAATAGTCCGAGTGTTACGGGGAGTTTCCACTAGAGGGCAGTGAAGGCGCAGATCAACCGTTATTGTGGTAATGCTCATCAAAGAATCCGACATCTTCCAAAACCAAAAACCAAAAAATAATTTTTGCTCACCGCAGAATGATGCAGTTTCTAATTGGTCACTGGACGTTCTGTCATTGTCTTTTGGAATTAAAGTCACGTCTTGGAATTAAAAGGCCGAGTTTGAGGCCTGGCCCTCATGTCACGTGCTGAGTTTGTATTGAATACTTTTCATTTAGTTTTGCAGTGTTTGAAACCACTAAACATCAGTAAAAGGACGTTCAGCCTCGTGTGTGATAGAGGAAGTTACACTTATGAATTACGATAAACATCATTCTGGAGAATTTGTTCCTCAGCAGAGTCACAATTAATCTAGGATTTGTTACTAATTATGTTTGGGTTTTTATGTTTTTTTGCTTTATGGACGATTAGATTATAGATTAGGAAGACAGACAAAAACGAAAAGATAGACAGACAGACAAACAAACAGATTAATAAATTAACAGACGGATATTTGACCAGACAGATTGATAGATGAATGGATGAACGATAGATAGATAAATAGTGCTGTCAAACGCTTAATTTTTTCAACTAGTTAATCACACTTAATAGACCAAATTAATCGCGATTAAATGACTGAAGCTTGTAATATCGGATATTGAGGTGTAATATGTAAATGAATGTAAACTCAACATAAACACTCGTTTAAATCATGTATAATAATTTAGTATCATTTGTGTTCAATTTGCAGTGTATTGTCTTAGCGGTCCCACTTTTTTCCAAGATAAAACACAAAATAAGTACATTGTTGTCTTACATATGTGTTACCCATCAATTGAAAGATTTAAGTAAATATTTTTTAGGTTACACTCATAATAACTCCGGCTCTTTTCAAAGCATCGGCTCTTCTGGCGCGGCTCTCGTAAAATAATCGGCTCTTCTGGCTCTCAAAAACTCTTTTAATATTGCTCTTCTCCATGTATTTGTCGCGTTATTATTTCCGTTACATACAGACACAGTCTCACACGCTCAATCATGCGTTTAATTGATTAAAACTGTTAATGTTAAAAAATGTAAAAAAAAAAAAAAAAAAAAAAAAAAAAAAAAAAGAAATTTATTAAATTATGTGATCATTGTTACGATCCGGGACGGGTGAGGGTGATGAGACGAAGAGCCAGGGATCGTGGTGACAATAAACGGACATTTAATGACGAAAACAGGAGACGATAACTCACAGAAGACTCACGTACAGACGAAGTGCAACGTTAATGGCAGGACAGACGAAGTGCAACGTTAATGACTGACGAAGAACGAAGGCACGGGTGAAGACTTAAATGACAACACAGATGAAGAACAGGTGGAACTGATAACAGATGAGGATGACACACCAGACGCGAACAGAAACACGGGAAGTGAAGTCCATATTTGCGACAGTAGGTCCCCCCTTTTCTAGGCGGCTCCCGACGCCGTAGATGGCATCCGGCGAGCGCCAGGCTGCAGGATCCGAGTCTGGCCATGGAGGGCCAAAACCAAACCCGAAGGGTCCAACAGCTGGCGCTCCTCGACGTGGATCAGCCGAGGGGGAAGGAGGTGCGTTGGAGGACCGAGGCGATGCTGAGGGAGTGAAGACCGGGGTGGAGCAAGAAGGCAGGAGCACCGACTCGCAGAAGAAGGAGCGGATAACGCCTGCGATCTCCGAGGGCTGAGTGGAGGAAGTCGAGCCGACCAGACGATGGAGCCCGACGACGTCCACGGATGGACCTGGAGATGGTGAGAGTCTGAGGATGAGGGTGAAGGGTCCACAGGCCTAAGAGGAGGAGACCAAGCCCCAGCGACGCACAGATGTTCCATTGCGGGGGGGGTGGGATCTCACAGCCTCCTAGGTGGGAGATACAGAAGGCTGCCTCGGGGTGATGAAGACGGTGAAGACCACGATGAAGACGACGAAGAAGACAACAATGAAGACGACGATGATGAGAGACGATCGATGATGAAGGGGATGAAGATGATGATGAAGATGATGATGAGGTGTTGCGCCAGGTGGTGAGAGTAGGAGGTGAAGCTGCAGGGTCAACAGGAACCAGAGACAGAATCCAGTCCCCGGACTGAGCAGAGTGCAAATGTTCCAGAGCAGGGAGGGGGGAGGGAAACCCTAGGCTCCTGGGTGGAAAACTCCCAAACCAGCACTAGGGTCCAGAAGAAGGGCCGGCACGGAATCCGGCGAGAAGATGATCCGAAGCGGAGTTCGGCGGGAAGGGAATATGCGCACCTGGAACACGAAATCCACACGTGCTGCGGCAGAGTCCAGCAGATCCGGAGTCGCGGAAGCGATCGTCAATCAGTCCGAATTCGCAAAGGGCGTCCGGCATCTGTCCAACGGTGCGCTGGCCGCGTACGCGAGCGCGGTTCTGTGCACGTCCTCTCCAACTCCCACGGCTGGCGCGGGTAGTGGTCAGTCATTCTGTTACGATCCGGGACGGTGAGGGTGATGAGACGAAGAGCCAGGGACCGTGGTGACAATAAACGGACATTTAATGACGAAACAGGAGGACGATAACTCACAGAAGACTCACGTACAGACGAAGTGCAACGTTAATGGCAGGACAGACGAAGTGCAACGTTAATGACTGACGAAGAACGAAGGCACGGGTGAAGACTTAAATGACAACACAGATGAAGAACAGGTGGAACTGATAACAGATGAGGATGACACACCAGACGCGAACAGAAACACGGGAACATGGGAAGTGAAGTCCATATTTGCGACAATCATATTATGTGATGCGATTTTTCATGTTATCTTAAAGTTTTTTTTTTGTGGAATTTATGTGCGTCCAGACATATTTTGTTAGTGTTACTATTATTCTATCTGGTGCGGTGCAATACTGAATAAATTAATATTTTCTATTTTTTATTTTTTTGCCCTTTAATTTCTTTTGCAATATGCATTATCAGACTGAAGTTCTATCATTCTCATCATTTACCCATCATTTATCATAAACTATGCCCATGTGTCATTGCAAGTGGATATTTACACTCTAACCAAATAAATCAGACTATTGTTAAGAGAATGCTACAATTTCTAACTCTGGTAGGACAGATTTATCGACGGGACCGCTAAAAAGGCACATCCTGCAAAATGATTGAACAAAGAGGTTCTTTAGCGAAATGAATCTCTCGATATGAGTCTAGTCTGTTCTCTGAGATTATTGGACACATCGTGCGCCCATAAAAATAGTCTCGCTCTTCTGCGCACGGATTCTCAGCAGAACTGATCAAGCGAACAACACAATACTAATCTAAAGCTTTTTGAATTTAGCAAGTTATTTGCAGTTGAAAAGGACCTGTGTCTGTGTTGCTGGATGAGAGGTGAAAAGTAGGTCAGTGTCACTTAAGCACTTTGCGCCTAAGTGGCTTCACCTGTTCTCAATGACTGTGAGCAGCACCAAGAGAAAGTCTTGGTTCTATTCGTTGCCTAATCCAAGGTTAAAACAATGCAACTGTGAATAATGGCGTTAAAATAATTGATGAGATTAAGCACTTAAAATGAATCCCATGCATTAATGCATTAACGTTGACAGCACTAATAGATTTTGTCTATCTTGCTTGCTAGCTCCTTCTCTCTTCTCACCTCTTTCTTCGTCTTTTCCCTTTGTATTTCTGTTCTTTTCTATCTCTCTGTTCTTCTCTCCTGCCATTCTTTCCTCTTTGTCTTTTTCCTCTCTTGCTCTCTGTTCTCTTTCTCTCATTTCCTCTTTCACTCTGTTTCTCCCTCTTTTTTCTCTCACTCTGTTTGTCTTTCTCTCACTGTCTCTCTCTACTCTTCTCTTTCTCTCTCTCCCTCTCTCGCCCTGTTTCTCTCTATCGCTCTCTATGTATGTCTGCATGTCTCTCTCTCGCTATCCCTATTGTGTATGCCTGACTATTTCTCTTTTTTACTATACCGTATTTACTCGACTATAAGTCGAGGATTTTTCCTAAAAAATTCGGACTGAAAGTGGGGGGGTCGACTTATAAGCGCGGTCTACCGAAATCGAAAATATTTTACTCTGAACAGTGAGCAGATATTTCACCCCTTTTCACAAAAATAAACAGCAGAGACACAAGCGCGGCAATTAAATGAACATTTATGACGCGAACTAAATACAGAAAACGGCACAAAAAGGAGCAGCTTGCCGCTGCTCCGCGCTCTCACAGGCACACACACACGCACGCACGCACGCGCACTGTCTCACTGACACTCTTTCGGCTCAGCGCGCTTCTGTCTCTAGTCTTACTTTGGCGTGGGGCTTCACAAATAACCGAGCCACACGGTAGATTTTGAACGTTTTATTTATTCCCAAAACACGAATTAGCATTAGCCGTTCGATTCTCGGGAAAACGCTCTTAAAGGGGCAGGGCCCAGAAATCTTTAAAATGATAATGCAACCACACCAATGACAAATTAAACTTAAACATAAATTAACAATAGCTTAAATTAATTAATTCCAAGATAAACAAACAGGGTTACTTGATTTTTAGGTTGCCTTTACCACCAAGCATGTCTCATGTCTGAATACTTTTATTATTTCTATAGTAAGGATTAAAGAGCATCTGAACAG